>OX104117.1:80460173-81060173 GCA_944474755.1 Limnoperna fortunei | reverse complement strand
CAGACCGTGACGGTGATCGGATTTCAATCAGAAATATTATCGACTGCATGTTTGTTTCATAAATGAACAATGGCACGCCTGTCGTTAGTGCTGAAAATGATACGTTGATAAGCAATTAATTAACTAGGGTCGTAGGTGTGGGGGAAAATATAGTCAAGTGCATGTAAATTAGAAATAAACATTTAAATACGCGTTCACAAACCTACAACGGGATAATTATTGAATTATTGGGAATTTTTAAGTTTGCGACATTAACGGACAACAGCGTGAATTTCACATATTGAAATATTTGCGTTCATCTACAGGACGGTTTATACAATGACCTAAGCAAACGGCGGATTTTACCTCTGACTCTTAACATCGATATCGCACTTAAACTCGAGGAATTGGTTTGAATTGGAAAAGTATTTTATTGACAGAGTTTAACACAGGTGTTGCGACGCGAAAATAAGAAGGAATGTATTAAATACTGAATAGTGTTGATTGGAATATAAGATATGTATTTCTTAAAATAAGTTTAACATTATGAAAGGCTTTATTATCGGAATATTAGTTTTATTTCAAGGTAAGACTTGTTAATTTTGTTGTGTATTGATAAGAAATTGTTCTTTGTTTTGTTATTGTAAGATTAAAACGACACAGCAAATCAATATTTTTGTGTTGGTCCAATAATTTCAATTAACGTGATTCATTAAATTGCATCAATTCTCTGGAAAAAAACGTGCGTTAATTCGAACGCACCTGGAAAAATCTCAATATTCCACTGTCATTGGGTGTGACGCGTGACATAATCTTTCTAAATCTATAGAGCACATCACGTCTGAGAAGTGCGCTAGACAATTAAATATAATCATCACGTCATTTTTAATATTTCATTATTAACAACGAAAAAAGGACACCTGAAGCAATAACTTTGTTAAATCATGATCTATAGCAGCAAATATGCTTCCAAGATTAAGCTCGCTACAGGATGTCAAATTTTATTAAAAAAAGAAAGTTAATTGACGACCAACACTATTTTAATTTAATGAAAAAAAAAACAAACAAACATAAACAAACACACACACCGAAACAACAGCAAAACGCTGAAATAGAAGGAGTAACAAGCCACAAAGAAAGCAATTATACTCTATGATTTTTGTCTTTTAGAAAATGATACAATGGGGTAATATGTTTAAAAACAGCAAAATCAAGCGTAAAAAGTATTATGTTTATATGTAAAAAGAATGTCTTATACTAGTGTTTATTCTTCACGAAAATCTTTCACATAAACGTTAAGTATGATTTTTTAATGTGTGCTTTTGTCAAGGACTGTAAGGAGAATGTCTAGTGCGTTTGTTTATTTACGAAAACTTTCACATTGAAGTTAAGTAAAAAAAATCTGCTTTTGTCAAGGGCTGTAATGATAATGAAAAGGTATTATTTACAATACAACATGCAAATCGATACAATCAAACCAAGTCTTTAGTCCAGTGTTAAAATTTGCAGTGTTCTCATTGATACCTTTTGGTGTCACGGTTAAGCTAAATTGAAACGCGACGTAACTGGCATTCACGTACATTTCTTTTGTTTTATGTGTGAGCATGGGAAGGACGCAAAATATTCGGAATCCTTTCATAGTTCTTTTAGTTCACGGTGAAGATGAGAAGTAATAATACATTTTTTTGTTTCCGGTTAGGGTGGACATAAAATCTGACATTCTTACGTACAGAAACAATAAATATTCAACACAATACCAGGACAATCGATGTGACAAAATGATATACATTATTTTCATTTTCCGCAGTGACTGTTGACGACCGTTAGAAGCTGTACATATAAAGATGGAAGATTCAATTATAAATAGATAGAGTTACCGTGTTTACATCCATCAAACGTATAAAATAGTTATGTGTCCTTAAGATGCGTTGATGTTTTGCAGTAAATTATGAAGGCATACCACAATATAAATTGTTATTTTGCGTATAAAATCATAAAAACTATTTAGTATCGTTTGAGTGTGGTTAACTTTGCATGAAAGCCGATAATTATGAATGGGAAAAAAGATTAACATTACATATAATTTTTAAACTCTTTTATTTCAAGTACTGCACGTAGAAATTTTGAAAAAGTTAGCACGTGGACTAATTTCACCATTCATTCCAAACAGAATATAGGTTCTCCGAATATTTCTCTAGAACACGCAAATATCAAGTGTACCATTGGACCTTTATTCAAATTACCATATCCCCTTGTGACCTATCAACACATATGGCATAAAGAATATCAATATAGATGTGGGTGAAACGATAGTTGGAAGAGACAACAAACACATCTCTAGAAGCCTTATTAATAAACATTATTATTAAAGGCTCGGAAGCAAGACTGCTATAAGCGAAAGTGACGCAAGATATAATCAGCAGTAATTAAGCCTGACCAGAGGACGTGAGAACAATTGACTTGTTAGGATACAGTACAAGTCAAAGTCAAAGCTTGTTCATGTCTAAAACTTCTTGTGTCGTTAACATGTCTAACGCTCCCTTGTGTCGTTGACACATCTAAAGCTATCTTGTGCCGTTAACATGTCTCATGATCCCTCGTGTCGTTAACACGTCTAAAGCTATATTGTGCCGTTAACATGTCTGATGATCCCTCGTGTCGTTGACATGTCTGAAGCGTCCTTGCGCCGTTTACATGTAAGGACAGACCATTTAACTTGAAAGGGGGCCTTGGTTTTTTGTTTTGGTCAGAAAATTTTTTTACCCGCAGAGCGCGGAAAAAATATTTATTTTAATTTGTGAAGGCGTCGAGACAGAATATTTTTTTTTCATTATTAGCATTAATTTCTATAGCAGAAATCCTTCTTCAGAATATTTTTTTCTTACCCTCCAAAAATCATTTTCAAAATATTTGTTTAGGAAAAAACCAAGGCCCCCCCCCCCTGCAAGTTAAATGGTCGGTCCATAAACAGTCAAAGTTTCACGCTTCATGTCTGAAACTTTCATGTGTATAGTTAAAATGTCTGAAGCTCCCTTGTGCAGTTAACATATCTGAAGCTCCCTCGTGCCGTTAAAATGTCCGAAGATCCCTCGTGCCGTTAACACGTCCAAAGCTATTTTGTGCTGTTAACATGTCTAAAGCTCCCTCGTTCCGTTAGCACCGTTTAGATGTGAAGCTCCCTCGTGCCGTTAAACATGTCTGAAGCTATGTTGTGCTGTTAACATGTCTGAAGCTCCCTCGTTACGTTAGCACCGTTTAGATATCTGAAGCTCCCTCGTTCCGTTAGCATGTCTGAAGCGTCCTTGTGCCGTTTACATGTCTGAAGCTTTTTTGTGCCGTTAACATGTCTGAAGCTCCCTCGTGCCGTTAACATGTCTGAAGCTCCCTCGTGCCGTTTAAATGTCTGAAGATCTCACGTGCCGTTAAAATGTCTAAAGAGCCCCGTGCCGTTAACACGTCTAAAGCTATTTTATGCTGTTAACATGTCTGAAGCTCCCTCGTGCCGTTAACATGTCTGAAGCTCCCTCGTGCCGTTAACATGTCTGAAGCTCCTTGGTGCCGTTAAATTGTCTGAAGCTCCTTGGTGCCGTTAAATTGTCTGAAGATCCCTCGTGCCGTTAACACGTCTAAAGCTATTTTGTGCTGTTAACATTTCTGAAACTGCCTCGTGCCGTTAAAGTACTAAATTGTTTGATATCTATCACTGTTACAGGTTGTATTTGTGCTCCGCTTGTCTTTTATGTATTTATAAATTGAGTTGAACTGAAACTGGCAATCATACCGATAATAAATGGAAAGTATATATATAACAGTGCATCCAGCTTAAATGTTGAGTCTAAGCAGTTAATGATTTGGGGGCTGGGTTGAAGATAAAGAATGTGAAATATCTCTAAAACATCATCATCACAAGTGAGGGATTTTCTGTCCACATGTGTCCACTAAACCCTGACAAACTTAGCAAGGACACATGTGACGTATCTTTACTAGTATTCGGAGTCTACAGTACACCAAATCATGTAAAAGGTAAACAACAAAATTCAACCAACCAAAACTTAAAAATAATGTTTATTTTGTTATTTTGTCTTTATCTGACAGGTATAAATTTCAAATTATATTGCATTCATAGAAATAATTCATTTATAATTTAAAATAAAATGCACCAACAACACTAGTGGACATACACGTAGAAAGGAACAAAGGAGATACAAAACGGAATAAAACTATTTATTTAACATAAATATCAAAGATGCATACAATACTTTTTTAGTACTAAATAGTTTAATAATGAAAATCAATACTAGTAAGTCTGTTGGCATACAGAAGAAATAAAAAGAAAAGAAGTGGTTTTATCCGTATTTACCGACAACAGGTGGGACAATAAATATAATGTGAAATCAATTTATATTTACAGCGTTTTTCCAGTTATATTAAATATAATAGTTCAATTGATGCTTATAAGATATTTAAGAATTAAGACGCACCGTGATGATTCAAAAAGCTCCAAGTACATAAAAAGACTATTTTATTTCGTTCACAAAAGCACGTATATTCTTTCTTTTAGCAAATCATTCACTGTTGCGTTGTGAATATGATCTGATGTTACCGGTTTGATTCGAACGCTCAACCCTCTTATGTGCCGCTCTAATTGAGTTATTTCGTAGAGCAACCTATAAAGGATGCTTATATATAATCTATAATTACACCGTAATCCCCGCAAGATTCATCCTCTTACAGCAGAAATGTGCTTGCAATCGAAAAAAGGGCGGGATTATACCACCCCAACCCCCGATTTTGAAGTCAGCGTTTTGACCCATCATGCTAAACTTCCTTAGCGCAACTGATTTATACTGCTTTTATAGCTGCAGTAAGAAAATAATCCGCCGAAAATAAAATCTGTATGTAACATATTGCCCATTTTTGCTGTTTTTAGAAACCAATTCTGTATTTATAAAATCATTTTTGTTCGCCACAAGAACAAATCTGTTAACCTATTCA
The DNA here is from genome assembly GCA_944474755.1 of Limnoperna fortunei. Taxonomy (NCBI): domain Eukaryota; kingdom Metazoa; phylum Mollusca; class Bivalvia; order Mytilida; family Modiolidae; genus Limnoperna; species Limnoperna fortunei. The sequence continues at coordinate 81,055,199 of OX104117.1, read as the reverse complement.
TGCCTTGACATATTTACATAGAACGGAAATCTTGATCTTCATACATTTATAGCTCAAGCGATCTATTACTTTTAAAGGAATAAGCAAACAATTAGGACTTTGATGAACTGATGGTTTCGGTTTGGCTATTAATGTTCTGCAAAAATCAAAGGAGATCAAGCTAAGTTAGCAATCAAAGATTCGTTACGGGAATAGAGTAGTGGGTTACATTAGAAATAATCAGATAATTGATTCCTGCAATAGAGGAACCCTCGTAACCGGTGTGATTCATTGGGTCTATAATGTCAAATGTCAAGCACATACCGGAATTCGGATTCAAGCCACCCCTTTGAGGCACATCGACTGTGTACTTAGTATACTCAGCTACCAAACAAGAACAACCCTACATAAAGGGTTCCCCCCACCCCCAACCCCCCGCAAATCTTCCTCACATTCGTCCTCCTAGTTAAAGACACGTATTTATAAAGGCAATATCACAAAAGAAGAATCTAAATCTTAAAACAAGCATGTCTGTATCTGTGTCAGGTATCTGTATTTCGTAAATCATTAAGTTTGATCAACAAGTATCATCTATATTTCACAAATTAGTAATTATTGGCAACAAAAGCCATTGTTCGCATTTATCAATACCATTAAATTCCTACATTGGCTATGGTTTATCAACAGTAAAACTAACAATTAGGAAACAGTCTGTCATATAACACTAGCGAGGTAGACTGGTATTTAGTAGAAAAGTTTACGTATGAATTTCCATCGCGATCACTTGTTGAAGTGTTTTTATTTACTATATATAGATTAATAATTAATTTGCAGTTATCTCTTGACTTCCTTGTACTAAATAATGCATTCTAAGACTGTTCAGGTGACATTGATCGATTGTTTTCTACACAGCAATTTTATAAAACCATGTAAACTGCTTAAAAAAAACAACATCAAATCTTTTGCACTATTAGTGAACGTATTCTTATTTTTGATCGAATACCTACTCAATTATACACGTAGCCTTTGTGTTGGATATAAATAACAAAAATTAACAATGTTGAATCAAAATGTTTTTTTCAACAGCTTTTAAATCTTTATATACTCAGAATATTTCCTATTATGGATCTTTATATTAGCAAAAATCTAACGGAAAAGTTACAAGAGAGTCATTTAAAACCTGAACAATAAGATGTTATGTACTTACTTAAAAGGCATATTAAACTAAGACTTTAAATTGCTTAACGATATTTATACTATAATTGACTAGTGTTCCTGTACAGAGAAGCATTGAGTTAAAAAGTGGATGAGATGAAAAGGTCCACACATAATAATAATAATGAAGTATTATTCATTTATAACCTTATAGGCAAATATTTGATCGATTTAGCATTAAGCTGTGTTAACAGAATATTGTAGTTTTATTTAATTGAATATTGTATGGTTTATTTAATTATTGATGTTAGGTTTTCATATAACGGTATAATGAAGTTTAAAGTAAATACCTGGCATTTTTTCTATTATTGTCACTGGGAATTTATTAATCTTGTGCCATATGCGCCATAACACAAGCTCACAGGCGGTCTAAGATGCATTTAATGACCCTTTCAGAATTTAAAAGATCAGCTTGAGCAGATAAACAACATTAATAATGTGTGTCAAATAATTCTGTATATTTGATTGTGTACGGTTGTAATACTGGGACAAACTCACGTGGACAAACTAGTATGCCTGAACAAGAATTGTGTAAATGCCTTGCAGTATATTGAGGCGATGGGCGGATATAAGGGTGTCCTACATAATATACGTGTTACTGAAGCTAACTACACGAGTTTTGTAATTTATGTATTGTTCCTGAAATGTACTTTTACAATGAGGCGATTGTGGCAAAGGAAGAATTAAAAAAATATGTTATGTCCTACTAGCTTTGGCCAACACAGTTAATTAATTATGACATGTTAAATGACGTTACACAACGGAACACAAAAACAAACTGACGATCAGAAAATAACAGTAATGCGCAATTGGGAATTTTCCTACTGATGTGAAGCAATTAGTTCAAAAACAATCTTAAATATTACCTAATGGTACTTAATATGCTGCAAGCTTATTTTTTAAGAGAAAAGCCTCTTATTGATATGACAAAACTACTAGCCTAGAGTTCAAAAGTTCAATTGCCTGTCAGATTGTAGCATAACTCACTGAATTAATTCATCTTAGCCAACCGTGGACACAAACAGTGGACATCTCAATTAGAATAACAAGTTTGGTTGTGAATTTAATCAATTGTAGCGGAAACATATATGCCATGCCGTTTTTAATGTATTGCATTGATCTCACAAATGGGTATTTTAAATCATATGGTCAGAGCCGTTAGTTCTAAGATGTTTTTGTCCTTATTTCTAATACTACACCACATTGAACGGATGTTGACATGTCCTTACGGCCTATACCACACCACATTGAACAGATGTTGACATGTCCTTACGGCCTATACCACACCACATTGAACGGATGTTGATATGTCCTTACGACCTATACCACACCACATTGAACGGATGTTGACATGTCCTTACGGCCTACGCCACACCACATTGAACGGATGTTGACATGTCCTTACGACCTATACCACACCAAATTGAACGGATGTTGACATGTCCTTACGGCCTATACCACACCACATTGAACGGATGTTGACCAGTCCTTACGGCATATACCACACCACATTGAACGGATGTTGACATGTACTTACGGCCTATACCACACCAAATTGAACGGACGTTGACATGTACTTACGACCTATACCACACCACATTGAACGGCTGTTGACATGTCCTTATGGCCTATATCACACCACATTGAACGGATGTTGACATGTCCTTACGATCTATACCACACCACATTGAACGGATGTTGACATGTCCTTACGGCTTATACCACACCACATTGAACGGATGTTGACATGTCCTTACGACCTATACCACACCACATTGAACGGATGTTGACATGTCCTTACGACCTATACCACACCACATTGAACGGATGTTGACATGTCCTTACGGCCTATACCACACCGCATTGAACGGATGCTGACATGTCCTTACGGCCTATACCACACCAAATTGAACGGATGTTGACATGTCCTTACGGCCTATACCACACCACATTGAACGATGTTGACATGTCCTTACGGCCCATACCACACCAAATTGAACGGATGTTGGCATGTCCTTACGACCTATACCACACCACATTGAACGGATGTTGACATGTCCTTACGGCCTATACCACACCACATTGAACGGATGTTGATATGTCCTTACGACCTATATACCACACCACATTGAACGGATGTTGACATGTCCTTACGGCCTACGCCACACCACATTGAACGGATGTTGACATGTCCTTACCACCTATACCACACCAAATTGAACGGATGTTGACATGTCCTTACGGCCTATACCACACCACATTGAACGGATGTTGACATGTCCTTACGGCCTATACTACACCACATAGAGCGGATGGTGGTATGTCCTTATAACTTATACTACACCACATAGAGCGGATGATGGTATGTCCTTACGGCTTATACAACACCACATAGAGCGGATGGTGGTATGTCCTAATAACTTATGCTACACCACATAGAGCGGATGAAGGTACGTCCTTACGGCTTATACTACACCACATAGAGTGGATGGTGGTATGTCCTTATGGCTTATAACACACCACATAGAGCGGATGATGGTATGTCCTTACGGCTTATACTACACAACATAGAGCGGATGGTGGTATGTCATAATAACTTATACTACACCACAGAGCAGATGGTGGTATGTCCTAATAACTTACTACACCACAGAGCAGATGGTGGTATGTCCTAATAACTTATACTACACTACAGAGCGGATGGTGGTGTGTCCTAATAACTTATACTACACCACATAGAGCGGATGGTGGTATGTCCTTACGGCTTATACTACACAACATAGAGCGGATGGTGGTATGTCCTAATAACTTATACTACACCACATAGAGCGGATGGTGGTGTGTCCTAATAACTTATACTACACCACATAGAGCGGATCGTGGTATGTCCTAATAACTTATACTACACCACATAGAGCGGATGGTGGTATGTCCTAATAACTTATAATATTACATATGGTTTATGATTCTTACATTTTCATTGGATTATTTAGTCACGTGGTCCCCCAAAATATTCTGTGTATACATTCTATTTCTAAAGCATATTTAAGGCTTGTTACTATTTTTAAAGCATATTTAAGGCATGTTACTATTTATAAAGCATATTTAAGGCTTGTTTCTAAAAATAGATCCGGATATGTTACTATTTATAAAGCATATTTAAGGCTTGTTTCTAAAAATAGATCCGGATATACTCTTCCGACTCATTATTCTAAATTTAAATAAATAGAGAAAAATTCGTATGTAATATAACAATTAAGGACTTTTTACTCTGTCAATACGTAGTTATATGGACCTGTAGAAAAATATTGATCTCAGACTTCGTCCTCGGTCAATATTTTCCTCCACGGTCCATATAACTACGTATTGACCTCGTAAAAAGTCCTTATTTGATAAATACACCACATAGAGCGGATGATGGTATGTCCTTACGGCTTATACTACACCACATAGAGCGGATGGTTTTTATGTCCTAATAACTTATACTACACCACACAGAGCGGATGGTGGTATGTCCTTACGGCTTATACTATACCACATAGAGCGGATGGTGGTATGTCCTAATAACTTATACTACACCACATAGAGCGGATGGTGGTGTGTCCTAATAACTTATACAACACCACATAGAGCGGATGGTGGTATGTCCTAATATTACATATGGTGTGTTAAGTCCTAATTTTGATTGGTTCGTGTAGACAATGTCCCCCCAAAATATTCTGTGTATATATTCTATTTCTAAAGCATATTTAAGGCTTGTTACTATTTTTAAAGCATATTTAAGGCATGTTACTATTTATAAAGCATATTTAAGACTTGTTTCTAAAAATAGATCCGGATATACTCTATTTATAAAGCATATTTAAGGCTTGTTTCTAAAAATAGATCCGGATATACTCTATTTATAAAGCATATTTAAGGCTTGTTTCTAAAAATATATCCGGATATACTCTTCCGACTCCGCTCGTGCCGTTAGATTGATTTGATTTGATTATTATTCTAAATTTAAATAAATAGAGAAAAATTCATATGTAATATAACAATTAAGGACTTTTTACTCTGTCAATACGTAGCTATATGGACCTGTAGAAAAATATTGACCTCGGACTTCGTCCTCGGTCAATATTTTCCTTCACGGTCCATATAACTACCTATTGACCTCGTAAAAAGTCCTTATTTGATTAATAACTTATACTACACCACATAGAGCGGATGGTGGTATGTCCTAATAACTTATACTACACCACATAGAGCGGATGGTGGTATGTCCTAATAACTTATACTACACCACATAGAGCGGATGGTGGTGTGTCCTAATAACTTATACAACACCACATAGAGTGGATGGTGGTATGTCCTAATAACTTAAACTACACCACATAGAGCGGATGGTGGTATGTCCTAATAACTTATACAACACCACATAGAGCGGATGGTGGTATGTCCTAATAACTTAAACTACACCACATAGAGCGGATGGTGGTGTGTCCTAATAACTTATACAACACCACATAGAGCGGATGGGGATATGTCCTTATAACTTATACTACACAACATAGAGCGGATGGTGGTGTGTCCTAATAACTTATACAACACCACATAGAGCGGATGGTGGTATGTCCTAATAACTTATACTACACAACATAGAGCGGATGGTGGTGTGTCCTAACAACTTATAATACACCACATAGAGCGGATGGTGGTATGTCCTAATAACTTATACAACACCACATAGAGCGGATGGTGGTATGTCCTAATAACTTAAACTACACCACATAGAGCGGATGGTGGTGTGTCCTAATAACTTATACAACACCACATAGAGCGGATGGGGATATGTCCTTATAACTTATACTACACAACATAGAGCGGATGGTGGTATGTCCTAATAACTTAAACTACACCACATAGAGCGGATGGTGGTATGTCCTAATAACTTATACTACACAACATAGAGCGGATGGTGGTGTGTCCTAACAACTTATAATACACCACATAGAGCGGATGGTGGTGTGTCCTAACAACTTATAATACACCACATAGAGCGGATGATGGTATATCCTTATAACTTATACTACACAACATAGAGCGGATGGTGGTGTGTCCTAATAACTTATACAACACCACATAGAGCAGATGGTGGTATGTCCTAATAACTTAAACTACACCACATAGAGCGGATGGTGGTATGTCCTAATAACTTAAACTACACCACATAAAGCGGATGGTGGTGTGTCCTAATAACTTATACAACACCACATAGAGCGGATGGGGATATGTCCTTATAACTTATACTACACAACATAGAGCGGATGGTGGTGTGTCCTAATAACTTATACAACACCACATAGAGCGGATGGTGGTTTTGTCCTAATAACTTAAACTACACCACATAGAGCGGATGGTGGTATGTCCTAATAACTTATACTACACAACATAGAGCGGATGGTGGTGTGTCCTAACAACTTATAATACACCACATAGAGCGGATGGTGGTGTGTCCTAATAACTTATACTACACCACATAGAGCGGATGATGGTATGTCCTAATAACTTATACTACACAACATAGAGCGGATGGTGGTGTGTCCTAATAACTTATACTACACAACATAGTGCGGATGGTGGTATGTCCTTACGGCTTATACAACACCACATAGAGCGGATGGTGGTATGTCCTTACGGCTTATACAACACCACATAGAGCGGATGGTGGTATGTCCTTACGGCTTATAATACACCACATAGAGCGGATGATGGTATGTCCTAATAACTTATACTACACCACAGAGCGGATGATGGTATGTCCTTACGGCTTATAATACACAACATAGAGCGGGTGGTGGTATGTCCTTACGGCTTATAATACACCACATAGAGCGGATGATGGTATGTCCTAATAACTTATACTACACCACAGAGCGGATGATGGTATGTCCTTACGGCTTATAATACACCACAGAACAGATGGTGGTATGTCCTAACTTATACTACACCACAGAGCGGATGATGGTATGTCCTAATAACTTATACTACACCACAGAGCGGATGATGGTATGTCCTTACGGCTTATACTACACCACATAGAGCGGATGATGGTATGTCCTTATAACTTATACTACACTACAGAGCGGATGATGGTATGTCCTAATAACTTATACTACACCACAGAGCGGATGATGGTATGTCCTTACGGCTTATACTACACCACATAGAGCGGATGATGGTATGTCCTTATAACTTATACTACACCACAGAGCGGATGATGGTATGTCCTTACGGCTTATAATACACCACATAGAGCGGATGGTGGTATGTCCTTATAACTTATACTACACCACAAAGAGCGGATGATGGTATGTCCTTACGGCTTATACTACACCACATAGAGCGGATGGTGGTGTGTCCTAATAACTTATACAACAACACATAGAGCGGATGATGGTATGTCCTAATAACTTATACTACACCACAGAGCGGTTGATGGTATGTCCTTACGGCTTATAATACACCACATAGAGCGGATGGTGGTATGTCCTAACTTATACTACACCAGAGAGCGGATGATGGTATGTCCTAATAACCTATACTACACCACAGAGCGGATGATGGTATGTCCTTACGGCTTATACTACACCACATAGAGCGGATGATGGTATGTCCTTATAACTTATACTACACCACAGAGCGGATGATGGTATGTCCTAATAACTTATACTACACCACAGAGCGGATGATGGTATGTCCTTACGGCTTATAATACACAACATAGAGCGGATGATGGTATGTCCTAATAACTTATACTACACCACAGAGCGGATGATGGTATGTCCTTACGGCTTATAATACACCACAGAGAGCGGATGGTGGTATGTCCTAATAACTTATACTACACCACATAGAGCGGATGATGGTATGTCCTAATAACTTATACTACACCACAGAGCGGATAATGGTATGTCCTTACGGCTTATAATACACCACATAGAGCGGATGGTGGTATGTCCTAATAACTTATACTACACCACATAGAGCGGATGATGGTATGTCCTAATAACTTATACTACACCACAGAGCGGATGGTGGTATGTCCTTACGGCTTATAATACACCACAGAGCGGATGATGGTATGTCCTAATAACTTATACTACACCACAGAGCGGATGGTGGTATGTCCTTACGGCTTATACTACACCACATAGAGCGGATGATGGTATGTCCTAATAACTTATACTACACCACAGAGCGGATGATGGTATGTCCTTACGGCTTATAATACACCACATAAAGCGGATGATGGTATGTCCTAATAACTTATACTACACCACAGAGCGGATGTTGGTATGTCCTAATAACTTATACTACACCACAGAGCGGATAATGGTATGTCCTTTCGGCTTATAATACACCACATAGAGCGGGTGGTGGTATGTCCTAATAATTTAAACTACACCACATAGAGCGGATGGTGGTATGTCCTTACGGCTTATACTACACCACATAGAGCGGATGGTGGTATGTCCTAATAACTTATACTAAACCACATAGAGCGGATGATGGTATGTCCTAATAACTTATACAAAACCACATAGAGCGGATGGTGGTATGTCCTTACGGCTTATACTACACCACATAGAGCGGATGGTGGTATGTCCTAATAACTTATACTACACCACATAGAGCGGATGATGGTATGTCCTAATAACTTAGACTACACCACAGAGCGGATGATGGTATGTCCTTACGGCTTATAATACACCACAGAGAGCGGATGGTGGTATGTCCTAATAACTTATACTACACCACATAGAGCGGATGATGGTATGTCCTAATAACTTATACTACACCACAGAGCGGATGGTGGTATGTCCTAATAACTTATACTACACCACATAGAGCGGATGATGGTATGTCCTAATAACTTATACTACACCACAGAGCGGATAATGGTATGTCCTTACGGCTTATAATACACCACATAGAGCGGATGGTGGTATGTCCTAATAACTTATACTACACCACATAGAGCGGATGATGGTATGTCCTAATAACTTATACTACACCACAGAGCGGATGGTGGTATGTCCTTACGGCTTATAATACACCACAGAGAGCGGATGGTGGTATGTCCTAATAACTTATACTACACCACATAGAGCGGATGATGGTATGTCCTAATAACTTATACTACACCACAGAGCGGATAATGGTATGTCCTTACGGCTTATAATACACCACATAGAGCGGATGGTGGTATGTCCTAATAACTTATACTACACCACATAGAGCGGATGATGGTATGTCCTAATAACTTATACTACACCACAGAGCGGATGGTGGTATGTCCTTACGGCTTATAATACACCACAGAGCGGATGATGGTATGTCCTAATAACTTATACTACACCACAGAGCGGATGGTGGTATGTCCTTACGGCTTATAATACACCACATAGAGCGGATGATGGTATGTCCTAATAACTTATACTACACCACAGAGCGGATGGTGGTATGTCCTTACGGCTTATAATACACCACATAGAGCGGATGATGGTATGTCCTAATAACTTATACTACACCACAAAGAGCGGATGATGGTATGTCCTTACGGCTTTTAATACACCACATAGAGCGGATGGTGGTATGTCCTAATAACTTATACCACACCACAGAGCGGGTGATGGTATGTCCTTACGGCTTATACTACACCACATAGAGCGGATGGTGGTATGTCCTAATAACTTATACCACACCACAGAGCAGATGGTGGTATGTCCTAATAACTTATACCACACCACAGAGCGGATGATGGTATGTCCTTACGGCTTATACTACACCACATAGAGCGGATGGTGGTATGTCCTAACTTATACTACACCACATAGAGTGGATGGTGGTATGTCCTTACGGCTTATAATACACCACATAGATGGCTTTATAGCTTATACTACACCGTAATATGTCATTATGGTATATGTTATGTCATTCTGTTTATACTCTACCCAGATATGTCATTAAGGTATATATTATGTCATTATGGCTTATACTCTACCAAAGTGATAAGTTATTTAAGTATATATTATGTCATGATACTGGCTAATTATATATTTGACTGTTCTTTTTAATGAGCTTAGATTCTCTAGACAATTTTAATTTTGCTCAGCATGTTTGTAGTTATAAATAACATACCTCATCAACCTTTTGTCTGCAGCGAGACCTCAAGACTTCATTATTGTTTCTTATACAGTCGATTAAAACTCAGTTATACAATATAACTTATTGTATACTTCGGTAAGGAACAATGTTCGTAGTAGGAAACATTCATAGGCATTGCACTGCTATAGAAATTAATCAATTTGTTTCGTAGTCTTCTTAATTTCGTGTGCATACAATGTTTTACAAGTTAAGTTGTACTTTGTATTTAAATCTGGATTTACTTAGAGCACTTATATAATTCTGAATTAAAGTGCATGCCAATAAATACCTTTTTCTATTGTATACGAAATTTTAATTAAATAAATGTGCTGGAAACATCAAATATAAAGACAACTTCTTTCACTGGTACATTCATAAGGTCAATATGATTATTATCAGCAATATTATAATAAGCACTACCGTTAAGATTCAACACGTCTAAGTCTCTTCTTTAAGATTCAACACATCTGTCTCTCCTTTAAGATTCTAAAAACTCAGTTTAATAGTCAACAAGTCTAAGCATTACCTTAAAGATTCAACACGTCAAAAGCAATTGCTAAAAGATTCAATAGTCTAAGCACTTCTTAAGATTCAACACATCTAAGCACTCCGTCCAAGATTTAACACGTCTAAACCAACCCCCTTAAGATTCAACACGTCTAAGTACTCCTTTAGGATTCCACACGTCTAAAGCACCCGCTTTAGGGTTCAACACGTCTAAGCACTCCGTCAGTGATTCAACACGTCTAATCACTCCTTTAAGATTCAACACGTCTATGCACTTCTTTAAGATTCAACACGTCTTAGCATTCCTTTAAGATTCAACACAACTAAGCACTTCTTTAAGATTTCACACGTCTAAAGCACCCCCTTCAAGGTTCAACAGTCTAGGCACTCCGTCTGAGATTCAACACGTCTAATCACTCCTTTAAGATTCAACACGTCTAAGCACATCTTTAAGATTCAACACGTCTAAGCACATCTTTAAGATTCAACACGACTAAGCACTTCTTTAAGATTCAACACGTCTAAACCACCCCTTTGAGGTTCAACACGTCTAAGTACTCCTTTAGGATTCCACACGTCTAATGCACCCTCTTTAAGATTCAACACGTCTAAGCACTCCGTCTGAGATTCAACACGTCTAATCACTCCTTTAAGATTCAACACGTCTAAGCACATCTTTAAGATTCAACACGTCTTAGCATTCCTTTAAGACTCAACACGACTAAGCACTTCTTTTAGATTCAACACGTCTAAACCACCCCTTTGAGATTCAACACGTCTAAGTACTCCTTTAGGATTCCACACGTCTAATGCACCCTCTTTAAGATTCAACACGTCTAACCACGTTGTCTGAGATTCAACACGTCGTTAGGATTCTTTAAGATTCAACATCTAAGCACATCTTTAATATTCAACACGTCAAAAGCTATCGCTTTAAGATTAAACACGTCTAAGCCTTACCTTTAAGATTCAACACGTTTAAAAAATCTGTTTAATAGTCAACAAGTCAATGCACTACCTTTAAGATTCAACGCTTCTAAAGATCTTGCGGTAAGATTCAACAAGTCCAAAGCACTTCTTGTAAGATTTAACGCGTCTAAAGAAATCGATATACGATTCTACAAGTCTAAGCACTCCGTCTAAGATTCAACACGTCTAAACACTACTTTAAGATTCAACACGTCTAAACACTATTTTAAGATTCAATACGTCTAAAGCAATCGATATAAGATTAAACAAGTGTAGGCACTCCACGTAAGATTCAACGCGTTAAAGCAATCGATATAAGAGTCAACACGTCTAAGCACTCCTGTAACATTCAACACGTCTAAGCACTCCTGTAACATTCAACACGTCTAAGCACTCCTGTAACAGTCAACACGTCTAAGCACTCCTGTAACAGTCAACACGTCTAAGCACTCCTGTAACAGGCAACACGTCTAAGCACTCCTGTAACATTCAACACGTCTAACCACTCCTGTAACATTCAACACGTCTAAGCACTCCTGTAACAGTCAACACGTCTAAGCACTCCTGTAACAGTCAACACGTCTAAGCACTCCTGTAACAGTCAACACGTCTAAGCACTCCTGTAACATTCAACACGTCTAAGCACTCCTGTAACAGTCAACACGTCTAAGCACTCCTGTAACATTCAACACGTCTAAGCACTCCTGTAACATTCAACACGTCTAAGCACTCCTGTAACAGTCAACACGTCTAAGCACTCCTGTAACATTCAACACGTCTAAGCACTCCTGTAACATTCAACACGTCTAAGCACTCCTGTAACATTCAACACGTCTAAGCACTCCTGTAACATTCAACACGTCTAAGGACTCTGGTAACACTCAACATATCTAAGCACTCCTGTAACATTCAACACGTCTAAGCACTCCTGTAACATTCAACACGTCTAAGCACTCCTGTTACATTCAACACGTCTAAGCACTCCTGTAACATTCAACACGTCTAAGCACTCCTGTAACATTCAACACGTCTAAGCACTCCTGTAAAATTCAACACGTCTAAGGACTCTGGTAACACTCAACATGTCTAAGCACTCCTTTAAAATTCAACACGTCTAAAACTCCTAAAACATTCAACGTGTATAAACACTCCTGTATCATTCAACAAGTCTAAGCACCACCGTAACACTCAACATATCCAAGCACTCCTGTAACATTCAACACGTCGAAACACTGCAGTAGCATTCCACAGGTCTAAGCACTCCAGATGATCTTTGATGAGTTTTTTCATCGTAAACATTTTTTTCCCATTGAAAATTGTAAGATCATGACCGGGAACAACAATGTTCTCTTGAATAATGAGATTGCTGTAAGATCATGACCGGGAACAACAATGTTCTCTTGAATAATGAGATTGCTGTAAGATCATGACCGGGAACAACAATGTTCTCTTGAATAATGAGATTGCTGTAAGATCATGACCGGGAACAACAATGTTCTCTTGAATAATGAGATTGCTGTAAGATCATGACCGGGAACAACAATGTTCTCTTGAATAATGAGATTGCTGTAAGATCATGACCTGGAACAACAATGTTCTCTTGAATAATGAGATTGCTGTAAGATCATGACCGGGAACAACAATGTTCTCTTGAATAATGAGATTGCTGTAAGATCATGACCGGGAACAACAATGTTCTCTTGAATAATGAGATTGCTGTAAGATCATGACCGGGAACAACAATGTTCTCTTGAATAATGAGATTGCTGTAAGATCATGACCGGGAACAACAATGTTCTCTTGAATAATGAGATTGCTGTAAGATCATGACCGGGAACAACAATGTTCTCTTGAATAATGAGATTGCTGTAAGATCATGACCGGGAACAACAATGTTCTCTTGAATAATGAGATTGCTGTAAGATCATGACCGGGAACAACAATGTTCTCTTGAATAATGAGATTGCTGTAAGATCATGACCGGGAACAACAATGTTCTCTTGAATAATGAGATTGCTGTAAGATCATGACCGGGAACAACAATGTTCTCTTGAATAATGAGATTGCTGTAAGATCATGACCGGGAACAACAATGTTCTCTTGAATAATGAGATTGCTGTAAGATCATGACCGGGAACAACAATGTTCTCTTGAATAATGAGATTGCTGTAAGATCATGACCGGGAACAACAATGTTCTCTTGAATAATGAGATTGCTGTAAGATCATGACCGGGAACAACAATGTTCTCTTGAATAATGAGATTGCTGTAAGATCATGACCGGGAACAACAATGTTCTCTTGAATAATGAGATTGCTGTAAGATCATGACCGGGAACAACAATGTTCTCTTGAATAATGAGATTGCTGTAAGATCATGACCGGGAACAACAATGTTCTCTTGAATAATGAGATTGCTGTAAGATCATGACCGGGAACAACAATGTTCTCTTGAATAATGAGATTGCTGTAAGATCATGACCGGGAACAACAATGTTCTCTTGAATAATGAGATTGCTGTAAGATCATGACCGGGAACAACAATGTTCTCTTGAATAATGAGATTGCTGTAAGATCATGACCGGGAACAACAATGTTCTCTTGAATAATGAGATTGCTGTAAGATCATGACCTGGAACAACAATGTTCTCTTGAATAATGAGATTGCTGTAAGATCATGACCGGGAACAACAATGTTCTCTTGAATAATGAGATTGCTGTAAGATCATGACCGGGAACAACAATGTTCTCTTGAATAATGAGATTGCTGTAAGATCATGACCGGGAACAACAATGTTCTCTTGAATAATGAGATTGCTGTAAGATCATGACCGGGAACAACAATGTTCTCTTGAATAATGAGATTGCTGTAAGATCATGACCGGGAACAACAATGTTCTCTTGAATAATGAGATTGCTGTAAGATCATGACCGGGAACAACAATGTTCTCTTGAATAATGAGATTGCTGTAAGATCATGACCGGGAACAACAATGTTCTCTTGAATAATGAGATTGCTGTAAGATCATGACCGGGAACAACAATGTTCTCTTGAATAATGAGATTGCTGTAAGATCATGACCGGGAACAACAATGTTCTCTTGAATAATGAGATTGCTGTAAGATCATGACCGGGAACAACAATGTTCTCTTGAATAATGAGATTGCTGTAAGATCATGACCGGGAACAACAATGTTCTCTTGAATAATGAGATTGCTGTAAGATCATGACCGGGAACAACAATGTTCTCTTGAATAATGAGATTGCTGTAAGATCATGACCGGGAACAACAATGTTCTCTTGAATAATGAGATTGCTGTAAGATCATGACCGGGAACAACAATGTTCTCTTGAATAATGAGATTGCTGTTGACTTGCATAGTGTCACTTGGGGGATGTTAATTCTTCTATAGGGTGATTATTCAGAATTCTAATATGACGTGCTTCAAAGGCTTTGAGACCACAACCGTGGTAAAAAAATGATTTATCTATGAGCAACACGCGCTGAGAAGGGCGTGTTTTAAATGGCTGTTCCAATTACAAAACTGTAACTCCCACCGGAAAGCTATTGCATATGATGTATAAATCTTATAAATAGCGACACGCGCTATAATTATCCGTTGCAATATATTGTCTGTTACATTGACGGAACAGCCAGTTTATGGCGGAAATGATGTTTTCTATAGGTACGAAAATATTATAAATGTACTTTAATTGTCTTATTAGAATAGAAATAATTCACGGAGGCTGTGATTTATCATTGTTTTACCACGGGATGACCATTTATGTCGTTATTTTATCCCTCGCTATCGCTCGGGATAAAATAACGACATAAATGGTCAACCCGTGGTAAAACAATGATAAACCACAGCCTCCGTGAATTATTTCTTAATTAACTTAGCTGTATTTTTCTAATATACATAAAAAGGGTAACATAGTATCATAAGCATGAAGGTCGATAGCCTCCAGAGAAATAAACAGCTGTTTACTTGTTTGGTATTACTTTCAGGCGACGCATAAAGCGAGAGAAAACAGGCAGTTACGTAAATTAGGTGTTAATTTTATGCTGTTTAATCAGTTCTAGACATCAAGTTTAACTGAATGTTTAATTAAAACGTCCATATGGTTTAACCGCGTTTTCTTTGCATCGCAATTCCCTGATTTGAACAGTAATTGTTGTTGGTTAATTTACTGGAATATGACACTAGACGTTGATACACAATTACCCGACATATCGAAGCGCTGCTAGAACAATTTGTCTGTAATGTAATTACAGTTTTATGATTCTACACTATTTTGTTTGTTCCAACCTGATATATAAGTATTAAAATTATACAAACATATGAGTTTTAAATTCATATATCTTGGTATACTAATATATAGGTACCTGTTTGCTAGTATGCATATCTGCATACGAACATAGTATATTAAATAAAGTATATATGTGTTTGTTTCCACTGCACATCATCATGTCCATTTGATTTGACTTTTCAGTGTCTTTTCATTTATAATAAAAAAGTAAGCATGCGGTGCATGCTTTTTTAAATCCATAAAGAGATATGTTTTAGACCAATATGCGTTATTTATATATGTATATCGTCTTAAAAGATTGCTGCAACTCTGTAACATTGGCAAGTGATAGTAGGATTTGCGATCCTTGATGTAAAATAAATTTAAAATCACAAATAGTGACATTGTAAACATACACAATTGGTTGTGTCTATTTTAAGGGATGACATTCCGATAAATAGAGAAGTCTAATATGACGTGCTTTAAACGTTTTGAGACCACAAACGTGGTAAAAATGATTTACGTATGAGCAAGATCCGACGAAGAGGGCGTGTCTTGAAGGGCTGTACAATTACAAAATCATAACTCCCACCGGAAAGCTCTTGAAAGACCTTCTTGTATTTTTTATGATTATTATTTTTTTCTGCCGCAGATGTCGACAAAGTGTCTTGACGTATCGCTTCGAAACTTGGCACACTTAACCGACACTACCTGGGCTTGACCTGAGTCACCCTCTGAAACCGATCTATTTTAGAAACGGAGTTATCTCCCCAAACACTGTTTTCCCTAGTTTTCAGGTAAACTCATAAACCGTAACCGATATCAAAATTCTAAAGTGTGGAAATTGTCACCTGACTCCTGACAATGATTAATCTCACACACAAAAAATTCGATCAACTTCCTGGTTACGCGTTTTTGAAACGAAGTTTGCCGAAAACGTCAAAGTTCTTTGATATCCACAAAACTTATATGAAGGTCCTAATTACATATCCGGGATCAAATTTTTTTTCGGTCCACCATTTTCAAAATGGCCGTATTTGAAATTTTGTTTTCAGGATAACTCAAAAACCATAAAAAAATTGAAGCCGACAATTTATCATAAAAATGTTCCTCGCATTGAGATCTACATTTGATATAAAGGGTCGAAAACTGCTTCAAACCGTTTTCGAGTTATGTCGACCCTTTTTGGCTAATCAGTTTTTGGCTTATAACTTTTAAACCGTAAGAGATAATACAGTAAACATGGTTTTTTTGTAACCGTCAAAACAAGCCCTTCGGTTTAAGACCAAAGTCGAATGGTTAAGGGCAGCCATTTTCAAAATGGCCGACATCGTCAACAGTTTTTTTTATAGAATAACACGTAAACCGTACAAAATTGAAGCAGAAAATACAATGGAAAAATGTTCGGTACATCGAAATGTACAAAAAAAATGTTCAGGTACGAAAGCGTAAAACTTGTCGTTTTTGAGTTATTGCACTGGTTTCGTATTTTAAAAATGGTTTTGGTTTATAACTTTTTAAACGTTTCAGATGATGAATAAAACATTGGTTTATTTGAAAGAGAATTAAAAGACCTACAATTTGATCCAGAGAAGTACACGATTCGATTGAGTGGTTTCAAAATGGCGGCCAAAAATGCGTTATTTGTCAATAACTTTTCAACCTTTACAGATTATATGTAAACAAATGTAAAGTTATGACCGATATGTCAAGCCGTTCGATTTAAGACCAAAGTCGAATGGTTATGGCTGCCATTTTCAAAATGGCCGACACCGTAAACAGTTTTTATAAAATAACACTTTAACCGTACAAAATTGAAGCGGACAATATACATTGGAAAAATGTTCTTATTGTCGACATCTACAAAAAATATTTTCATATGCAAAAGCGTAAAACTTGCCGTTTTTGAGCTATTGCCCTTAATTAGTATTTTGAATATGGTTTATTATAACTTTTAAACGGTAACCGATGATGAATGAAATATATGGTTCATATGAAAGAAAATTCAAAGCCTACATTTTAATACCAAGAATCATGGGAATCGGTCAACCATATCCAATATGGCGGCCAAAATGTAGGAAAAAGCCTACACCTTTTGAAGCATTGCAGGTAATATAGTAAACATTACTTTTCGTAATTAGTTAGAAAGGACTACATTTTGAGGTCAAGGACATTCCATAGCAACAAGATAACGAGAAAAGTTCATAGCAACCATATATATTTAGACTTAGGTTGGTATAATGTATATTATATGCTATTCAGAAAACCGGATTGTTACAATTTATCCTTACCAAAAACATATTTTCTGAATCGGGATCACTAACTGAATTCAAATATCATATTTTACGACCGGAAGTGACATTTTGTCCATAGCAACCGACTAAAAGTCCTTAGCAGGTATACATTTTCTTACTTGGGACCACTTGCTTTGTACACCAAACCCGTAGCAACTGACCGTAAAGTCATTAGCAACCATATACCTATACATAACACTAAAAAATGCAGGGAAAGACCTCTGAACAAATGACTTTTGAAATGTAAATTTGTATTTTGTTTTCTACTATTTCATCTAATGGATCGAAGAGTTGCTCTGTAGCGCCAACAAATTCAGGTCTATTATAGCCTTACAATAAAGTTCTGGATAAAAACAAATTTAAAAACTACACGATATAATAAAAAAAAATCGCTATACTTTGCCTACGTTTCGACGTTTGTCGTTTGTGTATATGCTTTGAATAAAGACTGCAGCGGTCGTTGAAAAGGGAATGATTAAAAAGCAAAACATTAAAACGATGATAGAAACCAACTTACGTCACTTACACATAACTATATAAATATATGTACTTCTTTTTCAAACCAAGATTGATGACAATCCCTCAAACACTCCTAATAATTTCATGTGTTTATTTGATCAAATTTTGATTTATAAGAAGCTGTGATATCTCAATATAAACCAGAGCCACAATGTCTACAACTGACAGCTGTCAACAATACAATTTTACATTATTAATATGACGTATATATTGTCTTTGTTATCCAATGATTCTGATGCAAATGTGAACGGAAATCCTGGTTTATTCGTTTTCTATTTATTTAACATGCATCCTTATAATTACATTTTTATATATTTACTTTTAAAGTACCATTTCATATACAATGATAACAAGTATCCAATATTTATAGAAACATTTATATAGCGTTATAAAACAGATAATTTATTAAAAGAATATGGCGTAACCACTGGCTTCAACAGACATTGACTTCTGAACGAGTTGGAGAAGAAACTTTAACGGTTCAGTTTAATTAGCTAAATTTATTGTTTTTGTTTCCATTAAAACAATTTCAAGCTTCAAATCCATTATCATTACAGTAGATTTTTGAGTCATGCTTTATATATTTCACGATTAGAATGACAGTTGACATGTCATGTTAAATTACCGCAATTTACATTATTGAGTAGTGAATGCGTGTTAGTATCATGCAAATTTTTATCGACAATAAATTAAGCTATACTTTGTAGCCAAAGCAAAACAAAACACCCCCCCCCCCCCCTTTTTCAAACAAAAAATGGATAACCGAAAGACAACATACTATCGAAGTTACTTTGTAAAATGATATGTGGATCAAGTACAGAAATTATATATTTTGTAATATCTCCGTTTGCCCCTTCAATATTTTGGAAATTGTTATGGTGGTCAATAGCAGGAAATACTAGCCCAAGACTTGATCCGACCTGACTGAGGACGCGGCCGAGGTCAGGGTATGACAGCCAGGGTCCATTATTTAATGTTTTTGACCACTAAAGCAGTAATTAACTTTTTAATTTGTTCATTAATTTGTTGGCAAATAAAACAAAGAAGGAAAATAGGGCAATTTTGTGATATGGTTCTTTTAGCCAGCTATACTCTGGTTGTAGCCGATCCTCCCAAGTCAGGGGTTCTGATTCCACGTAAGATGGAGCGGAATCAGAACCCTTTACTTTGGAGGATGGTTGTACCCATGTTTGTATCTGATTTTATCATCAGCGATGACTGTGATGTTTTACATACCTGTTTTACATACCTTATTTATATTATTAGGAAGGATGTATAGGGTAGGGATAATTTTGTTACCGTGCGTTCACCGTCTATTAAACTAATACACTGAGATTGCGGGTTCGATTCTCACTGCAGGCAGGGTGTACTCGACTCCAATCTTAATTGACAAGGATTGCCAGTTTTCCTACCGCAGGTCGGGGGTTCTCTCCGGGTACTCCGGCTTCCTCCCCCAATAAAAACTGGACGCCATGAAATAGCTGAAAAATTGCTGAAAGTGGCGTTAAAACACTATTCAAACAAACAAAACAATTAAACTAATACAGAGTGTCGAATACAACCGGTCTATTTTTCGTACATGTACATTGTTTTATGTATTTATAGCCATGCCCACAATATGAATTCAGATTCACTTCAGTGGCTTTCAACGAATGTAAGAAAAAATTAAGAAATATGAATTATGGCATTCTCCCAAAGTCATGGTTCTTAGTGCACGTTCGCTCCATCGATATTGGACTCGGAACCCCTGAAGTTGGAGGATGTAAATATGGAGGTACTCGAACACCGGAAACCTTGATATATATAGAAACAAATTAATGAACTAAATTTAGCTTTATTCCAATGAATAATTCATTTAATTTTTTCTAGATTATCTTGACCTTTATAAATGATATTGAATCTAAAAATAAATCAATTTAAGATGCATCTTGTTAATTTGTTGGGTAAAAATACCACAAACCAATGCGTTGTTGTTATGTCGTCCGTTATAGTTTGGTTTTCCATAAAATCAATAATAATTATCAACTGGAAATATTGTGTACTATCTCGTATTTTCGTCTAAATGATTATATAAATAGATAAATGTATTCAAGATCCTTCATGTTTCTGTAATTTATTTGTTGGGAGTTTTTTACACTCTTTTTGATGTATTAGTTTGGGTTTAACGCCATGTCGATAAACAGATGTCACCAGATTGCCGTTTTTTCCTTTACATCATGGCAAGACTATTGACAAGTATCAATTGACAATCATTTTCGGGTATATGCAGCACACGTCTGTATAGTGGTACTAATTTCTACTGCATTATAGTAATGACAGACCCGTAGATTTGACGATGTGTTAAATGTGACACTTGATTATTTTATCATTTCAAAAATGAATTAAATATCCTTTAATTCATTAATTTCTAATAGATCAATAAGTTTATTTTATCTGATTGTTTACAGTAATAATTAGTTATGATGAGCATTATATAATCTATTCACTAACTTGACAATATCCTGTTACAAAGTATGAATTCCGATAGCATTATTAAATTAATACGGAGTCTGTCAGAACCATATGATGAAATCCAGACGAAAAATTAGACATATTTCTGTAATACAGCACGCCAGACATTCACTTGGTTCTTGGCGACTGAAATATTATTTGTCAATAAATAGAAATGTAATTTAACTGTTCTTGTTTTAAAGATGTACTCGTAAGTGCATTTATAAATGAATTTAATAACGAAATACCGAACACCGAGGAAACTGTAAAAAAGGAAAATCCGCAAATAAGGTCATGTGACTAGTAAGGAGCACAGATATATTTTAGTCTGTTTTGTTTCAAAATTGAACTGTGTATAAGGTTTGCTTTGGATAGCCTAACTTTTCTGTTTTATATGTAAATGTCTAAATCGGGATTTGTTATTGCCCTTTGACTTTCGGCCGTGTTGTTCGGTCTGTATTCGTGTTATTTTTCTTTCTATAAAAAAGAAAAGCATTCTTAAGCAAAGATTTATTTATATTGTATCGTTTGTTAAATTTGCATTCCATGGCTATTATCTAGGAGATATCAACCATGTGTATTAAACAGAAATTAAACAGTAACCTTATATTAACAAAGAGAACAACTTAACGTCGTATTGAGCAAATTTTATGTATTTTGTCTGAGCAGTTAATCTCTGCTCTTAGCAGCTTTGATCAGCTCAATTTGAACTTTTGATCTCCACAAATGTTAATTAAAATTTTCAAAATAAAAATTTTAAACTATTAATCTGTAAGCTTCTTTTATTTATAATAACCATAAAAACTTATTTATTCAAATTTTGTAGCAACCGAGTATGAAGGACACATTTAAATCTGTTTTACTCTTTTTTATTTGACGATTGCAAATAGACGCTAAACGATTGTTTCCTGGTGAAATCATTCTGTTTTTTGCAGGAAGTATTATTGGTCGTCAAACAGCCGTATTTTGGCGACATTTTGAAGGACTAAAACCTATTGAAAAAGAGTAAAGTACATAATGACCGAAGAAAAAGTAAACAAAAAAGTTATAAATAATACATCTGCGATGTGAGCGTAATTTTGAATATCACGCACTTGAAGTAAGAGTTGAACCGATTGCGCCGAAAAAGTACTTTATTTTCTCCGAAAGCAAAGCGAAATGACACACTATTTCATTTCAGTAATTCATTCGGTTATTTCGTGTTGGCGATCATAACTTGTTTAGCGGTGTGTCATTTATTATATTTATTAAATAATGTTTTTATTTCGGTTAATAGAATATCGTGTTCTGATGTTTAAATATTTGCTGATACTGACCTTGTAGATATATCCTGATATAATATAAAAGAGACTTTGACAGATTTGTTCAAACGCCATCTTGGACATCGTAAACATCTTTGTTTTTTTCTGTTGTAAAGCAGTAAAGTGTTTTTTACAGTGTGTTAAGATATTATTAATAAATGCTGAAGAAGAACGTATTCAATAAAATATTGTATACATTTTCATGTCACTTTTATTTGCTTTACACTTTACATGCTGTTTAGGATATATCTTGTTCAAAACTAACATGGTAATTAAAAGTGTCCCCTTCGAGCATTTCAGAAATTTTAAAATATCTGTTATACATATAAGAATCCAAATAAATTATTGCGATAGGGCTAGTGCACGCTTGTTATTAACAAATATTTTAAATAAATGGTAGTGCCATGCGTATCACCAGCCCAGTCACACATTAATGCTGACAAGAATATCAGTGTTACAATAATTTTCGAATTTTCTGCACGGAAATTTAGAAACTAATTTAGATTCTATGGTTTTTCTGTTCACAAGGTTATAGCGGAATTACCGGGTTTGGTATACAGTTTTAGAATTTGCAAAATAAAACTCTACACCATATAAATCATTTGTATTTAAAATATTTTTGGGGTTTGAGGGCCGCTGATGAGTTTTAATTAGACGAAACACGCGTCTGGCGGACTATATAGTTTAACTTGTATCTTTGATGATATTTTGTTTACATTACATGTACGATGTGTTATGACAAACCCACTACTTTATTCTTGGTGCTAGTGTATTTATCAAGTCGTCTATTGCCAGACGAAAAAAAAGTTAATTGAAAACCGAATTTATGAAGACATTGAATAGACAACAGATTTGCTTGGTTTCTGGATGTGTAACAATATCGAATATACAATGTTTATGATTAATAATGTATGTAATCAGCATTTTCTCTGAATGGTAGGCTTCAAGGCAACCCATTAAGTATACGTTCAAATATTCATGACGCACTGGGGTCGTGTTCCTTTGTTATTCTATAGATAAAAACTTCCGAGTTCCGTGTTATAAGAACATATAAATGCCAATTATTGGGTATATATAATCCGATTAGTTTAGCAATTACCAGTTTTAACGCATTGGACAAATGTTCAAACACAAAAAACCCTTAAAAATACCGTACACTTGTTATAAGTTTTTGCGAGTTAATATTTGATTTCCAAGATGTAGTATGTCACGTGTCAATTTGTAGATAAAGCAGAGAATGTGGCACATACTGGTAGTTCTTTAATAATAATTAAAGACAAATTCAGAAAACCACATGAAATACCAAAAAGCACAAGCCGTATGATATTGCAAAACCATAACACATACAGGACCCGGATGTAAAATATGTATTGGCAATAGTACGGAATGAGTGCATGTAGACGCTTCTTAATTATAGTAAATTAAGGATTAACGCTTTATTAATAAACCACAGACGATATAAATTATGATAACAAACAATGTATACATCAAACAATTGTAGAAAGAATGAAAATCATCAAAATATATGTAAATATACACGTGAATTAAAACGACCTACCATTTTAAGACAAGGCTTTACAGGCTAACGGAATTGTTCAATCAACAACATAATTTTTCAGAACAACATCTTTAAAGTAAATCATCAACTGTATTACCTGGACAACTTTTATTTAATAGCTGTTGGAACGTATAAGCAGACATTATTTAAGGCGACATTCCATTTGTATCTCCTAACGAAATTCTCGTCACATTGCTTGGTAAACATTTCGCGTGTTAAAATCATCCAGGATATACTATTATACCTGTGTTATTATAAGCAAAAAAGTGGTGTAGACTGGCAAATATTTGTTCTCCTTCTGTCCTGATGTTTGCTATTCGCATACGGCGATTTTTATTTTCAATTAATCTATTACTATAGAACAAAACACGAGTTAACTCTATCTGATAGTGACCATCGACGTCTGCATTCTTTTATCAGTTCTGTGTATTGAAATCCATCTTGGTTTCATTGTGTGAAAAAGTTTACGTTGTTTGTTCAAAATTGGGAAAGTGGTTAAAATTGTTTATGTTTTGAGAAGAGGTCTCTCATGATTCTTGGCATATAAGACTTATAACTATTCACGGTAGCCGAGTTGTCAAGGTAGTTCGTCTACTATTAATCACGTGGTCTGTCAACACTGAGATTGGGGGTTCGATTCTCACTGCAAGCAGGGTGTACTCGACTCTAATCTTAATTGACAAGGATTGCCAGTTTTCCTACCGCAGGTCGAGTGTTTTCTCCTGGTTCTCCGGCTTTCTCCCCCAATAAAAACTGGACGCCATGATATAGCTGAAAAATTGCTGAAAGTGGCGTTAAACACTATAAAACAAACAAACAAACAAAAACTTAGGCTTTTTAAAGTTAATTATGAACACTTTTTGTAACAAGAGATTTAACGTACTTTTATGTTAACTTATAACTGATGAGTCCTCATTAGACAAAAACGCACGTCTGGCGTAGTTAATTTTATTAACCTTGGTATCTATGAAGACATTTTATTTGCAACCACTGGGTCGATGCCACTGCTGGTGGACTGTTAGTCCCCGAGGGTATCACCAGCCCAGTAGTCACACTTCGGTGCTGACATAAATATCATTGATTCGTTTAGTGATATAGTCATTGTCTAAATTTACTGCCCTGAAATTTCGAAAATTATTGTAATTCTAAGGTTTTTTTATTTTCAAGGTGTAGATAACCGTAGTCGGATTTGGTATAACGTTTTAGAATTTTTGGTGATAAAAGCTATACAACATCTTATTCATTTTGATTTTAAATATTGTTTGGGTTTGAGCGCCACTGATGAGTCTTAATTAGACGAAACACACGTCTGGCGTAGTTAATTTTATTAACCTTGGTATCATTGAGGATATTTTAATTATATACATGTAATATCTGACCATGAGGCACAAAATTACCACATAATTTCGGTTTTTCGGTTGGAATCAGAATTGAAAAAATGAAAAAAAGCCACTTTATTTGACTTAAAAATTCCCTTTAAACAATGTTAGTTCACTAAATGTAACTATTTTAAAAAGCTTGAGGAATGTCGTGGTTTAACGCAATAAACTTGAATTTAAGGACATAAAACGGTTTTTTAAGCTATTTGTCTATGTAAAGCGCCCATGGTGAAATATTAATAATAAATAATTCTAATATATTTAGGACGAGAACAATTTAACAAGCTATAAATCGTCGGGGAAATTGGTCCGGTTAATAGTAAACAATTTTAAATGCCTCTGGAAAATTATGTAGAGTTGACAGGGACCATCATGCTGAATGGCATATCTTTCCCGCCACCCAAAATCTTGGTGAGTTGTCCAATTAACTTAATGTGTTTTATCAACCTATGTAAAGGTATTGCATTAACGTATACATACAGCTTGCTAAAACATATGCTGCTACGCACTTCGTCGATTGATATTTTAATATCAACGTATACATACAGCTTGCTAAAACATATGCTGCTACGCACTTCGTCGATTGATATTTTAATATTAACGTATACATACAGCTTGCTAAAACATATGCTGCTACGCACTTCGTCGATTGATATTTTAATATTAACGTATACATACAGCTTGCTAAAACATATGCTGCTACGCACTTCGTCGATTGATATTTTAATATTAATTTTGGACACAATCAGATGTTTCTGACAGTATAATTAAGTGATAGGTACAAGTTCATAATATGTCAAAGTATGAAGTTGAAAAACAGAAGATGATTTAATTCAAACCCTGATCGATTTATACAACAATTTATCGACCCTTAGAGTATATGAGATCTCTTTATAGGAAATTATTACCTACGGACAAGGTTTGACAGTTGAGGATTAACTACAAAAAATATTTTCTCCATCGAGGGATAACAAAATTTCGTTTTGCACATTGTATAATCCGCGTAGCGGATTATATTAAATGTGCACAACGGAAATTTTGTTATCCCTCGATGGAGAAAATATTGTTTGTAGTTAATACTTATAAATAAATTCAAACAATAGAATAAACTCAACAATTTTATTTTTGTAACTGGATATTTTTGAAAAAAGAGATCAACACAAAAACTGTTAGTTTCCCGTGGAGTAATATATGACGTCAAACGGCGCGTGTCTCCATGACGATCAAATTTGTTTTCCATCCTCTGATAGAAAATATTTTCCAGCCAATCAAAAGTCAGTATATTCTCGCAAAATTTATTTATTGATAAATAGACGTACAGTGAGTTTTGAAGCGTTGACATTACGTAATATACATTATAAATTGTGGTGTTGGCTTGATTAATTCAAAGGATATGGGTTTCGATACAAATGTTGATACACTACTGGAACATATCGTTATTTAAAACGAAACTACTTTAAGTTAATACACGCATTAAAAATTTTAAAAAATATTTTCTTAACTTATTTGTTAGAAAACAGAAACAATTATGTGAAAAATATTCAGAAATTTAAACCAAAGGCTGTGACAAATGTTACAAAAAATAATCAGAAACAAAAACGAAGAAGTCAATAAATAAAACAGACGAAAGTCTGTAGATGATGAAGGTTTTTACTCCGATTTCCTAAAAAAATAAAAATAAAAATATTCCTTTTGCAGATTAGGAGTTTTAAACAGGGATTTCTGTTTCCTAATAAATAAAAAGAAAGCATTCCTATAGAAGATGAGGAGTTTTGACTGAATACTCCGGTTTCCTAAATAAAAAAGTCCTGTCGGAAGTAATGCTTTTGCCGGTATTAGGAAGTGGATTTAAAAATACGTTTAGATAAATAAAGAAAACTCATGGCTGACGTCGCACAGTTTATCCGTCATCGTTAATGAACTATTTATTATATTTGTTAGCAATCCTTAATGCAACTCTGCTCGGTTATTTCTCCTGCAATACACAGATTACACGTTTGTTAACCTGTAGTTCACACACTACAGTAATGGAAGCGGGAAGTTTGGTCTGCCATAAAACCCGTTCTAACCCACAATTTGTTTTGAAATGCCTGAACTAAGTCAGGAACATTGCTGTAGTTGCTATATTTTTGTTTATTGGTTCTCATTATTGTTGGGTTTTTGGAATTTTATTAGTGGATTGCTTTATTGGCAGTTTCCTTGGTGTTCGGTATTTTGTTATTATCTTCATTTATGGCATTGCATGTATTGGCTGCATACATCGTTTCTGTTCATGTTTCAATATCTTATTGTTAATCATTGCACACGTAATAATTTCTTTTAACTTTGGCATCAATGATTTTATTTTATTTGTACAATTTATACTAACAATAACCATGGGATATTTATATCCATACAAAATATTAATGATGACTTATGTTATGACCAAGTTAACCTTTAAAATACAGATAACAAGAAAGTGACAAGAAGCTTCGATGGGTTAAACGATTAATATTCGAAGATATTTTTCTAAACTTTTTTTTCATAAGCATTCTTAATTTATTATAAATGCTTTGCAAATGAATTTGAACATTAAAGATGCGATGCTTAATGAGAATTAAATAAAATGTATAACTTCTTATAGGAAAGAATTGACATTAAAGTCTTATGATGTGTTTCTTTTGATCAGAAAGATTTTATCGTACTTCCCACGTGTAATCAATTTTTCGTTCTTTTAAAATATGTGTATTGCTTCCAAACCTTGGCCTTTACCAATAATATCACTGACGCTATTTGACATTGAATTCATCGATGCATATTCTGTAATTTTGTACATCCGCTCATTAGGCAAACTAAGATATGTAAATTAATCAAAACTCTCCTTTAATCTAATTCAAGACTGAGAACAAAATTCTGGTTTAAAATACTTTAACTCTTAAGGGACATCGAGTATATACATGTAGTAGTGCTTTAAGTAGATTTTCATCTATCGAATGTATTTGCTATCTGAGCATATATGGAAAATTGTCTGTCATGCAATAATGTCAATAATCCATTCAATAAATGTCGACGGTGCCCATTATAGCTCGAATAAAATGTTGTTAACAATCAATTAAGGTTAATATTTTTTATCTTTTAGGTATTCATTGTTTGTACTTCAAACGGCACAGATACAAGTTGTGTCCTACAACTCAAACCAATCAGATCTTAATAGACAGCAGCCAATGTGAATATAGTACCTTGAATTATACGGCATCAAATGACGTTCTGACTATTGACTCTAATGGGGTGATCTCAATAAAAAACAACAGAAATGGTAAGAATACTAATTTTATGTGGTTAATACGTTTTCTAAAAGTTACTGAAGAATGATATCTGCTTCAGCTGTATAAACAATTTAACTTAACTTATTAAGGAAACATTTGGAAATAACATTATACCATGCAATGCTTTTTGTCAGATACGCATTTTAATAATTATTATAAGTGACTATTTACTGGCGCTATCTCTTGGAAACCAGATAAGTTTAAATTTTCTTCTATGAGCTCCCTTTTTCGATCTGGATAAATCTTGATAAACAAAGACATGTTTAATGATTTGAAAAGAATATCTATGAGCTATATAAAATATGAATAGGTTTTTAAATACGTTTGTGGGAAAGACCGGTTCATTTCCAATAACTAATGAAAGAGTATGCCTATTCGCGAATGGAGAGTAGCGGAACAAGCAAAAAACCCACTAAATTCTATCACGGGTTGGAGATAAGACGAGCATTCTACCAAATGCATGAAAGAACCGTTCTCTTTTGTAAATGGCCGATAAAACGTTCGGAGGAATTGCACATTTCTTGCAATCTTCCTTAAACTGTTGATACAATCTTGTTGTCAGTACAATTGTTTACGTCTTTAACTTTGTCATTAAAATGTATAACAGCAAGCTGTTTAATTTATAGAATTCATTTTCTTGTTGTATTGTTTAACCAATCATTATGAATTATAGTAGATCATTTTCTTCTGAATGTCGGTCATGGCGATTTTTGCTGACTGTGCACCATGTCTCAGGTCACTGAAATAATACAAGGAACCAACGTACGAAAATAATGTGTGAAAGAATAATTTCTTGCATAAGATAATGATAAGAGTAATCTTCGGTGGAATTCTTACAAATACATAATAAGTGTATGTTAAAAATCCTGATGCGTGAATTGTACGTTTTTGTAAGAACTTCATTTGAACCATAAATTAACGCAGTTGTAAACTTAAACACATATATTTAATATTTCAGGGGTGAATAAAAATGTTACAGTTGAAGCAACTTGCATGGAAAATTCTAAAGTTGTAAGAGCTAGCATTGTTATAGATGTGGTGTCTTGCGATTTGCTAACATATGTTACTCTCAAGGACAGACAAGACATGCTATGTTTCGACGGATCGGATACTAATATCACGATTTCTGAGAATATAGTGCCATCAATATTAGGAAGACTATCTATTTTTTCTGCTGTCAACGCTGGATACACAAGGGACTATCATATAGTCGAAGGTAATTTAAAATATTATCACATTGTATATGTATCTTTAAAAAGTTATAGAGCAAAATTGATCGTAAACACGGCAAGTTGCATCGAAGCAAAAATAAAAAACACAAAAAAAACAACAACAAAATAAAACAAACAAACAAACAGAAGGGTAGTAGAAAAAAGGCAACTGTCCTTTTCAGGGAAAATGTTCATAGAAAACAATTCAACGTGACACGCATTATCCGGTCAAATTTGTACTGTTTCGTTTGGTAAAAGTTGTATTTAACACCAAGCTTCCCTAGATTTGTCCAAAAAGCACTTCATTATTCCAGGTAAAACCTCCCCTGAAATGGCGTCATGGCTGTGTAATGCTTTGTCTGGATATAATTGTTCATGGAATAAATGCTCAATACGAACTAGACCTGTCTTTCATACATGTCATGCATCACTAGAGGCACCGAAAAAAGCAGATAGCTGTTAAAATATCGACGACGGAGTTAAAAAAGATCTAGTTCATGCTTTTAAGTTGCGTTTTAATAATCGTTAAAAGTTAAAATAATTTTGGACGAAGATCAGTCGACAATTCTGCAATAACCCTTACCAAATAAATTGATTATTAAACTATGCAATGGTTTTCAATCTGGATTTGGTTAAATTGGATACTGTTAAACACATCAAAGAGTTCATTATATAATTGTAACAAAACACAGCTCAATGTTCTGCAAATACACAAAACTGCCTTGTGTTAAATATATATAATGTCATTATGTAAAATTCAACTTCAAGTAGTTTTGATGAAAATAAAAATGTTATCTTGTAATTACTCAAATACTGTAGACTGCTGGATTCGATATAAACATAGCGAAACTATTCCAATACTGTAGTACTAAAATATGCATGATTGTGTCTTCTGGCATATTTTTTGTTGTTCCTTTGTGTCAATAATGTGAATTATGATGTGACGAACGACACATAATCCATCATCCGAGCCAATATATATAGTCCGCATCAAAGTCGTTTCCACTGTCTCATTACTCCCCGTAATACTTTGTGGTTTTTTTTAGAATTATTCATATGCTATGTCTAAACAAGACGTTAATATTCGATTCTTTTACGACGTGTAAAGAGAAATTAATTCTGTTCGTCATTATAAACCATATTATTGATCTCAAAAGCAATATCAAACGGTAAAGCAAACGAACGATAACTATAGCATTGAAGTATAGACGTTTCTTTACAACGGCTACACATTTTATGCTGATTGGGACTGCTGCCACTACGAAATGCACATTTTGTGTTGGCTAAAACCTTCAATGAAAACACAAGACCAAATGAAAAGTTGCTTTAATATATAACACATGGGTATAAAGTCAGGTACTTAGCAAGTGTTAGCTCCTCATGTGGCAACAGTCAAGCTACTCAAGGTAATTGTTTATTACAAGAGCCGGAAACGAGTCAAAAACGACAATATTAGATTTCGAAAGAGCAAGGTAGGAAAAAAAAGAGATTACGATGTAGCGAGGAAGGAACCATTGTATGATTGCAAACGTATAACTTTCAGAATGAAACCTTCAGCCGTAAAGTTTATGTAAGGATATAATTTATTATTTAGTAACATACTCAAGGAAATAATCCAAAATAATAATAACAATTATTAAAAAGACATTTTTTAAGCTCATGCATCATGGGATAAAATAGATATTTTTCTTTGGTCACAGAAGTTACATGTACCAATGGCCATCTGTCTTTTTCAATTTCGTCTTTAAGCGTTTAAAAGTCAGTATTAGGCAGTTAGTTATCTTTTCATTCCTGTGTCGTCATCAAAAGTTTCAAAAGTTAATATTGGTCTTTTGTCTTTTTCTCGCTTAGTCTCTTGAAATTACAAGTAATATCTTTAAACTTTACACAACAATCTAAAATCTGACACCAATCATACGTTTCAGCAATTATAATAATTCGTTGTGTTGTTGAGATAGAAATAAATTTCCACACCGTAACACGAATCTATGGCATATTGAATAATGCAACCGACTGCTTTATATTTATATCTTGGTTATTTCGGCATTGAAAACATACTATCATTCACGAAACATAATTTCGTCGTGACAAGTTTCAATGCAAATATTATTTAATGTTTGTTGACTTGATAACTTGTGTATTTCTTAATTGCCAGTTACTCTTGAACTCCAAATGTTGTAATAATCTATAAAGCATCATTAACTAACACTGTACCAATATGCTCTAAACCAAACAACGACTTTTCTATTAAAGTTCAGTTTCAATTTTACCGCCCAATGTGTTTACAAATTTCTGAGTGTGTATTTATTAGCTATATTTCTTTGATGTGTTACAGAGAATTTAGAAGGTAGCCTAAATCCAACATATTTAAAAGTTGATCCAGTAACGTCGGAGTTAACACTTCAGATGCCTCTGGACAGAGAATATAAAGATAAATTCAAATTTAAAATCCAATGCATGGTTTCATTTCAACAAAATTCTAGAAATATTACCTCTGATTTTTCGATTACTGTGATGGATCAAAATGACAATCCTCCGTTATCAAACGGTTCACAAATAACAGTCATACTGGTCAGCGACGACGAGACGGTAAGTATGCAATATTAAAATAATGAAAGTAATTAGGTATATAAACCTATGACATATACTATGCAAGTCTCGGATTTCGTTTTTGCAAGTCGCATTTGTGACGTTAAAAAACAAAACTTTAAATCAATCTAATTACAAATATTGCTAAAGGGATAATTTAACAAACATTTTCAAAGTGTTATACTTAATGCAAAACAATACTCAACTTGCAAATTAAGTAACTTGATTTTTTGTCTTGCTCCTTGGTTTTTTGAATGTTTATACTCCAGGTGTAATTTCTGGGTTTACCCGAAGTTATAATAGGTTTTATCAATATTAAATATACTTTATGTGTTTTCAAGAGTATTGTTGCATCAAAGGTTTGATTTTCATCTTAACGTTATTGACACTAGATCAATTTCATTGAATGATTGAAAAGCGTAAACTCAAACAAAGCAGTTGCTCTTAAGTTAAAGAGGAATAACGTCAACACACATTTGGTAGATATCTAGCAAACGAGAAACTTAACTGAAATTTTCAATTAAAATCTTTGATATAAATCATTATTACTAAACTTTATTGTATAAATCCCCATTTTCACTGAATTTATACAGTTATGGATATTAAAATATTTCGTCTCGGGCAAAAAAAGTAGGGACTACTTTTTGAAAAAATCACTACACAACATGTTTCGTCTTCTATGCACCATTTCCGGGTGGTGTTATGGAAAATATATAGAACACTACCAAACTTACAAAAATAGATTATCTTAAATTTTTGTTTTGCACAGTATATGTTATTTATAATAAATTACATCTTTCTTTAAAATAGATTACCTTTGTGTGTATAATATAAGATCTATATTCATGATGTTCTGAAGTGCTGTTCAATGTTTTATCTCAATTATGACAAATATTCAAACTCCTTTTGTTTTCGACTTAAAAGTTTGACAACATGCGGACAACATGTATTCCTTAAAATGCAACATTTACATTGGAACGAGTGTAAACGTATGTTAACAATGTGACAGGAAATTCATTAACAAGAGTTTTAAGTCATGGAACGATTAAAAATCAGACAATCAAATACAAAACAGAACTATACCAGATAAACTAAACACAGTTCAACAAATCACTAAAAGAAAGAATCACCAAAACACTCATAAAACAAATGGCAGATGAAAAACTGACAGCATAATTTCTGGCTTTAAACAACATTGAAACATTGTGTGGCAGAATTGGACTATTTAAAGAGACCCAATTGTGCAGAAATTTATGAAATATCCACAAGAAATGTGTTTTAGTAAGTTCTTAATTATGGTGAAACATGTATAACCATTTTTATTGTAAGATGTTGTAAATATTTGAATGTAAAGTCGCTTGCATTTTTCAGGTAATTAAAAGAACAGTTATGGATAAAGATAATGTCAACTGTTCTCAGTTCTCTATAGAGGTATTTGGTGACACGTTAGACATTTGCCACCCCATTCCATCCATTGGTTGGTACATCCCAGATGAGGGCTCTTTTTGTCAACTACGTAAGATTTACACATATTCAAACAAATATATTTATCAAAGTGTTATTTTCATGTGAGCAGGTAGAATGAATAGCAGTATCATTTTTGTACAAGTTATTGTTTAAAGTTATATGGATGACATTAGTGCTAAACATCACTTGTAATAAGCCTTTATTTAGCACTTGAATTATTCCATGAAGCTGCAGTTTGGCAAGGTAATTATATTCAGCGCTGAAGGAGTGCAGATAATATATTGATATTTTTATATTTGTGTTGATATTGATACCAATTGAGTTCTTAAAAGTTACCTTTTAACTCTTCTTACCTTGAGCTACACGAAGATGTGACTATGTTTGATAAATCTTGCTTCTATATGCGGTAATCTCAGACATATTTTATTTATGAAGTTTGCAGTTTATATATTAAACGTATTTTAACGACTGTTGTCTTCCAATATCTTCTAGAAAAACAAAATTTTAATCTTCGACTTTTCATTGTTGTCAATAAACACGTATGAAATTTCAGTGTCGTTTATTGAAGACAGCACAAATCGCCATGTAAAAAACGTAGTCTCTACGAATGTTACAGTGTGAAACGGGTTTAATTTCCTATAAACATTTTTGCTTTTACAAAAATCTCGCAATTTTAAGGATAAATGTTTAAAATTTGACGGATATTAATTTCCTGTTTTAAGACAAATGAAGACTTTTTATTGCAAGAGTGGACAAAACATATCAAGAGGAATCATAGTTCAATTGAAACGCCAAAATGAAACAAATTTCTAATAAGACATTAAATATTTCAAAATAGCTTTGCTTGTTAATTATCAATCTGTTACAAATTCTAAAAATGACCTTTCAAACAAACACGATGTAAATAATTTTTATTAAGATGTATATATCTTCGAAATAAAATCAATTGTATATCAATATACAATGCTTTATTTGACAG
The DNA here is from genome assembly GCA_944474755.1 of Limnoperna fortunei. Taxonomy (NCBI): domain Eukaryota; kingdom Metazoa; phylum Mollusca; class Bivalvia; order Mytilida; family Modiolidae; genus Limnoperna; species Limnoperna fortunei. Next base: position 81,019,952 of record OX104117.1, on the reverse strand, counting down.
TTTTTTCTGTTTTATATAAATACAGTTTCTTTCCTGGAAAAAACTTGGGTATTGACAAACGCGTATTAAAATGACACATCTTTGTTGCTGCTATTTGAGAGATGGTAATGGTAGAACTGTAGGAAGCACATAATACACATTTCGGAAAAAGTTGACTAGCACAAGAACATTTATGTTTCAACAGAGTCATCATGTTCTTCTTATCACTTTTAATACTAAAAATCTCTGATTACCTTTGAGTAATACGTCAAGAAAGTAATCAATCGGTTTTTGAAAATTTGTAAACATTAAGTAGGCTAAATTAGAAGATAAATAGGTTATGTGGTTCGTTTAGGTAATGTTTCTGGGATAAAAGTCGGTATCCAGGGCTCAATTCACTGACATGACCACTGACATGACCAGCATGTGCATGTCAGTGATGGATAGATGATGAACTTTTAAAATTATGATACAGAAGGCATGGACATAATTAAATAGAGATTGCTTTATGTAAAAAAGAGACGGAAAGATTGTAGCTGCTACCAAATTTACTGTGACTACCAAACTCAAAATACTTTCCATTTGGCGTTTCAAATTTCGTTCATATTGTCTATTCCTTTTTCAAAATAAAATTAGTGATTGTACTCGTCCTTGAATATCAGGAAACTGTTTATTCCATAAATAAAATCAGGTTTTGATTAGTAAAACGCCGTTTTCTGCAAATATTTGAACATATGGGACAATTAAGCAACGCTTGGATTTTAGCAATAAATTTATGACGCTTTCTTACCATGTATGGGTGTTCTTAATAATCTCATTAAAACACAAATTACAGACAGACAGTTTATGTATCTAACGAACAGTTATAATAAGTTTTTTTACGATGTCTATTATGTACTCTTGAAGTAAAATTATTTTCAATAATTTACACGTAAATTCTATTTTTTACTCAGTTTGTACTTAAGATACAATAAATTTCAGTAATCGACTGTATTTATAACTGACAATTAGGATCTGTCTTCGATAGTGTCTGTAATTTTGATAACAACTCAAAACATGTAAATCGTTGTTTTTAATTTAACTAAGTTGAGAATACGTTTAAATATGTGTACAGTATATTCATCTGATAATAAACATGATTTATTGCAAAAAAACTATTGCTGAACATTATCTACGTCAATCTAGATTGGGTTAATATTTGTACACGATAACAGTCATTATGGCCATTGTGAATCAAGATGTCTGATTGCTCTTTCTTTAATTTCAGACGTCAATATTCTCCCGGCTAAAGTACCACTTCCGGGCGTATACACATGTGATGTCGCTTTTATAGATGTCGGATATTTGCTACCAACAAATGGGAATCGTTCTGATAGAGTAAAGTTCTGCTTATTTAATTTTCATGTATAAAACTGTTGTCAGGATTTTATGCTATTTCCTTGAATAGAGTATCGATTGCAATAAGTGTATATAGAAAATGCTGTCTATAGTTAATATGTGAAATTGAATAAGTTTGTATTACTGATCTTAATGACAATTTATTTGTAATAAGACAAGAAAACCAAGAAATAAAAAAAAAATCTATTACAATGCCGACAAAAAAACTATAAAAAAGTAAATATATATGAAACACTTGGAACCCGTTTGTATGGTAATAAAGGAATAAATGCTTGTTTTAAAGTGTATGTATCGTGCTTTTTTATAATTTACAAATTGTAACACGCAATTTCGAAATTTAAAGTGATGTTATTTATTTATTTTGTAAAACTGTTTGCTGATCATTAAACTCCTAGATTACACAGGTTAAATGGATCCGACCCTTCTCGATTGTGTTTATTTTGTTCGGTTGAGTTTAGAACTTCGTACAATTATAACATTTAGTTTAATCAAAATTCTTTTTTAAAAATTATTTTTAAACAGGACTTCATATATGCAAAACAAAAGAAATGTCTTAACAACTTATAAGATGCATAAACGAAATAAACTTTGTGTTCTTTTAATAAGCGAAGAAATGTCACATCAGCAGTCAAATGTAGAAGTCCAGTACTCTATTCAACGTCTTTTAACAAACGACAATAAACACAATTCAAAACAATACAAATACAAACAAAAGCAACTTAGGTGCTCCGGAAGAGTAAGTAGTTGCTAATTTAATTAATGCTTCGAGCAACACAAAATATAAGACTGTGCAGACAAAACAAATGGTCTCAAATTTTTCATTACAGATAATTTTTGAACTGAAATGGATAAAAGACCCCAACAGTAAAATCGACGAGAAAAATGATCGACTACAGTTGAGAGTAGATAAAAATGTCAGTAAACTTGCACAGGTAAGACATCATTTAATAAGCACACTCATGGTTAACTTACACATGTAAAACGTCTACCTATATCTACAACCACAGGTAAGACATCATTCAATAAGTACACTTATGTTTAACTTACACATGTAAAACGTCTACCTATTTCTACAACCACAGGTAACACATCATTCAATAAGTACACTCATGTTTAACTTACACATGTATAACGTCTACCTATATCTACAACCACATGTAAGACATCATTCAATAAGTTTGTTTGTTTGTTTGAATGGTGTTTTAACGCCACTTTCAGCAATTTTTCAGCTATATCATGGCGTCCAATTTTTATTGGGGGAGGAAGCCGGAGTACCCGGAGAGAACCCGCGACCTGCGGTAGGAAAACTGGCAATCCTTGTCAATTAAGATTGGAGTCGAGTACACCCTGCCTGCAGTGAGAATCTCATTCAGTAATTACACTCATGTTTAACTTACACATGTAAAACGTCTACATATATCTACAACCACAGGTAAAACATCATTCAATAAGTACACTCATGTTTAACTTACACATGTAAAACGTCTACCTATATCTACAACCACAGGTAAGACATCATTCAATAAGTACACTCATGTTTAACTTACACATGTAAAACGTCTACCTATATCTACAACCACAGGTAAGTATTCAAGTTGTTTGTTTTGTTGTTGTCCTAATTCTCTGCCCTTGACTTATTTTCTAATGAATACTTTTCGGTATGCAAGATGTCTACCTGCAATCATGTTTCCTGTGTAAAAGTTAACTAATGCGAGTAATAAGGTTAAATGGAACAAAACTATAGGATTTATATAATTGTTAATTTTGCTATGTTTTATTATTAGTTGTTTTGAGCATGCGTATAGAATGTACACGGTATTAGTTGACAAAACCGAAAGAATCAATAAAGCACACAAACTCCAAAGACAAAAGCGTATAAATGCTGATTTTTAAACATTTATTTGTCGATCCATGTAAATAGTTGTGACTTGGTATCATTATTGTGTTATATAGCGAACGTAGAGTATATTTGACAAGCTGTATCAGGGTATTTCGCTTGATGGATGACGCAATTAATTCATAAAGGCCTTTACAAAATGTAGTTTCTTTTTTCATTATTTGGAGATACTGTAACATTGCTTGGTCACATTTATATTTGCTCCAAAATTTAAATTAACTTATTTACAATTCAAAAACGACTAGTGTTGTTGAAGGGTTTTATTCATGTCAAGTAAAAAAGATAACCTAGTCAGAAATCTAAATGTAAATAAAATACGATTGTATATATGACGTTTTTTGTAGATTTATAGATTTCCACAGGTTATCAACAAAACAAAATATCTAATGGATATACCAAAACATGGATTGGACGTAACGGTAGATGGTATTGTTTATGTTAATGATGTAGATACATTAAGAAGGAGTGATGCCGTCATTAAAATAACAGTAACATCTGACAATATGAAAACCGATTTGTTTATATCTGTCGTTGGTCAGACTCATTCGGTTATCACAGATACAGCTTGTAGTAAGTGATTCAGACTAGACTTGGGGTTTTATTGATAAGAATTTGCAACCACACAATCTCAATTTAAAATCAAGACAATTGAACAGTACTTAAACGTGTTCAACACATATTGTGGCTTAATTGGGGAAAGAAAGATAACTCTAACTGCTAATATCTGCTGATCTATTTGAGAATGCGATATCAATATATAAAAACTATATTGTAACAGATAAGAATAGCGTGTTGAAGGATGAATTTAAATTATTGTATTATGTTGTGTTATTAATTGTGGAATTATTCGAATATCAGATGTTTCAAGTGTAGGAAATGTTCATGTTTTAAGTTTATAGAGGCTTTTATGTCGATATTATTTGTTTACACGTATCGAGTACTTGTGTACGGATATACAGTACTTGTGAGTTTAGTGTCAACGTTTTACAGCCATTATACTTTCAACCATTATCTTTTTATAATTTTATTTGTTGCTGATGTTTTCGAACCTTTAAATTTAGAAATAGCAACTAAATTTTCCATATTTTGTTTATTTACATGTCGTTTTTTATAAGAATAATGCGTTATATGCTTCAGCTTCCGGTAGGAATACTGTTTTGAAATAACAGCCCTTCAAGATTTTAATTTGATGTCATGTTCTGATAAACAGATTGGTATATATAAGTTTAATTTTAAAAAATGTTTGAAATAGCTTGAACTTAAACGTTTGACAGTGTTACTACTTTTATGGTCTAACAACTATTGACGTTAATACATGTTTCACTTAATTACATTCGATTTCATTTTTTACTTAATTGTATTCTCTTTAATTATAGACCAAACTTGCTCAAGATTTATTGATGAACGAGGATGTAAAACAGGCTGTGGTCTTGGTACCTTTACAGGAAAATGTACTTGGAGACCAGGCAGTGGACAGGGCATAGTGTCAACGTATGCCACGTGTTCCCCAAATCTAGATACGTGTCCTGATAGAACATGTGACACTTTAGAATTGGCTTTTCCTTTACTGTGTCCTCAAGATTGTACAAGTTAGTATTAATCATCTTATTCTTTATTCAAACCACAAAGTACATTTTCCTAACAAAACACAGTACATAAAGACAATTTATAAGAGTATTGCATTTAAGTCATATTTCGTAACAAAAAAGTAAAATCACCCAAGGAATTTAAGGGTTGTACTATTCATTTATTTTCGACAAACGTGCCACACTCCAAAGGATTTTGATCACATAAAATCCTAATTATCGAGCAGAACTGCAAATGGAGAGGCTTTGAACGGGAGGCCCGATAGAGATTCTGGATTAAAGAGCTCTGCTCTGTACACCCCAATGGAATAAACAAAAAGCAATAAATATCATTCTAAATATAAATAAATAATAAATTCATGAATGTCAGGAAGTTTAAGATTAGATGGTTTATAAAACAGACAACTGTACAGTACTCCCTTATGTAACGACTAATGGTTGTGATCCGAGAAAGTTCAAGATCAATAAAACGGACCCGATTACGTCACAACCGGATGCTGATGTACCAATAACCAAATTTTATCATTTATTTATAGATTAATATTGACACTGAAGAAGGCCATCAGTTGGTCGAAAATGTTATCGTATTTATTTTATAGCAGACACACCTGTATATTTATATTGTTACATAATCCTCTAGAATTATAATATATAAATTCATTACATTATAACGACTATTGTATTTCAAGCCATGAATGTATGTTCAAGATCTAAAGGTATATAACAGGTCTAATTATCCTGTCTATATATTTTTCGTTTAATATTGTATAACAATAATAATACTTTTTGTGGTTAGGAATAGTCTTTGGAACCGGAAAATTAAACAGTCGAACACACAGGGGCATACAACGAGGAACAAGTCCTTGCTGGTGTGATTACAACGGAGAATGTACATGTTTTGATCAGAGTATTCTCAGATTTACTACACCAAATATTTTACAATATGGAAATCAAACCCATGTAGAACTTGGCAAAGCAGATAAAAATCAAACAATAGATAATGTTCGCGTGGAATCAGTATTAGACGGTATGCATCTCGTAATATACAAGTAAAACGAAATATAACAGATGTGAGCAAATATTTATCTGGTAGAAAATAAAACAACCTTTCTGATTTGATTAATAAAACTTTCAGTACAAATATAAATTTGAAAGAATAATTATTTAAATATACATTACATGATTTAATTTTGGAAGTATAATCATATTATACTTATATTTGAAGTTTTAAACTGTTAAGAATATAGCTTTAGCGTTAAGTCAATCTTAAATATTTTTATGGTTTCCAGCTTTCAGTTTTTATACAATTAAACTTGTATAAAATTTTAAACTCAAACATGTTACATGTACACCAATTATACTAGGTAAAACAAGTGTTACAGTAGTAGGTGGATTTACCGAGATTGAGCTACACATCGGGACAAACACTTGAATAAAGATAAAATCTCATTTTTCAATAGCTTCGTATATGTCCCAACTAAACTTCCAAAGAACTATAATTTTTAAGTTAAGTCTTATTCACGGATCCAGGTTTTGAATTATTTATTTCGTATTTCAGATAACGTAAATAAAAGCAACAGGAGCATATGCAACACGGATTGTAAAATAACAATTGCAACTATATGTGGATGTATCTGTGCACTTGTAATACTGTTTGTGATAGTGTGGAAGACAAGACGATTTAAATGCCAAAAACCCAAGAATCTCAAGCATGTCGGTAGTAGTGCTTCCATGTCAGTGATACCGTCAGACTATTTTGACGACAGAGATTACAGAACTAACCATTCATCTCCGCAATGCGGGCCATACTATAAAGAATCATTCAATGGCAGTGTGGTAAACACTTCTGTTTTTCCACCATAACAATTCGTATTCATTTAGTTTCTTTGTGAATCATATATGTTTCTCTTGTCTAGTGTTGCAGTTAAAATTGAACTTTTTTCATTTTTGTCTATAAAAGATCATTACGCCGTTTTCAATATAGGTAGTTATATGTATCTTATTACGTGATTTATGATATCACGTGATTTTATTTGACACTTTACTCAAAGCACTGTCTTTTAACCCCGTGGGAACGGCATAAATCTCGACTCCCCTCCATAATTTTACGTTAAGTGTGCACAACACAGCGCAGGTTTCGATTTGCAACGTCTATCTTAAGTCGTTCCATTTCATTTTAAATGCTGTCACTTTCATCTGAAAGTGCCCTAAATTTTTATCAGCATTACAATTTTCGAGAGTGATAATTTCTTGAAAATGACGTATTGAAATACTCTGTACAGAAACTGAAAATCCTATAACCTATACAAACGCCGGTTTATTTACGAAAGCTCACCAATTTTGACCAAAACACAATAACTTGAAAATTTCTTGCTATTACGAGACATTAACTCGTAAGAACAAAATAATTGAAAGAGATAATTCCTACAAAAATCCACAACTTTCTTGTTAAAACGAGATATAAATTCTCAATAACCTGCTAAACTAATTTTATCAACCATATAGGCTTTCGCTAATTCTAAGATTTGTAGAAAAGAATTAAACATAAACATTTTTTATTTAATACTAAATTATACAAATACGACAAATATAATCGGTTAAAATATACGTCAACTTAAACTTACACAATAAAATCAAACAGAATTTATCTATCTTTTAAAAAGAGATCGTTGTATATTTCAATTTTTATTCACCTCGCTCTAAAGTGTAAATCTCGTATTATTAAGGCACGTTAAATTTTTGTTGTGTTAACAGGATGCCTATGTCTAGTTTGTACAAGTTAACGTAAATTACACTGAAGACCGTAACACGACATTGCCATAAGTTAAAAAACAATCGATTCAACTCGTTATTGCTATTTATTATCTCATAAGTATGGGGAAGTTATGGGAATACCAGGAGAAAAAACCCGATCTGCGTCAGAAAAACTGGCAATCCTTATCAGTTAGGTAACACAATATAATTCCTATCTGACATGAAGTCCTTCATCCGTCAATGCCCACAGTAAGATTTAAAACCACACTACCTGCCCACCTTACAATTAAAAATATATAACGAAATACTTTTACTTTTAGTCACCTGAAGATGCCAAGTGGGAAATTGACAGGGAACATTTACAGTTAGATTCTACACTAGGGGAAGGAGAATTTGGAAAAGTTGTTAAAGCTAAGGCTTTTAATTTAGACGGCAAGCAAAGTTATACTGAAGTCGCTGTGAAAATGTTGAAAAGTAAGTGAGACATAACACTAAGATTCAATTGAATCTTGATACATACAAAATACCCACAAAAACCATACATTTATTGAATCATTGCAAGTATAAAAAATGCAAGTGTAGTCAATGTCTGCAAATAAAACATCATCTGAAAAAGTTTATAAAATATTTTTTTTCTTTTTGTAATATTGCATTTACTATGTCGTTTGTTTGTTCCAAACAATATGTTATTTTTGCAGCTAGAACCTTTTGACTTGCATATATATTAAATATTTATTCGAATTAAAAATGCCTAAAATACATGTAAACTCCTACAATATCGCATTAAAGTTTCACTGCATTAGTCGATTTTAGCATTAAACATAATATTTTATCAACTTCTGTTTGCTGGATACTTGTATGTATACATAATATTTTGTATTCAATATTATTATAGATTGTGCTTCGAACGTCGAACAGCAAGCTTTGTGGTCCGAGTTTAATCTTCTCAAGGATGTACAACATCCAAATGTAATTCGCCTTCTAGGAGCATGCACACAAAACGGTAAATACAAAGATTTGTCTTGTTGATTTTATTTAATTAATTCTATATTCTGTAAAAACAAGGGCGCGTTGTTCCTCTTAGCAACAATTTTTTAATTGTGGATTTTTATGGAACATGTTAAGTTTTAACTATCTTAAGAATGTTTCATCTCTTTCGAAGATCAAACCCAAATGTTTAAATGTCTCAAAGTTTAAACAAAAAACGTGTCAACTAACTAAGATCTTACGATATTAAACAACACTTGTATTTTGCGGTAGGTGTCAGTGTACTCGTTAATGACAGGCCTAAAGTGCGAGTAAAAAGTTTTAAATTGACAGGTATCTACAGCAAAAATATTTGTTTCTTTTACTCTTACGTAACGTGGAAAGACCCACAAAATAATCGTTTATGCGTTCTGTAGGTCCAACATTCATCATAGTTGAATATTGCCAACATGGATCGTTACTTAGTTACCTTAGAAACTCTCGACTCGAGGAAAATGGTTATGTTAATCAACGATATAAACCAACAGGACATTCAACTAATCAGCATAGAGAACCTCCAGAACTGTTGACTATTCGTGATTTACTGTCGTTTGCTTGGCAAACAGCAAAAGGAATGAAATATTTGAGTGAAATCAAAGTAAGCGTAAAGTATGGCGTGTAATGTTACCACTAACTTATATGATTATCTCAATATCTGCTATTTCTCAATTGCTATATTCTAATACGTGTTTGGTTCTACTACAAGCATCTATCAATTATAACTGTTGTGTGTTTATATAATACCAGATTTGTCCACTGATTTGTGTCTTGACGTTGTTATATTTATTCTATCTTAAGTGCGATGGTATGGTTATAGTTAAAAGATGAAGATGTCAATTACTATATACGCATGAACAGTTTACGCTTTTATTTGTATTGAATCGTAATGTTTCAATTGATTCAGTAGAATTTAGATAGCATCAAGTTGGAAGTGAAATAGATATAAAAATTTATGTTTCATTTTTATTTTTGTTTTCAGGAGACTGTTGTATTCCAAAAGGTATTTCTCAAAACGTTCTTTTATTAAGACATTTCAAATTTACTTTTTTGTAGCTTGTACATAGAGATCTAGCAGCTAGAAATATACTTGTTGGCTCAGGAAAAGTGTTAAAAATATCTGACTTTGGTTTGACTAGAGATGTTTACGAAGCTGATACATATCTAAAACAGAGCAAGGTAAGGCACTATAATCTTAAACAGTATTCAATATAGAGAAAAATTAATAGATAATATAATATGTTTATAATACTCCTTTCTCAAGTCCCTTAAAGAAGGACAATACATGTATGTATACATTAACAATTTAAAAGGAATAAGTTGATACGTAACAAATGATCTATGAAAACAGTCGTTTACATTCAAGGAAAAAATATTAAGACATTCACAACTCTGAGCAGTCGATTTAAAATTAAACACTTTGAAAATGATGATGTTATTATAATGTACTTAAAACATTTATACATATGTTTAGGGTCGAATCCCTGTTAAATGGTTGGCGCCGGAGTCTCTGTATGCACAAATCTACACGACACAAAGTGATGTGTAAGTATAGAGATAACATATATAATATATTTATAAGTAACCACACTGTAATCAGCAATTGTCAAATTGAATATTAAATATTAAAAGTATCCACAACACTTGTTTTTTTTTCATTGATGTTTTTCTATTTGTAAATTAGATACAGTTTCGACTAGTTGGTGGGCGGAGGTTCCGCATGTCAACAAAACAGTACAATAACTGTCTGTATCTTCCTTTATTTTACAGCTATTTTTAGGATTAAATTACCCATTTTTATCATTTTTGATGCTGAAAAAAATTAAAATGCACATTTAATAAAAAAACACGAACTTTTAAACAATTTTTACTTCATTTTTTAAAGTTAATCTTCAAAGAACAAAATGAATTTACTGTCACAGTTTTAAGACATCCAGTAATGGATTTCACAATTCTGAAACACTTGACCAGTAGCGGCTGGATGACTACCACTTGGTATATTCACATTTAATTTAGCGGGAGTTAGTACGATTGGTGGCGACGGTTTTGTAGTTCCACCAGGAGGGTGTTCAAAAGTTTCCACCCGACGGGACTTCGGCGATGGCGGATTAACATCACTATCTGTTTTCTTCTTTGGAGGGTCAAGTTTTTTAGATAGATTTTGACATATTTCATCGTTTGTTCTCTTGTTCTTTCGAACAGCAGTTTGTGATCTATGTCCGGTGCCACTCATTATCTCCTGCTCATCTACGTTTGCCGTGTACAGTTGCGTTACTCAAGTCCTTTAACCACTATGTCCCTTTTTATCCACCTTTGTCACAAATCACTTTCATGAATGATTTTAGTTTATTAATTCCTATGCTCTGACTAAAATAACGGATCAAGTTTGTTGGTGCCAATGGTTTACGATAGAATGAGCCCCTCTTACCTAGCGCATCAATATACAGGTAGAAATAATCAGCAATGCATTGTTCACCTGAAAAGAAAGGATAAAATATCTTTATTTATCTATTAAATATAAAACTTTAAGAAAATTATAATGTTTGCACATTGCATAATCACATTTCTACACACATCTTTTGTAACTATCAGCCGTGTTCAAAGCCTGTTTGACAAAGAAAGAACTCTTAAAATGATACCATTAATAATATGAGACAGGCACGGATTGATTGAGGGACGTAAGTCATCATTGACAGCGATGAATTAACAATAGCACCAAAAAATGTCAAACTAAATTCAAATACGTATACATCGTTTACTCGAGGGTTTTTGAAGGGGAAATATACTTGAAGTATTAGGGGACGAAATGAAAAAAGGATGGGAAACATTCTTTAAAATGCCCCGGAAAAAACACTGACAAATATATATTTAAAATATATACTAACTCGGTTCACAGTAATGTTTGATGTCTTTATTGATCCCATTCAACTGCCCAAGGCCACCTTTGTAGGTCTTTGTTGCTCTGCTTATGAAATGAACATATTTTCCTTTTTCGTCGCATGCCACCTCAAGCTGTTTACAACACAGGTCGTGATGTTCATCGCATCCTCTTAGTTCAAAAAGTTTCGATGCATACAAGAACACACTGTGTTGAAGCTGGATTGCGTCCTCTTTTCCAAAAACACCTACTTCACAAATTTCTACTCATCTTCTCGCGTAATGGGATCTGCCTGTTTAGTTGTAGTACCAAGTCCTTTCCCGAGAAGCGTTTTCATCTGAGCATTAAACACTTTACGGAATGCTGCAAAGTCAACATTATTTTCATCAAGAAAGTTCTTGTCGTATATTTCACGGTTTCTCAAGTAGCGTAGCAATCCACAAGTTATTAAATAAAAGATACTCCTTTCCGTCTCGGCGCGTATCTTCAACTATACATCTTTGCAGCCAATAGTTCATAGTCTTTGAATCCATCAAATGAAGTTCAGGAATATAATCTATGCGTTGTTCATGCCACTTTTCAAAAACATTGTAAGCCCACTTAGTGTTGCTTTTTGTGTTTATGTTTTCCTGATTTTCAATTAATGTTTTCAATTCACTGTTCGTAACAGGTTTTTTAAATCTTCCGTCATCCTGTCGAATTGCCATGTCAACATCTAATTTCTCTGCATCTTGATCCGGTAGTGAAATATCAGAAGTAACATCTAGGGGTTCATCGATATACGACTATATGGTTTGACTAGTTGTAATGTCCTTAATCCCATTAAAAACGGCATGCTCATTTTCCATGGTTTCAGCAATCTGAGATAGAGTTATGTCATCCAAAGATGATGAATCTTGTTCTGTTAAATTAGTAGAAAAGTCCTTGGATTGACATTCTTCTGTGGATAAATCGGGAATATCTATCTCAAGAAACTGTTTTTCTTCAGTTGCTGTTAGCTCAAGAAAATCCACATCAGCCAGTTGGGACCACATTTTTTCAAATAATGCGCAAATCTAACTTTCTTAACACGGGTTTTTGTGGAAAAATTTAGCCTAATGTGTCCTAATTTGATTGGATCATTATACAAATCATTTACAGCACTCGTGACATTGTGTATCTGATTGACAATTAAGGGCGTGGTTACATCTCGTCCTAACGGACTCGATGATAACCACGCCACTTAATTGTAAATCAGATACATAATGTCACTCATACTGTAAATATAACTTAATTTTTTTGAAAATGTACAATAATACATCATTGTTCATTTGTGTTTTTCAGGTGGTCATTTGGCATAGTCTTATGGGAAATTGTTACGCTTGGTGAGTAGTATTTACGTTCACATAGTATTAAAGAGCAAACAGTCAATGTGTCGTCAAAGAACAACACGAATTCTTAAATACTGAAGAACCAAGTTCAAGACAAAAATTCAGTAAAAGTACTCTAACTAGTACCTCAATTTAGAATTGTTTTAACATTTTATATACTATTTTGCGTATTTACAGGAGCTCCTCCATATCCGGGCGTACCACCAGAACGACTTTACAACTTGTTGCTTGCTGGTTATCGTATGGACAGACCAGAAAACTGTTCTGATGAGTTGTAAGTACATGTAGTTTTTATTGTTGACTGTATTCTCACAGAATACAATGATTAAGTTATCTCCCATTAGCACGTACTCATTGTGCATGCATAGGAACTAATAGTTGTTCCTAAGATCATGACCTTTGAAATAAATCCAATTGCAAATTTTTTAAACACTTTTTTATTTTAACCTTAATAGATGAAATTAAAATATATTTCATGATATTTGATCAACTGGTACCAAAATTTTTTCACAAAATGTTTTTTTCAAATTAATCAAATGTTATTTTGACCGCTTGTTGTTAAATTGTTTGGCAAAACGATAATTCTTTTTTCATTTTTATGACTTTCGTGATAACTATTGTCAATGTAAACATGAACAATCTCAATTTTAAATTCCCTGTAACTTGGTCAATCAGTTTAGTTTTACCAGATAGAAGAAAACTTGTTTATTTATCTCATTGGTATTCGAGCATCACCCGATTGCGTCTATAAAACTGGACTGAATTGCTAACAATAAAAATAAGATCTTTACCAGTCATGAGTAGTTAATTAAAAACATAATAAAATCTGATATCATTGTAAAATTGAGGCACTGTTAATAAAAAAAAACAATTATCTCGTTTATTGTAATACATTAGAGGACAGTGTACAAAACGCGGTATGTATGAACATATTACAATGTTATAAGTAAATCTCAACTTGAAAATTTTGGGTTATGTGTATGACATCTTTATCCGTTTATCAGGATTTTATCAAATGAATTTTTCACGAATACTAATTATTAGGCTTATTTCATGTTTCATTCCTTGGGTATATATCAATTTTAGTTATTAGATTATAATTAGAACTCAAATTTCTTATAATGTTTTGTGGGTTTTTTTTAAACACGATGCCGGGAAATTTTGTAAGACAGCAAAGTTATGTCATGTGGTAACGTTTTTATCCATTCATATTATAGTTGTTTCGTCAAATAATTGTAGATATGCTGTAATGCAGAAGTGTTGGAAAACAGATCCACAAGACCGACCAACATTTTCTAAATTGGCGGATATTTTTGATAAAATGTTGCAACAAAGAACGGTAAATATACAAGTTAACTATAAACTACATAACAGACAACATGTAGCAAGATCTGTTAATACATATATGAATTCTAGAAAACTATTCTCGAACCAATGTAGACATCACATAAATTTGGTTGAAAAAAGAATTGTTAAGAAGTGAAAGTTCACTTCTGTGTTCTTTTACAGATTTTGCGATATCTGTCGATTGTAGTGAATCGCAACCAAATAAAAATTTACATATATTATAGAACAAAACAAAAGAACATATTTAAAAAACAAAATCAAAACCTTTCATACCTCAATCTCACAACGCTACTCAACATACAGCTATATGTCAAATTACAAAAGAAAACAAACTAAAATATAAAAATCTAGAAATGTCCATCACAGTCTGTATGTAATCCAAATCTGATTGATATAAAACAATATTGTGTCTGATGGACAAATCGAACGCCCTGTGCACTCCTCATGTTGAAATCAAAACAGCCGGAAAAATCCCCTGTAAAGGAACACAACGCATATTTTAAGACGAATGCTTTCTAGTATTGGAACAAGCGTAACTAATTCATACAATATCCGCAACTCGCCATTTATACAAGCGATTTAACATGCAAACCCGTATGAAACTTGAACAAGTATAACAGGTGGGGCAACTTGAAAACCTTCCTGGGAACCTTTTAATGCCCTGGCGAGCTCAAATAACCTGGAAATTTCTTTTACATGTATTTCATTGCTGTGTTGAACTCTGGCAATAATCAGGTTTCATCACAAACCATGTGCTCAGACTCTTAGACATCTTATCAACTCAATGTCTAGGTGCCCACTGACACACCTGAGGCAAAACTGTTTCTTCTTGTGTTATTTTAATACTTAACCTTCAAAACCTGTTTCACCTGTTCAGGTTCAGGTTGATTAGTACTATAAATAACATCTGTACTATTAAAGAACAATCAAAAGCGAGATAACTCTAATTTATCTCTACAACTTTACAAGAATATTTGTCTAAATATCATAATTGTTTTCCTGCAAACTTGTAGCATTAGCGTTAAATGTGAAACGCAGTTCTACGTGAAGTTTAAGCAGTATCTTGTTTGTTTACCTTCATTTGTAAATTCAAGACATTTTGGAGAAAATGCTTTAATATTAAATCATGATTTTATATCATCGAAACGTTTTATTGTAGAAAAAATAAATATACTCTTTTCTGCTTACTGTACTTGTCTTTACAGGAATATCTTGAGCTGACAGGTGGATTTGAAGATGACAATTCCGATCTTTTTAGTAGTCGATATGCTCCGACTGTATCGGGTAAGTTGTGAATCGAGTATAGTTTTTTTAAAGTTGATATTAGCATACATGTCTTGTTTTCGCCATATCGGGTTAAAAGCTTAGATGATGTTGTTTTGGGTGCAGCTACATGTAGTGTAAACAATCGATTTAAAGTAAACTAATTATGGTGTCTTCAACCTATGCCAACATTTTAAAAATTTCTATTCAAGGAATGCCAACATGCAGAATACAATAGAGGTTTTTATAGTGCAATCCTCAATTATTATTAAATATCAATTACACAAAGTGAACACTTTTAACCAGAAATTTGTATGAATACTGCTGATTCTAAAGGATTTTATCAGTTGTCCAAAGTATGGCTAATGTACTGTTAGACGTTCAGTGTGTTACAAACAGACAAGGAAAGTAGACCCTTGTCCACAATAAATAAAGGTTTAGAGTGAAAACATAACGAAACGAGCGAACATATCGTTGTACCCGCAACTGTACCGCTAAAATAAATACTATCCCAACCAAACTACAGATTAATCATAACCATGACAATGACAGAGTTCAGCTAAATGTTGATAAAGTTATACAGACTATTCGCAAACGAAGCAGAGAAGAGACTACTCCAGTTCCCACTATTTACTATTTACACACAGAAAGGAAAAGTACGCACAGAGACTGTTTGAACTGAAACAGCGGTTACCCGATGGAAAAGTTACAGTAGGAGAATTTGCTGATTCTGCCTTCTTCTTGTTGCATCTTGGTTAGGCTACTGACATTTCAATTTCTATAGTATCTGTTATTTATGAAATTTAATTAAATTATGTATAAATATGCTGTTTTTGATCTAATCTTTATTTAAGCTAGCAAAAATTTACAAGACAAACAATATTAAATAAAAAAATAATATTATTAAACAAAACAGAACAAACCCCTTAAAATGTATTTTACTTATATACATCTGTAACTCTAATTAACGAATTGTTTAGAGAAGGGATTAAAATAATTATACAACAATTCAATGTATACCAAATTTTTTCTTACCTTTTTAAATCAAAATTAAAAATGTCGGCATAGGTGAATTATATGGGATAATAAACTATAACTACAATGCCAAAGTTATTTGTATGGACTTCACCTAATATAATTCTTCTTACGATTTTTACAATTTGTCTAATTCTTACACACAATTTAATGTAATCTATTTATTATCATGGAGATATATTGCTTTCGTATTCAAGATTGTACAATTCAGACGCTTGATTAGGATTTATACTATAAGAGAAAAGAATCCAAGATATATAGGAACGTTAAACAGTTATTAAATAAGGGACAGACAAAACCATGGTTAAACAAAAGAGGAGAAACAAACGAAACGAACAGACACAACACAAAAACCAAAAACTGAGTAATACGATCCTCACTAAAAACCTGGGGTGACACTTGGTTCTCCGGAAAGGTAAAAAGTCCTGCTCAACGTGTCTTAATAGCAGCAGGTGTAAAACTCGGCAATTAGTGATATTATGAGGTAGTCATAATACAGGAGACAAGTTAAATGGTATTTACAAACGGAACAAATATATTTAGTCATTTGTTAATGTGTATTTTGCTGATGTTATGGTTTTTTTCTTTTTATGTGTAGAAATTTCTATTGTTGGACACCGAGTGGCACCAGTACATTTTGAAAACACCCCGGGAGATTCTAGAGGTAGCTGCAGCTCCTATCTTACACCGGCCTTGACGGGTACCCTCGATTCGAGCTTGTGTTTATCGGACATGACGTCATTGAAGCTTGATTCAAGCGAGACGTCCGAAATGGCATCTTTACTGACTGAAAGTGGAGGCAAAAATGCCTTTGTTAATGAATCAATGGTAACTCGCAGAGCTGAACAAACAGTGGTGTAAGAAACAATAAAAAAAGTAATTTTTGGTCTAGTCATAAAAGTGCTTTACTGTGATGTAAGTCCTTATGCTGGTGATATGTGACGTAGTTATGCAACTCTTCTGATATTACTCCAACTCTTCTGATGTTACTCTGTCGGGACATGCAGAATTGTTTTTCCAAGTTTATTATTATTATATTAAATATAAATTTGCATTTGATTGAAAATTAAAGAAAGTGGTCATACTTCACATATGCTTTGTTGAAATTTCAGTCTTATCCTAAGAAACACAATGGTCGTAGGTGCCAGTCTTAACATACTTTACACGCTACTCACTGTATATATACAACACTACTACTACATGTAATTAAAAGTTAACAATGCCAAATGTTGTAGACCGTGTTTAAAGTGGACACGCTTGTTTGTAAATTACCATGATTACAAATAGGACTTGTACCACACAATTCTACTATGCCAAATTATATCATGTATACTTTGTAAATAGAGTGTAAACTTATCAAAACAGGTTATTTTCATTTTAAAAGGTTGATAAAAGAGTAACACTCGTTCTATATAGCACATTTGTTTTTGCTTTGCCAGGTATTAGTGTTGTTTAAGTTACTGTAGCTACAGAATTTTTGTTATAAATGTATGTAAACTTTTACATTGTCTATCTTACGTTTATACTCATAGTTTGTCGTCGCATCTAAATAAGAGTAATATATGTTTTTATTTGTAAGAAATATGAACGATTGTAGCACAAAGTCTCAACAGCTTATTTATATTCAGCTTATGGTTCTTTGTTTACCGACTTAAGGTATCCGGCCCATAATTGACCACGTGACCATAGCTAGTGTCCCGGATGTCCATTGTTTTTCAATGGAGCAGACCTCGGTAATGTTCGGAAATACGATTTGAGGAACTAACTTGTTTTGCTTACACTTCTTACATTGACTCAAATCAAAGCAATATATTTAATTTGTATCATTGATTGGCAATACATTGATTAAATAAAGCTGTATTTCTTGGTCGAAAAATAAAATTGAACGGTGACTTTAATTATGGGTCGGATACCTTAATTATTTTTATTCAATCTCAAATTATGTATACATTTTTGTTGTTTTCATGAGTGTGATATGTACAGGTTTAACGGGTATTCAACTTATATGTCAAATAAGGTCACCGGTATATTACTGTAAATATACATTGTACATAGTGAGATAGGTAAAAGTTGTACTATGCATATAACATAATATAAATTAAAATGTAGCTTTATGGTCAAGAAATTTATCTGTTTATAATAAGTATTCAATTTGTTTTGTTAGCTGAAATCTGATTGGCCAATAAAAATGGAGCATTAATATTATACGATATAATTTGCGTTCTCTAATTGACCTATTCTTACGCCGTTTAAATTCACATAGTCCCATGACGTCATCGATGTTTTTACCATTAAAATGTGATTTTTAGTTAAAATTAAATTATAAGGAATATTAATTTGAAATATTCATTAAATAAATAATGGAACCGTGTTTTTCATTGATGCATTAAAATAAATATACGTTTGTTCTGTTTCCTTAAATTCTAAAACAGTTTTTTTATGTTTATCTTCAATTTAGTATGACTGTGCTGTAACAAAAACGAAAAAAAAAAGTTTTGTCTTCATACACATATTTTTAAACAAAATTTATATGTATATACAGATGAATAACTCGACTAAGTTTATTTTGTAGTTTCATATTTCATTTTGATATTCATATCTTATCCAGTTGAAGACGACAACTAAAACCATTTCTTACTTGTAAGAATTTTCTAAAAACATCAGACAAATTTTTCGAATACTGAATTAATGTACTTAATTAATTATTCAGTTCATTACTCATTAACTAGGGAGATAACCACTTAAATACACATTCTTATAATTGGTGAGAAACACAACAATATCCGTTTTTTACCTGTTTTTTTTTACTTTCTCAATTTATTGACCATTTATTAAATTGTTCACTTTTTAACAACATGACTCTCAACGATAGTGAAAGTGGGAATTTAAATGGTTGTCTATTTGCTAGCTATTTGTAAGCTTGGTGTACCTTTTGCAAGGTCTATTCTGTATAGTCATTATTTTACACGCCTGACTGTATTTTATTTACTATTTATTTAACCATTTTGAGGAATGGGCAAATAACAGTACTAGTTGTGCATAAATTATTTATAGGATAAATCATTTTATAATTTATGTTCGTCATGCATAAATATATTTGTGTATTATATGATTATTTATAATAACTTTGTTGTCATTATTTATTAAATAAAATGCATTGTTTTCAACGTAATAGGTATCAGAATGTTAAGAAGAGGACGCAAGCCGGTGGACTCTTAATTGTGAATAACACTTATATAGCATTCCACTGGTAGTCAAAGTTGTGCTCCCTTTGGTCCATTTGCACTTTTGATTTATTGTTTGTGAACATGTTTTCTTCATGAATATTTCGAAACTATTTTGTCTATTGGCGTTCAGCAAACATTAAATCATTTAATCTCTATGTGGTTAAACTTTATACCGTTAAATAAACTTCAGGCATAAGTAATTTCAACAAAACTGACAATAATGATTCGTCTAATACTATTCTCTTTACTCAACAAGTGGACTCTTTACCATTTATAACCATCCGTTGCTGTCTTTTACTTCCATCATCTGGAGCTTCGCTGGAAACATGGGCCAAATATAACAGTTTAGTACCCAGTATGACTGGTTTTACGTAAACCTGATTGATGCTCAGTAATGACGTCGCGTACGTAATTAAAAAGAAGGTTATAAATAGTTTTGCCAATTATAGATAAGGAAACAGTTTGGTAATTTTCTACACTTGGGTCGTTCTATGATCGCCATTTAGAATCGATTTAGAATCACAGATGACTCAGAATTTGTTTTAGCCGTCCCCTAACATGCAATTGTAAAAGGCATTCCAGCGTTAAAGTTCAACATATGCAACATTTTCATTCGAATAGTGGATAAAGACAATTCGTCAAAATATTAAACTAAATTCATTAAACCCAGAAGTTTGTGAGCAGAAAATCGACATATAGCTTCAAAAATCATGTTGCATTATTGTTTATTGTTCACTTGATAACCCTACTTAAACAATTCCACACTCTCTCATAGAACCAGACGGGCCTAGGTGACCTAGTCTACCATTGATCACGTGTCTGTCAACATCGGGGTTGTTAGATGTTCTCGACTACACCGATCAATCGACTTCTATCATTTTGGTGAAAAGTAGTATGACACGATGAAAAAAGATCTAAACAGGTTCCAAAAGATGAAGGCGCTGGTACGTTTTTCCATTTTTTTAATGTTTAAACAGCTACTCGACTGCATAAGGGTGCACTATTTCAATGTGAAACGTAATAACCTACTGCATTTAAATAATAAATTGTATATATTGATTGTCTTGGTTTACATAAAGCATGAAGATATGCACATTATAATTTTAATTATTGTGCATAAAGTTTGCAATGTACAAATAGCTATACACAATAACAGTCGAATAAAAGCTTTCAAACTACTTGTTTGTATACATTTGAATGTACATGTATGCACCTCTTATATATGTATCTCAAACGAAATTGGAAGACATATTGTTTTTGTCTGATATTTTACTCCCTCTTCTAGATTTTTCTTCTTTACAGCTGATAATATTAGCTTAATTTCTCTGAAATTCGCATCCTAATACACTTTTAGGATATATTAGGTACGCATATCTAGTTGTCCATTCCACTTTTCAGGAGGTTCATAGTTGGTTTTTCGTGAAAGCGGTTAAAGAGGGTCGCCATATTGTTATGAGTCTGTCTGTTAGTCCATCCACTACAAATCGTGTGCGGGGTTATAACTTTTTTATCTTCAGGAATGCATTTTGATATTTTGCATGTGGGTAGATTATAACTAATCGATGCATAGCATCGCATACCTTTACCTTTGAACTCCTATGCTTTTTTGAGTCACTACTTTGTGTCTGCGATATAACAGTGTTGTCTATTGAGATAGGTCTTTGATTGGTTTTTGCTTGTGTGAATTGTGTTTAATGCGATTTCAGGAAATTTTTCAGCTGGATGCATGGCGTCCATTTTTTATTGTTGGAAGAAGCCATTGTACCCGGAGAAACTCTGACCTTTGGTGAGATGGTTTTTCTAGACCTGTCAATGCTGATGACTACTAACCTACTTTGTTATACTTAGGTTGATAATATACCTCCAGAAGTTCTTTGGTCGTAACCATGATTTAATTTATCGCTATTGGAAATCAATCTAAAAAACCATCGGAAATTTTCGTTGAGTCGTAGGTAGTCTTTTATGTTCCTGGATTTGATTTTTTTCTTGACATGACATGGTTTTGATTGAGTTTGGGTTACTCACTTTCTGTTTTTGTGTTTTTTGGTTTCTGTTTTGTGTAATATATGTTGTCTGTATTAGATTTGTAGTTGTTCCTTGACTTTCGGCTCTTGTTGTTATGTCGATTTCCTTGCTATTTTTCGTACCATGGTTTTGGACATTTGATCTTAAGTCTGATCACATTTTAGCATACTGAAGGACAAATGAGTGTCCAGGGTTTAAACTTTTTGTCTTTTGAACTGGGCGTTTGATATTTGGGCATGTGGATAGACCATTGGAATTTAACATGTTTGATATTTGTGACATTTGACCTCATACTTCAACTTTGACATATTTCCTTTTATCATTACACATTCCTGCCTGGGCTATAAGTCGTTTTTCTTTTCTTTTTTGAGGTCAAATCACAATCTATTTACAGCGGGTACCAGAAAGATGCTTCCTGATATTTAATTTTTTTAAGCAATAAGCATTTATTATGTATTACTTTTCAGATCAATTACAGAAAGAGATTACGGGAAACGTTTGACGGTTTTTATGTACGCGCGGCAAAAGGGAAGTAGTGGTCAAAAGGTCTTCAAATAGTTTACATCGATCGTACAATCCATTAGTATTAATCACCTTATGATATATCTCCAACATTTCCAACTAACGAAGCCGAGAAGCGTTTGACGGATTTTTTTATACTTATATGGCGGGCAAACTTAAGTTTACAATAATATATTGATTTGCCCAGTAGATGTTTATGTTCGTATTGTATTGTTCCTATAATAATATTAATGTCGACATAGTATGAAATATTTGTAAAATTTCAGTGTTAGTTATGTTGTTATTTGCCGAACTCACTGGTAGCGGGTAAAGAATTATCGAAATTTAACAAAGATTTCCGTTAAGCTTGCTTCTTGGATTGTCTTAATTAATTGATTTTAAGATCAATTAAAGCGCTGATCCGTTGCTTATTACTTTTTCCATATGTTAATTTTGTGTCAAGAATTTATACACTAAGGTCCTATTGTAGTAATAATTGTGGACTTTTTGTATAATATTCAAAGATACACAGACATTAGTTGTACATAGTTGTTGAAAGCATACAACTATATTACTGAAGAAATTAGCGGCTGCATTCAATCGTGTCAATGACCTTCTATTCATCGTATCATTATAAAAAAACACGAGCAGTTTTTTTTCGTATCATTTTTTGTTCGTAAATACGTAACATACTGACTCAAACTACTAATCAACTGGAATAAGAAGAATATTTTTGGCACTGAAAAAAGTTAGTTAATGTTCTTTTAAACAAAAACGCTTGATATAAAAATATATTGTGCAATGCGTAAATTTTTCATTTATTTGTTTAAATTTGTTATCAAAGTACATTTGTAAAAGATTTTCAGATTTAAAGTAAAAATATTAGTTAAAATAATTGAATATGTTAATTGACAAATAAATGCTAAATCCTTTTTTACTAAAATGTATTTACAATAGTGAGTTTTTTAAGTATGAATTGGAAAAAAGTCACCTGTATACTTATAAGTCTTAACCTGTTTAGATCTTTTTACATCGTGTCATACTACTTTTCACCAAAATGATGTAAACTGGTTTATCGGTGTGTCGACTGTACAATCTTAATCGCTGATCGTTGTTCACGAAATAGCTGAAAACTGCTTAAAGTTGCGTAATAGCGAGCACAGCAGGTGAGCTCTACGGCAATTATGTGTCATGTGATGAAAATGAAATCACGTGATCAAAATCTGCTTAATGCTGATATTGATTTTGTTTCGTGCGGAAGTTGATATCGTAAAAAACTGTAACAAAGTGAATGAAGAAAAGTACTAAAAATAATTTTAAGAAAGACTTGAAAATAAAGTTGACATCGATAAAAAATAAATGTTATATTTAAAATTAGCAACAAAAATTTTATACTATTTTTTTCAATCTCTAAATCGATCTTTAAAAACTGACAATCAAATTACATTTCATGTGACGTCACCGTTACAAAGACAGACGTCACGTGACCACTGGAATTAAGATTTACTTTTACGGTGTTCGGAAATTACGTCAATTATGAAATGCACATTAAATATTGATAATAAAGGACTTTATAGTCTGTGCTTGCATTTTGGCAATGCCTTCTCCATATTAGCTGAAAAACTGCTTAAAGTTGCGCAAAACTGAAAAACTATACGCGAAAAAAATTTCAGCGAAGGAGTGAATTGCACTCATTTCAGACAATATGTTTGATATATCCGACTCTTTTGCTCTGTTGTCTGTCCTTTAAATGAAAAGCATAGTTTACCTTTATTTTACGAATCACATTCTAAACATAAGTCAGAGGATAATGGTTATCTAATTTTGAGACATAATTGGTAAGGAGGCGCGTCTTCCTCATGTTATTAACCTGAAGGCTCAGGGGCGGATGCAGCCTCAAATGAAAGGGGGGGTCCAAATTTGTCATGGTGGCCTTCGGCCACCATGCCGACCTCGCAGAGGTCGTATTACGGCAGGGGGTCTGGGGGCTTAAGGCCCCCAGAAGCTCTGAACGAAATGGTGTAAAATCCTGCATTCTGACGATTTCCTGACACCTAAAACATGTCCGTTAAAATGTCATTTTGTTATGCTAAAACCAAAAAAAGAAGGCTTTTTTCAAAACTTTTTGATAGATTCGCACAAACAGTTAACTTTCAGTGAATTTGCCCCCTATGCTTGTCAAAACGAAAGGGGGGTCCGGACCCCCTGACCCCCCCCCTCTGGATCCGCCACTGAGGCTTTAGCTTTAAAAATGTGTCCTATAAAGTATAAAAGGGGCCTCGATAGCCGAGGGATTAAAGTAGTTCCTTTAATATTGACTACGTGGACTCTCAACACCGAGATTGTGGGCATGGTGCACTCGACTCCAATCTAAATTGACATGGATGCCAGTGTCCCTACCGAAGGTTGGGCTTTTTTCCGTGTGCTCCAGCTTCCTCAGCAATTAAAAACTGAACACCATGATATATCTGAAAAATTGCTGAAAAGGGCGTTAAATAACATTCAACAAACAAACAAGCAATAGAGAATTGTGTCTGGAATAAATATAGTGCATTAAGTAATTCTTTCCTCTAGAAATATTGTAACCGCAACATGCTGAATACACTGTATCATTGTTTAGGTGTATAAGGCAAAATTGGAGGTTTTTTCAAATTTTATTGTCTGTTAGTTCAAAGACATTGCTCTGTAACATATGATACCTTCGCTGGAATTTAAAGTTCGGTCTGTGAAAAAGGTTCTTTACTTGTCAGACAATAAATCTTAACCAATGTTCATCATCAACCACTCTTTCAAACGGAACATCGTTGGTTATGATAGTTACATTAATAATGTTCCCAGAGGTTGTATGTTCTAGTCTTATTATTGACAGGGTTTGCTCAACTTCAATCTTAAGTGATAATGTTTGTCAGTTT
Organism: Limnoperna fortunei; assembly: GCA_944474755.1. Classification (NCBI taxonomy): domain Eukaryota; kingdom Metazoa; phylum Mollusca; class Bivalvia; order Mytilida; family Modiolidae; genus Limnoperna; species Limnoperna fortunei. Next base: position 80,994,757 of record OX104117.1, on the reverse strand, counting down.
TCCTACTAAAGTTCGGGTTTTTTCTCTGGGTACTCCGAACTTCTTATTACATGTAATAATAAAAACCGGACGCCATAAATGACCGAAAAATGCTGAACACCATTCAAACAAACAAACGAAACGTTGTATTTTTTCTTTTCCTTAAACTTGTCGTGGTATTAAAAGTCGTAGCAAGTGCAAACAAAGGTAATGCCCGTCTTCTGCAGTTCTCCAGCAAAAACGTCTAATCCAAGGATGATATACTCAAATGGACTGATTTCACCCGGAATTCAAGTGTCATGTCAGGGAACACCTGACGCATTAACTTTTTAAAATCTACTTAATTTACCCATGAGCCACCGCTTTCTTAACAATTTGTAAAAAAAACCCAGAAATTAGACATTCAAAAAAAGGCTTTAGAAAGGGTTCATAAATTATATGTTTGTTAAGAGCATGACAGGCCGACTTAGCGAAACGGGCCCATACGCCCTCACATCATGTATTAAATAGACCAAGATCTCGTCCTTCATCAATAGGGTTGTCATGTGTCTCCTCTATAAAAGCTGAGAAAACTTTGCCTTTCATTCATCAACGTGGGATGACCTGTGTCAGAGATTATACCTGGAACCAGTTGTGCTCTCTGTGCTGAGTTTTGGTGATAATACAAGTTATCTCCCTTACACTAGCCAATTTCATATGATAACGTGTAATAGTATCACTTAGAGTACTTGTTAACTTTAATCAGAAATTGCAACATCATGCTAGAAAATGGATGAATTATATATGTTTTAGAAAAATTCTTATGATAGTAAACAGGTTTTTTCTGTTCGTCTTTAGCTGGACGTTAAGAAAGCACTCCTTTCACCAATAAAATCTCGTCTGTAGAATCTTCATTCTCAGTGTCAAATCTCGGGGTAAAAACCAAAAGAGTAGCAAGAAGTGATCCTGACAATACTCTAAGTAAACCAAAAATTAAAGAAAATTATACAATATTTGGTATCGTCTTATCGTTGCTCTATTTTTAGTGTAAAACTGCTACTTAATTTGTTAATCAAATGCCTCTGAATATGGGCGTAACCAATATCTTTGCTTGCTGCATCACTTGTCTGAGTATAATACAATCTATACTAGGTTTATCTTAATATCTTATTTGAAAATTAATGTGAACATTATCTTAATCGAAACGTATTAATATTAGGACATACACGTAAGTAGTCATAATAACTGGCAGTAACCACCTGCGTTAAATGCTAAATTCCATTCTTAATATATTATGTTGTTACTGATTGCCTAAATACGATAAACTGACACAACAAATCACAATAGCTAAAACGATTACTAAAAGACCTTCCGAATTTGTCAAATTTTAATTATCCGTATGACAAGCTACTTACCTCAAATTAATATAATTACAAACATATCAATATAGCTGACATATTGCGTCAATATTTGATCAAATCGTCATAACAGCAGCATGTGGTAAATTTTAGTACTTTTAAATGCTACATCTTTGAAATAGTGTCCCGGATGAGATGTGGTTAATCATCAATCAATTTCTTTTCTCTTTTATTTTCGTTGTAAATAATTTAATATTCCGTTTAATTTGCTGACAACACATTTGCTATTTAACAAAAAGTATTTCGTTCTTTAAAGTTTTGTAACGGTTAGTGGTGTTATTTATATCAACATTTTCCTAAAACGTCGAAGCCGGAGTACCCAGAAAAGAAGCCCCAACTTCGACAGGAAAACTGGCAATCCGTGTCAAGGTGGAAGTCAAGCGCAGTCTAGAGTAGTTATCGAAACATGTGCTGGCAGGCACTTTATCAATATGACTAAGTCAACCTCTGTGCTGGCAGGCACTTTATCAATATGACTAAGTCAACCTCTGTGCTGGCAGACACTTAATCAATATGACTAAGTCAACCTCTCAATCGCAGTTACTCCTGATTGCTTTTATACAAAACGTGGGATGCGCAAATACATGTACTTATCAATCTTACTACAGCGCAATTATTTACAATGCATTTTTCTTATTGTACCAATTGTAATTAAGACGAACACAATCTACAATATATCGCCCCTAGTTTTCGTAAAACAGTTTTGTTGTGTAAGTTGAAATTAAAAAATTACCGAAAATTTTTGTTAAAATAATCAGCACTGAATGACACCGTTAAAATGGCGTTAAAAGATCCATGCTTTTAAACAGATATATCATGTCTGGGAGGGGTATTTGTGAAAAATACCAGTCGAGAGATGAAATTTGATTCTCGAGACTGGTATTTTTCACAAATACATGATTTATCTGTTTAATTACACCGAATATCATGATTTCAAAGAGCGGTGATACTTGACCACTTGCGTGCTGTTTATTGACTCTTTACTATCGGAACGTTTCCGATTTTCAAAATCGATTACTCATGTTACTTTGAGGTAAAAGTCAAAACTACCGAATGAATATTTCCAGGATAATAAAGTAGTAGGGTCGGTGATGTTTTGTCCCCCACAAAAACGCAGGGCACCAGGGCACCGACATAAATGGGCATGCCCCGCCCCCTTTCTATACACCGGAAGTGCGTCATCGGAAATTCCACCATCGCGTAAAACATACGTGTCTCATGACGTCACCGGAAGTACGTGAGTCATCGGAGATTCCATCATCGCGCAAAACCTTATTTGGTCAACCGATTCCAATGAGTCATCGTGTCTGCTAATAAGGATACTTTCATGACGCGCGACCATGAGTCATCGCGCGGCGTATAATTGTCATTCCATATTTATTTTTCAATTAATGAAAACGGATAATTTTAAGGAATTAATTCTCATTCGCTTAATTAACGATATCTAAAACATTTTATTGGATAAATTATTTCAAACATTGCGCCGATTATCGATCCAGTCATAACACGTATGTGAACCTAGTTTATAGCCTATACGATTAATCTTTCACGTTCGATTAAATCTGTTGTCATGTAGTTCCCATATTTACTTGTCTATTTACAATATTCATTCTCTAAACAATTATTTTTATTATTGTCTATGTATATAAACAGATAACATTTTATTTTAAGCGTTGGTATTTCTGTTAATAATTATTTTAATTAATATATCTAAACCATTAATTTATTGATGAAACAAATATTTCAAACATAGCGCCGATTATCAATTACCATACACTCAAGTCATAACACGTTAGTGAACCTATTTATAGCTTATACGATTATCTTTCACGTTCAATTAAATCAACATGTGGAGCTTATCGTCAAATCTGTTATATGAAATATCATGTAGTTCTCATATTTACTTTTCTATGGTCATCCCCTCGTTTATCCTCAAATTACCCTTTCATATACACTGATAACAATCAACAACATTGTCTCAAGTAACCTTTACACGTGCCAGACGTCTATACTCTTGATTTGATTAGGATTAAATAAACAAACATCAATTACCAGTTAAACAATCAATATTTTTAAATGGCGAAATCAATCGACACGATGATAGAGATGACTTTTATTAATAATGACATAAATTTAATACACGAATATATACAACGATAGAGTCATTGGTACAGGTCTTTCAGTGTGTTCTCTATAATCAGCGGATCTCTACCAGAAAGTTCCTTCACTATGTCCTCCATGCTAAAGTTCTTGTATCTGTATTTGACGAAATGAACGCAGTACAGGCCACAACTATCTCCATCCTCGGGTTGCACTTGCACTCTGCTGAACTTGTATTGGGGTCCGTTGACGATCAGTACGTTTCTGAAGCGTGGATGATACGTTTCCGGCGCTCTTCCAAACGAATCGAAAAATTCGGGTGGTCCATTGAATGGGAAATGAAACGCCACCCAGTGGATTCCCTTTCCGTCGCATCGGTCAGTGTTGACGATAAAACTCTGTGGTCTGTCTTTGACTTCAGAAGGAAGTTCGTCTGCACAATGTACCGTGGCAGGTAAGTCTTTTAGGAAACACTCCAACTCGTATCCATAGGTACCTTCGTCAGCTTCACTTCTACAGCGTTTACTCGTCGGTTCGTCGTTCGAACATCTTTGGGCTTGATGCATATCGAGTCCACGCGCATGTGCAAACACCAGTCCACATTCTCGACAGGCCATCAGGTCGGGTTCGCTGGGGTCTTCAAAGTAGCTTTCGTCTTCGTCCATCTCCGGGACATCGTCTTCGTCTCTCTCCATGAGATCGCTACGTAGTCTCAGGTGCTCGGGTGTTTCGTCCTTCAGGTCTACGTCCTTCTCCATGACATCGTCTTCGTCTCTCTTCAAGAGATCGCTACGTAGTCTCAGGTGCTCAGGTGTTTCGGCCTTCAGGTCTACGAATAGGTATCCGTACGGCTTTCTCGTCGCCTCTTCGAAGGTTTTCAACAAGAAATCTTTCTTCCTCGGGTACATCTGTCTACCGAGCGTGGCTATGGGCTGACGATCCACGGGATTGTTGAAAAGAACCAGGTATTGACAATTTCTCCTCTGTGTCGGATCTTTTCCAAAGTATAAATTCTGATTGACGGCAATCACCGACAAGTTGCGATGATGCGATCCCTCGGTGAACAAGTCGTTGATGCGCGCGTCTTTGGTCGAGACGGTCATCAAGTCGTCGAGGATCACCAAGTTTCTCGTCCCGGTATCGAAGTAGTGGTCTGCGTCCAAGTCCGACGGTATGCCGCGTACGAATTTCACTGCAGGCACGACCGTGTTTTGAATCACGTCGTAGAGGGGTTGCCATCGTTTGTACAGCCAGACGATCCTCTCTGGCGGCGGGACGATCGTGCTCTGGGCTCGGCGCAGCATTTCCTTTAAGAAGTACGTCTTTCCGCAGGAAGTGGGTCCAGACACGATCATGGTAAACGGATGCCGGAGACGGAAACTGTGTGACAGCGTCGGTGGTGGTGGTGGTGGTGGTGGTGGTGGGGACTGTGGTGGTGTTGTCATTCCCGTTCCGTGTTTATTTCGTTGATGCCTCAACATGGCATCTCTTCTGGAAAAAGGGTGTTGACAAGTTGGACACTGCATCCTTATTGCGTAGTTGAGTTTCTTCCTCTTATGACTTTTCGAAAATGAAGCAAACAGAACACGTGGTCATCCTTGCAGCGACATACTTGTAATCGGTCGTCTCTTAACGTGATTTCCAGTCTCTTCATGTTACCGCTTTTGACCGGCATATAAATTGCTCTCTCAAAGATCGCCTCCGTCATCTCTTCCGGGCGTACTGCCACGGACTGTAGTAGTGACAGGAACGTGTCCTGGACGTAAGACCATTCCCCTAGCACATCACAACAGACGTAGAGCCTTTTCGTCGGTCTTTCGAATGCTGGAACGAACGTCATCTCCAGTAAGGCACATTCCCACTCCCCGTCCATCGAGTAAGTCTTGGGCAGCTCTATTCTAAATTGTCCGCCCTTGTTTTGAGGGAACAGATTCAAAGAATCATAGCTATTGACGAATAAGTAAAACTCGTCCATGGTGGATGAAATGCATATCAACCACCCTCCTCTTATAACCTGTCATTCCCAGGGACTATAAATTCCAATAGTCTGGTGGTGGAGGTGGTGGTGGTGGAGGTGGGTGGTGGTGGTGGTGGTGGTGGTGTTGGTGGTGGTGGGTGGTGGTGGTGGTGGTGGTGGTGGGTGGTGGTGGTGGCGTTTCATTTCCCATTCAATGGACCACCCGAATTTTTCGATTCGTTTGGAAGAGCGCCGGAAACGTATCATCCACGCTTCAGAAACGTACTGATCGTCAACGGACCCCAATACAAGTTCAGCAGAGTGCAAGTGCAACCCGAGGATGGAGATAGTTGTGGCCTGTACTGCGTTCATTTCGTCAAATACAGATACAAGAACTTTAGCATGGAGGACATAGTGAAGGAACTTTCTGGTAGAGATCCGCTGATTATAGAGAACACACTGAAAGACCTGTACCAATGACTCTATCGTTGTATATATTCGTGTATTAAATTTATGTCATTATTAATAAAAGTCATCTCTATCATCGTGTCGATTGATTTCGCCATTTAAAAATATTGATTGTTTAACTGGTAATTGATGTTTGTTTATTTAATCCTAATCAAATCAAGAGTATAGACGTCTGGCTCGTGTAAAGGTTACTTGAGACAATGTTGTTGATTGTTATCAGTGTATATGAAAGGGTAATTTGAGGATAAACGCGGGGGATGACCATAGAAAAGTAAATATGAGAACTACATGATATTTCATATAACAGATTTGAGGATAAGCTCCACATGTTGATTTAATTGAACGTGAAAGATAATCGTATAAGCTTTAAATAGGTTCACTAACGTGTTATGACTTGAGTGTATGGTAATTGATAATCGGCGCTATGTTTGAAATATTTGTTTCATCAATAAATTCATGGTTTAGATATATTAATTAAAATAATTATTAACAGAAATACCAACGCTTAAAATAAAATTTTATCTGTTTATATACATAGACAATAATAAAAATAACTGTTTAGAGAATGAATATTGTAAATAGACAAGTAAATATGGGAACTACATGACAACAGATTTAATCGAACGTGAAAGATTAATCGTATAGGCTATAAACTAGGTTCACATACGTGTTATGACTGGATCGATAATCGGCGCAATGTTTGAAATAATTTATCCAATAAAATGTTTTAGATATCGTTAATTAAGCGAATGAGAATTAATTCCTTAAAATTATCCGTTTTCATTAATTGAAAAATAAATATGGAATGACAATTATACGCCGCGCGATGACTCATGGTCGCGCGTCATGAAAGTATCCTTATTAGCAGACACGATGACTCATTGGAATCGGTTGACCAAATAAGGTTTTGCGCGATGATGGAATCTCCGATGACTCACGTACTTCCGGTGACGTCATGAGACACGTATGTTTTAAGCGATGGTGGAATTTCCGATGACGCACTTCCGGTGTATAGAAAGGGGGCGGGGCATGCCCATTTATGTCGGTGCCCTGGTGCCCTGCGTTTTTGTGGGGGACAAAACATCACCGACCCTACTACTTAATAATATGCGAGGGTTATTTTTAAGCAAATACCACGACACAGAGGGTAATTTTTTGCCGAATACCCCGGTGATGACGAAATCGTCCAAAATCAGGAAATGTGCGAAAAATACACTGTCTATTGACCAATCAAAAGCCAGCATTTTTATATGAGGTGTAATTATAAAAATATCCTCCAAAATATCAAACAGTTCGTCAATAATAAACAGATATATCATGTCTGGGAGGGGTATTTGTGAAAAATACCAGTCGAGAGATGAAATATTTCCCGAGCCGTTAGGTGAGGGAAATTTGATTCTGAAGACTGGTATTTTTCACTGTCATACACTGTCTATTGACCAATCAAAAGCCAGCATTTTTATATGAGGTGTAATTATAATATTTATAGTTTTAAATTTTGCTATCTTAAAAGCCCAAACATCCAATCAGATGACTCCGTGTAATTTCTTTTATATACTCCGTGTAATTTCTTCTATATAATATCTTGTGGTAAAAAATTTCCTCGAGTGATGTTAACAAAGAATTAGGCTATTGTAAGAAAAATAACCAAGAAAACCGACCAAACAACAAAAGCCGAAAGTCAAGTGACAATTACATGTACAAATCCCGATATAGACAAACATATTCAGGGCAACACAAAAAACAAAGAGATTAACTCAAACCCAATAAAAACCATGGGTGCTCCGGACGAGTAAGCAGTGCCTTCCTGTAATTAAACACCCGTCGAGTTACTACTCATTGCAATGTCTAGGGAAAAGTCAAATACAGGAATAGGAAACTCGACCTATTACTCAGCGAAAATCCTCATTAATAGAACTGTTATTTTCACAAGTGATGTTTTTGATTACGCCTTCTTCTGGCTTTCAGTTCAGAGTATGAAGGAAGGTAACAAGACGATTTTTAATCAGTTCGCAGTTTATTGAAAATTGACCTTTTAGCACATATAGGAGTCATATAGGATAAATGTTATGTTCAATAAGTCGATATCACATATCTTTCCTTTTACATGAAAGTGTGAATAGTGAAACGGTTGTTTGTAGATAACTGCACTGCAGTAGCATATTAAACAATATGCGGAAGGACGATTTAAGATGAAACGAGTAATAAAAGTTCATTAATTATTGTTTATATTTTTTCTGTTGGATTATCACATATTTAGAAGTGATTAAGTCGTTTTGCCTACACAATGCATCCGGAATTTGTAACCCGATTTCAGTCCTGATAACGTTACAAAGACGACGATCTGATATCGATGACAATTGCCATTGACAATGGGCAGATACGCGTGATCGTCTATTAACTGTTTTTTTTAAACTAACGCCACTGTTAACTGTTTCTCAATCAATAGCTGTTATCTGTTTTCTTAAAAATTTACATTGTTGTTAACTGTTATAATGAAAATAAAAACCCTGTTTGCTGTTAATGGTCAGAACACTGTTAACTGTTTTACATATTTTTTCTTTGTTATGTTATCTGTTAATTCATTTTATTCCCCACTTTTTTCATGTAATTGAGTTCCTATAAACACATAAGATCACATACTAGTTACTACAGAAACACTGATTAATGTATGAATTTTCTCGCCGTACCGCCCTTCGATAAGATTCTGCTGCTATCTGTTTTTTCGAATTTTGAACTCACTGTTTTCTACGGAAGCGTATTAGTGCCAAAAAATATTGATTTATTTTTTATTTTTTACACTTTAATTTGTAAAATTTACACTTTAATCTGTAAATTTTACACTTTAATCTGTAAAATTTATACTTTATTTTGTAAATTTTATACTTTATTCTGTAAATTTTACACTTTAATTTGTAAATTTTACATTTTAATCTGTAAATTTTATACTTTATTCTGTAAAATTTACACTTTAATCTGTAAATTAATCTATTAATTTTATACTTTATCTTGTAAAATTTACACTTTATTCTGTAAAATTTACACTTTAATCTGTAAATTTTACAGAATAATCTGTAAATTTTATACTTTATTCTGCAAAATTTACACTTTAATCTGTAAATTTTACACTTTATTCTGTAAATTTCATACTTTATTCTGCAAAATTTATACTTTAATCTGTAAATTTTACACTTTATTCTGTAAATTTTACACTTTTTTCTGTAAATTTTATACTTTATTCTGTAAAATTTACACAATATTCTGTAAGTTATACATTTTCTTTAAAATTTACACTTGTACATTTAAAATTAAAATCTCACTTTCATGTGTACTTTTTATACATGTAGATATTGCTGATTCTGAAAAAGCCATTTCTTTCCATAACATTAGTTATAAGTAGACCTGGAAACTTTAATTATAGAATATTTCTAATTAATCCTTCAATACAGTAAGATAGTCAAATATATGACAGTGAAGAAATGGACCGGGAAAATTTGATTAAAGAATATTTCAAATTAGGCCTTAAATACAGTGAAATAGTTAAATGTTTAGAAGAATTACATGACATTACATAGGTATTCGTACGCTTTAAAGATTAACGAAAAATTTAGGACTTTATCGTCGTAAGTTTAAAAGTGACATTTTAGAGATTGCATTATTTTTACTTCAACAATGTGAAAATCACTGGTAAATGAATGGGTACCGTTTGATGCACATGAAGTGTCTAGATAGGGAATTGGTTGTGGACCAAAATCCGGTTCGCTATTTGTTGCAAATTATTGATCCTGAAGGTATTGAATACTGGAAAAAAAAGAAGACTCAGAAGAAGAACATATTCCATTAAAGGTCCAAATTCGGTTTGGCACATTGACGGGTATGATAAACTTTCACGGTATGGAATAAAAATGCACATCTTTATACATGTAGATGGGTTCTCTCAAAAAATCATAGAGTTAAATGCTGGCGTATGTAATAAAAACCCAAAGTGTAAAATTTACAGAATAAAGTGTAAATTTTACAGAATAAAGTATAAATTTTACAGATTAAAGTGTAAAATTTACAGATTAAAGTGTAAATTTGACAGATTAAAGTGTAAAATTTATAGATTAAAGTGTAAAACTTACAGAAAAAAGTGTAAAATTTACAGATTAAAGTGTAAAATTTACAGATTAAAGTGTAAATTTTACAGAATAATGTGTATAATTTACAGAATAAAGTGTACATTTTACAGAATAAAGTGTAAATTTTACAGATTAAAGTGTAAAAAATAAAAAATAAAAAAATATTTTTTGGCACTAATAAGCTTCCGTAGTTTTCTGTTTTCTCATGTAAATTGCTGTTATCTTTTATCATTATTTTAAATTTACTGTAATACTGTTTGGGAAAAATCTAACATTGATCAGCATTTACTTGTGCTAGGAAATTAATAAACTTTCATTCAACTTTTAAAAAATATACGCCATATATATCCGTGACCAATTCCTACATGTAACCACTTTTGACCAAATCAGAACACAACATAGTATTCACTGTTGTACTTAATGTAGGGTACACAATCTGGTAACCTGTTACTGGTACATGTACACATTAACTACTGTTATACCTTAAACTTCCAGTAGACATATCTAATTTCGAAGATCGTCTATAAATGCCAAGCAACACCACAAGCAAGAAAAGACTATCAAACAAATGATAGATTGATTTCTAGATCAAGTATATCTAGTTCTTATATACAAAACTATAAAACAGAATTTAGATGACCACGTAAATATATAAAATTCGTACAGTGTCAGAAAATATAAAATTTAATTGTACAAGGCTTAGAAACAGGTAAAAATGCGAGAATCTGTCGAGCATTTCTCCACTGTTTTGAGGCGAGTACACTAAACTCTATTTTATGACACTGTTATTTTTATCCTGCAACCCTAAAACACATTTTACAGCGATGAAAAACACGAAGATTTGCACTTTTAGCTGATTCCAGACTTGAAATTTTCGGCGCGTTTTTAAGTGATGGCCTGACGTCCCAAACAAATATCGTATTCGACAACGCGTCGTAAACCAGAAGCGAATGGTAAACGTCGTTATTAGCGAGGACAAGGGTACCAGGAGACTTTATTCAGCACTGCCGAATATAGCCAAAATTTATTCGGCTACCTTTATTATACAGCATAAGTAACGGCTGCAGGATAAAAGTAATTAGTTTATTAAAGGTCTAGTTGTCCATTACGATGGTAAGAGCATTAAAGGTCTAGTTGTCCATTACGATGGTAAGAGCATTTAGCATTTTCTTATACCAACGATTTACGTACACGCTCATTTAATTAGTTAGTCTCAGTCAGTACGACCCGGACTTATCAAGTCTACATGTACATTCCAACATTAGCCAATGCTTCGCCAGATCACCTAAAATTAAATTATTAACTAAATTCTATAACTTGTAGTATTACAGTAAATCGATTCGTTATTCATTTTATACAATTAAACCATTTATACAAAAGTTCTAGATTCTAAAGTTCATTGACATATGTCTCAGAACCCCCTTTCGTATCTAAGGACTACATGACAGCCATTTCGTGCTGATTTAGAATTACATTATAGATCTCGAAATAAGACAAATTACGTGATAGACCGACGTTTAAATGCCACACGAATTCATCACATCGAAAATAATATAACCTCACAACCGGCAACAAATATACAAATCTTAACCGGCTTGCAGTACCTATAGAAGTTGTTTGTTAACATTCTCTGCTATACCTGCAGAAATTGTTACCATCTCCTTACCATCTCCATCTGTTACTTGATGGGGGTTCATTAAATCTATAAATATGTATTTCGTGTCATTGGTTTACGCCAGAATCGCACTAGTATGTGTACTGAAATTTCGATATATTCTTTGGTTGAATCGGGATTGTAATCAGTATTTGTATGTACCTATCCTACATATAAATTACAAATAACTGATACTTTAATAAAAACAATAAAATGGGTAATGCAGCTAAGAGACAGTTAGCTTTTTAGAAAAGCTAAACTTTCCACACGAGAGAGAGAGAGAGAGAGAGAGAGAGAGAGACGAGAGGGTAAAACGAGAGAAAAAGAAAAGCAATATGATATCATTAAAGAAAAATCATTATATGTGGTCATAGTTGAAAAATAAAGCCAACTAAAAGAAGGGCAAAAGTAAAAAAAAAACGAGTCTAGAAAACTTTGCATGGATGGCTAACAAATACTTTGATTCCCGGAGCTTCCGCGGGGCTTCGCCCCCATTGGCACCCTACCAGGGCGCTGCCCTGGACCTGCTGGGGGCCTTCGGGCCCCCTTGCCGAACTTTTACGCCTCCCCTAACACAAATTCCTTGATCCGCCCCTGCACTTCAGTGACTGTAGTGCGGATACGTATTGCATTCAGATACATGTAAATTAATAAATTACAAAATGCCACACAGCTAATTTTCATTGCTTAAATTATAGACTTATCGATATTTTAATTTTTGAGTATATTGATAAATGAGTAGAAAAGAATTAGTTTTTCTGAAATATAAGGAGTTACCAACAATCAAGTCTGGTCTGTATTACTTACTGTATAAAAAGAATACTATGGCATGCAAAATAGCTCAACTGGTGCATTAATTATCTTTTTTACTTGTCGTTACGTTTACAATCATTTGTCATATGGCCTTTCATTTTTTACATGCATCAAATGATATGTCTTGTACACACTGTATAATCCTAACCAGAATGATTGAGAAGAAAGTGAACACTGTTCGCGGTTAGTTAATTTTTCTTGTATGAAAAAATGGATTATAATTATTACAAGTAAATTAAGTTCAAAGACACCAAGGTTATAATGTTTTTCGACACACAAAAGTGCAATTATATAGAAACGCAACATATGAAATATATCATTTAATACACATTTTCAACACAAGCATTACAGTATACTAAAATCTGATTTTGCAGACTTTAATGTTCAGATGTCAACCTTTATAAAATCAAAGTTCGAAGCGTTCAGATGACGTTATTTCAAAGTAGACACGTGTTGTGTTCACCCTAAAACACATCGCGAACCATAATGGCATAATCTGACTTCGCGTGGATCTAATCATCATCATCATCATCATCATCATCATCATCATCATCATCATCATCATCATCATCATCATCATCATCATCATCATCATCATCATCATCATCATCATCAGAACCTCTTATTTCGAAGTCTGCAGATACGAGTACAATCTTTCTCTGCAGCATGAACCTTCATACGTTTTGATTTGTTTTATCGTCTTTTTTGCATGATCCAGCACTTACGTTTTTGAACCGTACGATCCTTGCAAGCATATACGTAGACAGTTGCACGTAACGTCAGTGCTGATTTTCGTCTGAAACCTGGAACATTTGATGCTGTCACGGTTAAGTTTTCAAATTAGGTATCTGAATGTAGCTATTTGGGGCTGTTGATGAGATCTACATAGGTCGGCCAGAACGTGGACGTCCAACTGTACTGAATAACTGGTACAGTTGCGAGTGTCTCGAAAACGTGCATCGGTGAACATTATAAATAGCGACTGCATTTCGCGATGACGGCAAATGGCATGTTATCGTTTATGCCCTTTAAACTCACTACAGAAATGTACGTCTTGTTTCAGCCTTACCCATGATAACCAGGAAAAGTCCTGTTGTGGTAAACAGCCGTTGTCAGGAATTCAAATTCAAATATCGGACACTTACGATAAATGTGTTTTCAAGTCTCAATTACGCATATTTTTAAGAAAATGTATGTTTTTCTGACAGGTATTTCACCTTCAGAGTTATATGTACACTAGCTAATATTTACATTGTTTGTTTCTGTGTTGCAGTCATTATGGGTGTCAGTATATCAATAATAGGACCCAAGTAGAAATTTGTTGAAGGCGTTCTTTTTTGTTGTTGTTCTAGTTTGTTGCTTGTGTTAATAGATGCGTATATCTTTGTATATTTGTCATTAGATTTCAGCGTTATATTTTATGATAAGTGTTTAAGACAGGAACTTAAATACAATGCTGAGACTTTACTTGAAGTTTCAGAGCGCTCGAACCACATCACGTCCCTATACGTGACAGATATATAGGCTATGACAAATCTTTCAGGGTGGTCAGGTCATAATACTGAAATCCTGGCTGCGGACTGTAGTGGGCGTGTTTGCGTAGTGCCACGCTCGTTCAAACTCAACACCCATGTTGAAGATTTCAAGTCGAATTTTGTGTCCCTACGGAATGCTCCATACCTTACAAGTAGCTGTCAAAATTATCCCCGTCTCTAAAACTAACATCTTATAACTTGAGTCATGCAACAATAGTTAACTAACTATAAAAAACAAAAGCCAATTGATGAAAAAATATTTAATATTATTTTCACGATAATATAATGTATTCAGCTAACCTGACTGAAGGCAGAGTAATAGTGAAGTATAGCTATCACTTTTCGTTCGACTTGTTATATTTTAATCTGACTGGAGTACATTTACATGTGTATAGAATTTATTAAGTCTGTCTATTTAAATATTTATAGGCTTGTATAACGTAAATATCGGAGATGTAGCATCCAAACGACAAGTAACCAGTAAGAAAGATGACAAGTAACCAGGAAGAAGGACAACAAGTAACCAGTAAGAAGGGTGACAAGTAACCAGTAAGAAGGGTGACAAGTAACCAGTAAGAAGGACGACAAGTAACCAGTAAGAAGGACGACAAGTAACCAGTAAGAAGGGTGACAGGTAACCAGAAAGAAGGACGACAAGTAACCAGTACCAAGGACGACAATTAAGTAACCAGTACGAAGAACAAGTAACCAGTAAGAAGGGTGACAGGTATCCAGTAAGAAGGACAACAAGTAACCATTAAGTAGGGTGACGAGTAACCAGTAAGAAGTATGACAAGTAACCAGTAAAAAGGACAACAAGTAACCGGTAAGAAGGTTGAAAAGTAACCAGAAAGAAAGATGACAAGTAATCAGGAAGAAGAACAACAAGTAACCAGTAAAAAGGATGACAAGTAACCAGTAAGAAGGCTGACAAGTAACCAGTAAGAAGGACGACAAGTATCTAGTAAGAAAGGGGACAAGCAACCAGTAAGAAGGACGACAAGTAACCAGTACGAAGGACGACAAGTAACCAGTAAGAAAGATGACAAGTAACCAGAAAGAAGAATGGCAAGTAAACAGTAAGAAGGATGACAAGCAACCAGAAAGAAAGACAACAAGTAACCAGTAAGAAGTATGACAAGTAACCAGTACGAAGGATGACTAATAACCAGGAAGAAGGACAACAAGTAACCAGTAAAAAGGACAACAAGTAACCAGTAAGAAGGATGACTAATAACCAGGAAGAAGGACAACAAGTAACCAGTAAGAAGGATGACAAGTAACTAGTAAGAAGGGTGACAAGTAACCAGTAGGAAGGACGACAAGTAGCCAGTAAAAAGGACGACAGTAGCCAGTAAAAAGGTGGACAGGTAACCAGGAAGAAGGTTGAAAAATAACCAGGAAGACGAATAGCAGGTAACCAGTAAGAAAGATGACAAGTAATCAGGAAGAAGAACAACAAGTAACCAGTAAAAAGGATGACAAGTAACCAGTAAGAAGGTTGACAAGTAACCAGTAAGAAGGACGACAAGTATCTAGTAAGAAGGGGGACAAGCAACCAGTAAGAAGGTTGACAAGTAACCAGTAAGAAGGACGACAAGTATCTAGTAAGAAGGGGGACAAGCAACCAGTAAGAAGGACGACAAGTAACCAGTACGAAGGACGACAAGTAACCAGTAAGAAGGATGACAAGTAACCAGAAAGAAGAATGGCAAGTAACCAGTAAGAAGTATGACAAGTAACCAGTAAAAAGGACAACAAGTAACCAGTAAGAAGGATGACTAATAACCAGGAAGAAGGACAACAAGTAACCAGTAAGAAGGATAACAAGTAACTAGTAAGAAGGGTGACAAGTAACCAGTAGGAAGGACGACAAGTAGCCAGTAAAAAGGACGACAGTAACCAGTAAAAAGGTGGACAGGTAACCAGGAAGAAGGACAACAAATACCCAGTAAGAAGGCCGACAAGTAACAGTAAGAAGGGTGACAAGTAACCAGTAGGAAGGACGACAAGTAAACAGTAAGAAGGACACGACAAGTAAAAAGTAAGAAGGACGACAAGTATCTAGTAAGAAGGGGGACAAGCAACCAGTAAGAAGGACGACAAGTAACCAGTACGAAGGACGACAAGTAACCAGTAAGAAGGATGACAAGTAACCAGAAAGAAGAATGGCAAGTAACCAGTAAGAAGGATGACAAGCAACCAGAAAGAAAGACAACAAGTAACCAGTAAGAAGTATGACAAGTAACCAGTAAAAAGGACAACAAGTAACCAGTAAGAAGGACGACAAGTAGCCAGTAAAAAGGACGACAGTAACCAGTAAAAAGGTGGACAGGTAACCAGGAAGAAGGACAACAAATACCGAGTAAGAAGGCCGACAAGTAACAGTAAGAAGGGTGACAAGTAACCAGTAGGAAGGACGACAAGTAAACAGTAAGAAGGACACGACAAGTAAAAAGTAAGAAGGACAAGTAACCAGTAAGAAGGACAACAAGTAACCAGTAAGAAGGAGCACAAGTAACCAGTAAGAAGGATGACAAGTAACCAGTATGAAAGACAACAAGCAACCAGTAAGAATGACGACAAGTAACCAGTAAGAAGGATTACAAGTTACCAGGAAGAAGCAGAATAAATAACCAGTAAGAAGGATGACAAGTAACAAGTAAGAAGGATGTCAATTAAGTAACCAGTAAAAAGGACGACATATACCCAGTAAGAAGGCCGACAAGTAACCAGTAAGAAGGACAACAAGTAACCAGTAAGAAGGGTGACAAGTAACCAGTACCAAGGACGACAAGTAACCAGTAAAAAAGACAAGTAACCAGTAAGAAGGACAACAAGTAACCTGTAAGAATGACCTCCAGTAACCAGTAAGAAGGATGACAAGTAACCTGTAAGAAAGACAACAAGTTACCAGTAAGAAGGACGACAAGTAACCAGTAAGAAGAATTAGAAGTTACCAGGAAGAAGGACAACAAATAAACAGTCAGAAGGATGACAAGCAACCAGTAAGAAGGACGACAAGTACCCAGTAAGAAGGCCGACAAGTAACCAGTAAGAAGGATGACAAGTAAACAGTAAGAAGGATGACCAGTAACCAGTTAGAAGGCCGACAAGTAACCAGTAAGAAGGATGACAAGTAAACAGTAAGAAGGATGACAAGCAACCACTAAGAAGGATGACCAGTAACCAGTTAGAAGGCCGACAAGTAACCAGTAAGAAGTATGACAAGTAACCAGTAAGAAGGACGCCCGTAAACAATAAGAATGACAAGTAACCAGGAAGAAGGACAACAAGTAACCAGTAAGAAGGACGACAAGTAACCAGTAATAAGGGTGACAAGTAACCAGTAAGAAGGACGACAAGTAACCAGTAGAAGGGATGAAACATAACAAGACATTAAATATAGTAATCAATGAATGTGTACCTCACATTAGGACGAATCCAGTTCAAAGGTACAATTTCGATTTTACTAGACTTATCTGGAAATTAAATCATCGACGTATATTAAATATAGTCAGGTGTACACGTAGGAAATTAATAATTGTCAAAACCACCTGCCCTTAATGAAGATTTTAACAAGCTTTTAGTAAATGAAGCTTGTCACATAAATCCGCTAAAATGTATTTGGCTATTTCTGTAGAATGGATAGAATTCTAATTATTAACATGAAATATGCCCTAAGCTACGTATATTACTTATATATTCATATACTGCCTTTGAACGATGATGTTGGAGTAGTATTACAAGAAGAAAAATAATCACCAGAGACGAATTCGAGTGTGATAATTTTTTCTTCATGTAAAAATCTACCCTAACACCTGATTTCATGCCTTGGGCAGTATGATTTTTATTATACTGAATGCCTTAAACTTTAGCTGAAGTGTTTTACTCACGATTCTACAACGTTTGAAAGAAATGAACAATAGAAGGGCTTGTTGTTTTTAAAAACAGTCAAATATGTTGTTTTAAGCAGTTTACAATAAAACGATGGAAATATATCTGAAATTTACAGAAAAGTTATAATAAAAAGGGTGCCTAAATAAGGAAACAATTATTTATTACCTTTGCTTATGACAATATGTAATAATTAAATAATAATTTAATTAAAATAAAATTAAGTGGGTGTCAATTTTCCAGGTCGTCATTTTTTAGTGTAAGTGGGTGATAATTTTTACATCAACCGTAAACCGGCTGGAGCGGGTGCTAATTTTCCGGATAGGCAATCTCCGGTCTGAGCGGATGTGATTTTTTATATATATCACCCGTTTGGAGGACAACACGACGATTTAAAAAACCGTTGCTATCATTGGCAGTGTTCAAATCGTAATCGATAGAAATTAACACATGGTCCCTGTCCAATAAAAAGACAGTATTTTTGCAGGATGTATAATAATTATTAATATTATTTACACACCAGTATCAAGGAGATTTTATGTGAAAATTCTGAACGCATATTTAAATAAGTCAGTAGCTGTCCAAAATGTCATTGAAAATAATACAGAAAAATAAATCCACCCTTTACTTAAAAAGATGAAGTGCATTAGACACCTTTGCTTACTATTTTCACTCAATATCCTAGATACTGCTTTAACTAAAATTAGTTTGTAAGTGTATTAAGACCCTTGTTGATACATAGTTCTTGAAGATTTCGATAGTCATACAGGCCATACATGCATTCCGGTGATTTTGCACTTTGTTTTGTTCAAATATTCTAATAAAATGTAATCAAAATTACCAAGGTGACAAATCCATTACGTCAGACACGCGTTTCGTCTATTCAAGACTCATCAGTGGCGTTTAACTCTAAATGCTTAAGGTATTCTTCATATGACATGATTGGGAGATGGAATAATATAAGTCCACTGGGATCTTGTGAATACACAATATAGGTAGTTTAAAGTATTATATAAAGGGTCTAAAGGAAGCTACCAATATCCGATACTTACATGTAATAAGTGTACTGGATATCTATCAAGCGGATTTCTGAGGCAACAGAAATACAGGGTTAATACCAAATATTGCCAAACTCTGTAAGAATTAGATTTTAATATTGTTAAATTTGCCTTCATTATGTCCAGCGCTCTAGGACACTCTGCTAAATACGCCATATGAAAATATAGCTTCATTAACCCAGATGAAACGTAAGGATAGACATAGTACATGTGTACTAGCGTGTGACGGTGGAATTTTCGTAACCAATAATCGTGATCCAACAGAAACCGTTAAAGCTACACAATTGTCAAATGCCAAAAACGCCGCTGATATAGTAACATTGAAGACAGATGTCCGAAAATTGAACAATCACTTAAGCTGGAATCAGGTCGAATAAATACAATTCAAGACCAGCGGTATGCTGGTTGGTCTTCATTAAAATCGAAAGTAGATATCTTAAATGATAGGGTGAAGGATGTTGATCCAGTTATTGAGCGGATTGAAACTATGGTCTCTTCATGTGTGAACTCTGTTTCGGACATACGGAAAAAAGTAAACACTTTCGAAAAGAAACTGCCCGAAAACTCGGGTACTAAATCATACGCCGCAGTTGCAAAGACACAAACTCAGACTCAATCTTCCGACACCACATCTTGTATAAATACAGATGAATCAATTATGAATAAGGCCCCACATAAAACAACTGCAAGAATTGATCTTGGTCGGAGCCTAACAGAACCTCCCACAAACATCCCAAGCTCTTTGCAAAATCCGGGACAGAAAATACCAGTAGTGTGTAATAACGGCACTGTTAATGATCCGAAAATGCGGACTAACGATTTCTTAAAGAATGATTCCCCAGGCGGGCATTATAATTCAGGACAGAAAATATCAGTTGTTTGCAACAGTGACGTAAACATGGTTTCCAATACTAGAGATGTTTTCGAAGGCTATTCCCGGAAGCGTGTTGATCGTTACTTCGTTAGTGGAATTCTGAAATCTTCAAATGAAGCTGGAATGCGTCGTTTCCTTGAAGATCGCAATGTTAATGTTACATTTTTGCGATTCTTTTCAAATCCATCCTCTTACACGAACTCAGCACGGTTAAATGTCTCAAGCGAATGCAGTAACTCTGTTCTCCGTCCATCTTTTTGGCCTAATGGGATAAAAATTCGCAAGTGGATTTCGCGTAGTAAATTTGTAACTAGGAACAGGGCTTGTGACAAATTCAACAACAATCATGAAGAACATTATTAACTTTATAACTTAAGTGTCATTGTGCCTTTGTATAAGGGCGGAAATAAGGCTAAGCATGATATAAACTCTTACAGGGCGATATCACTAATTCCATGCGTTTGCAAGGTTTTTGAGAAACTATTAGACCGTAGGTTAGATGAACTACTTTTGAACTTTCCCAATCATCAGCAAATGGCATATCAGCGAAATCTGTGTAGTACCTTTGCCTCGTTCAATCTCCAGGAAGCAGTCCATCATTATCTCGAGAGACACTCCTCCGTTATTGTCACCTTTCTTGACAGCAAGCGTGCATTTGACACTGTTAACCATGCTGGCCTCAAAGTAAAATTGCATCAACTTGAATTACGGGAAAAATCTGGAAACTGATTGACTTTATGTACCAAGGATTAAAAAGCTGTATAAGGTGTAACAGCGCACACTCTCGTCTTTTCAACATGGACAGAGGAATCAGACAAGGTAGTTCCTTATCTGCCAAGCTCTATTTAGTCTATATCAACGAACTTATTGACATTGTTACCTCATCCAGAAAAGGTGCTGTAATTGTAGATCTCAATGTCGGATGTCCTGTTCAGGCAGATGATATTGCCTTATTATCTTGTAATGAACACTCAATGCAAAACATGATTAACTTGTGTGCGGACTATAGCGTTAAATGGAAATTCGAATTTTCACAAGCAAAAAGTCAGATTATGGTGTTTTCAAAACGACCGATGAATGTCAAACTTACACTGCACGATGGGCTTATTCCTGAAAGCAAGACCGTAAAGCACGTTGGAATCCTACTAGACAACTCTTTTAATTCAATGGAACGTACAATCTCAGCTTGTCGAACAATTAGATCGTTATCCATGACAATCATAAAACAAGGAATTCATCCGAGTGTTTTGAATCCATTAACATGTGTCAAAATCATACAGCAGTTATGCTACTCCAAGGCCTTATATGGCTGTGAACTTTGGAACAATCTATCAAAAACTGAATTGTTATTGCTCGAACGTGCACATCGGTATGTGTGTAAGTATGTATAAGGACTACCAATGCGAACAAGGACTGATATGTGCATCTCTCTTCTAGGTTGGACTTCGATAGAAAACATAATAGACAAAAAGAAACTGTTATTCTTCGGGAGACTATGTGCCTTACCGTTCAGATCCCTACCAAAACAAGTGCTAATGACAAGACTTCTACTGTCTCAATAACTGTGCCACTTCCGAGAGTAGTTTTATATCGGACATTTTAAGAATAATACAGAAATATGACCTAATGTCTCATGTAAATGATTTAATAAAAACCAGTATTTTCCCTACAAAAACTCAATTGTAAACAATTGTCGAAAACAGTGTATCTGAGTTTGCGAGAAAGGAACTTTCAGCACGCATTAACAACGATATAGACTTCTCTTACTTTAAAATTATTCACAACTTTACAAAGCCGCACAGGGCATGGACAATTGCGCACAAGCACGTCAGCCTATCTAAGCAATGCAAATTTGTTGTCTCTATGTGCAGCCTAGTCAAACCATCAGAATACCCTTTATTATGCCAGAAATGTGGTCTGTTCTATACGGATCCTGCTATTCATATTTTAACATCCTGTGCATCACTAACATCTTTAAGAGACAATCTTTGGTGTGAGATTATTAACATTGGGCCTATCGAATTTAGCGTGGCGCTACACAACATGGACGACACTACGCAAGCTTTGACCATTTTGTCATGTAATTCGGATGGATTCTTCGAACTTTCACCTGATGACTCCGAAACATTCAGTATAATATGTGTGAAATACATCTATAATGTAGGGTACACCATCTGGTAGTCTAGTAACCTGCTACTGATAGACAATCTGGTAACCTGTTACTGGTACATATTTACTAATATCCCAATAAAAAGTGGACACAGTAATAGGGAAGAGACATCTTCTCTATTTGTATTAATTGTGATTTGATTGTGTTTCTCCATTAAACATTAAATGCAAATCTAACCAGGACAAGTTCTGGTATTTTAGAGACAGACAGAATATCAACACGAAGTCGAGATATTTACAATCGGTATACTTCAAGCGAAATTTTTTCGCGCATGATGCATTTTTCTGAATTTACGCAAAAGGAAACGTGTACACAAATCTATGTGGATTTATCATTAAATTTTCTACTTAAACGTTGAAAAAAACTCGCGAAATAAAAATCCGGACAAGTGATGAAACAAATTGAAATATATAAAGCGCTTAATGTCTCAAAATTATGTTAATCAACAGTAGGGACCCTGATATTGACGATGTAAGAGCTTTTCACATGAAACATGCGCATGTATTATAATTTTACACGATTGTATGTTTACACATGGATGTCGCCGATACATAGTACTTGCACCCATTAACGCAACGTCTTGACTAATTAATGGATGACGGTTTGATGACCGATTAACTGATTGAGGAGAGTCGACTTTGTCCTTGACGAATACCGTTCAAAAACATGAATCCGTCATTAACTTGGTAGCCTTCAACAATTAGAACAATACGTTTCATCTCCATCGGTCTGTTTTTAACGGTTACATAATAATTTCAATAATTTAGTTTAAACATATTTATTCATATATATTCACATTTAAATACAACATATACAAGCAATACGTTATAAGAGGATTCAGAAATAAGTTGTTTTATTATTCCGTCTCCTTTTACATTTCAGAAATTTGATAGTTGACATAGCATGTGATGTGCCTCTTTGTTAATTATCTTATATCATATCATAAGCCTGTATTTCCCCTTGCTTGTCGAAAGTGTTTCCCTCCTATTTCTTGATAAAGTTTTTTGATAGGTGTATAGTTTTTCCCTCTCGTGAAGAAACGCAATATCTTATCTTTGAACACTCTTTGTTCGATTGATTAAGTATTGGGTAGGATTATGCCATATGACGTATGTACTAGAAGTACATTTTCTCAAGGACATACCTTTCCACGATAAACACACACACCTTTCGTAAAAAAAGTAACTCTTTTATAAGATTTATTTAAAATACTTAATGTCTTCATGCTATGTGGAATTGTTAGAAAAGTATAGAGTTTAGTGCTTATGACTGGAAACTTCTTGAATAATATGGTTGTCCATATTTATAGACGGAGGCGGATGTTTTACTGATTAACGAGATACGGTTATTGATTCGGTTTTCTTCGGATTGAATTTAACTATAATTTTTTAACTAATCATTTCTCTGACCAGCTATGAATTTTTTCGAGATCACGTTTTAGCATATCAGCAGCAACATCGGGTGAGTCTACTATAATATATAAACTTGTATCATCTGCTTATTACATGTATCTATATCGTCTACAATGTCATTAATAAGCGATACAAATAACAAGGGAAATAAGATATACCCCTGACGAACTTTATCTTTGATAGCTGTCCACTCAGAGATACCACCATGCACTAAGAATTACCCGTTGCACCCTCCCGACAGATAATTTTTAATTTTTGAGCAAAATAACATTATTGTGTTGCCATGGCTTTCAAAATTGCCGGATTTTAATCGAGCATCTGTGGGACTTGTCAAACGCATGCGTCAGCGCCAACCACCGCCGCCGACCCTGGATCAACTTTGACAGACGTTGCAAGAAGAATGGCAAGGAATACCTCACAATATTTGTGTTTTGATAGAGTGTATGCCAATAAGACGCAGAACACTGGTTGCTTCTGGAGGTGGTCACACAGGTTACAAAAATGCAGTTGTGAAGTTTTGATTTGAATGTCGCTTATCAAAATATGTGAAAACCCACTAAAAAGTATGCGTTCTTTTTTTGTAAATCAATCAATCAATCAATCAATCAATCAATCAATCAATCAATCAATCAATCAATCAATCAATCATCAATCAATCAATCAATCAGACATTGGAAATAAATGTTGACATTACTGTACTTCTAATATTGTTTGCGAGTGAATCGCAATTTTAAATTTCAATTATTTATTCATCTATCAATTGGTCTATTTGGCGGAGACAGTTGGATACGCTCAAGGACAGATGGTGTCAAGATCCCCTTGGGGGAAAATCTCATATATAATACTTCTAAACAAGATGATTAGTTCTTTAAAGAAATCAGAAATGTAAGATGCTGTCGAAGGAAAAGTGAGGGTAACAAACTTTCTCATGCGGTCAGTTTCAGTGGCCGGAAGTGGATGGCAGTAATCAGTTCAATCAAACTGTCCGATCCTTCCATATTCGTTAATTGACGAATGGACGGATTGTGAACATCTTGACGGATAATTGGATTGATCCCACCGATTTTTAACGAATAAGTGACGGATTTGATGAATGATTTGTGATTGAACGCTAATTGTTTTCAATCTCAACTATTGTAATCACTGTTTATGACGTATTTATGTACAATACGTTATCCCGCGGTGTTAACATTTTGATAATGGAATGTAAATATGACATTATACCCTCCAGGTATTAAAATATAAATCATAAGCCGTAAGTTTGGCATTATATACCCCGCCTAAGACCGGAAGATTAATTCAACACAAAATAACACATTTTAAGGCACTTTGACAAAAACCCCTTTTCGGTCAACTTTCGGACACGTGACTATTTCATTTTATGAAAGCTGAAAAGTTAGGTTATTGTACTGAATTAAGTTGCTTGTTTTGCTTAATATGAAGCGCCCCTTTTTAGCTCACTTGACCGGAGGCGGCGGCGGCGTCTGTAAATGTTTACATTTTTCTCAGAAACCACTTTGCCAATTGAAACCAAACTTGGCCATTATGTTCATTGCATGTACCTTTACAAAGTTTGTGTTCTTTTATTTGGATTGGAAAACTCATATGACTGCCACCGCAAGACTTATTTTAACATAGGACACTATGGGAAAAAAGTTTTAAAAGGCTTCTTCTCTGAAACCGATTAACCAATGGAAACAAAACTTACTACCAATATTGTTTGGATGGTCCTCTAAAACGTTTATGGTTTTTTATTCCAATATAAGGTAAATCAAAATGGCTCCACGGCAGGACTTATTTTAACATAGGACCCTATGGGAAACAGTGTTAAAAGGCTTCTTCTCTAAAACCGGTTAACCAATTTAAACAAAACTTACCTGCAATATTGTTTGGATAGTCCTCTTTGAAGTTTATGGTTTTTTTTATGACAATAGGAAAATCAAAATGGCCACCACAGCATCACATAGATTAACATTGGACCATATGGAAAAAAAATTAAAAGGCTAATCTCTGAAACCGATTAACCAATGGAAACAAAACTTACCGACAATATTGTTTGAGTGATCTTATTTAAAGTTTATGTTTTTATTGCCAATTGGAAATTCAAAATGGCTTCCACAGCAGGACTTAGTTTAACGTAGGACCCTAAACGCAAATTGAAAAAAAAATTCTTCTCTAAAACCGGTTAACCAATGGAAATACAATTTTATAGCAATATTGTTTGGATGGTCATCTTTAAAAGTTATTGAAAACTACAGGACTTAGTTTAACATCAGCTAGGGAAATGCCATCTTCATTGCCTATAAAATAAGGTGAGTGATAAAGGCTCTTAAGAGCCTCTGGTTTTTTTAAATCTAGCTGCCTCCCTGTAAACATACAATATACGGCCCTGAAATATATTTCTCGATTGTATTTGGTCGTGGGTTAGTTTAGTTTAAACATATTTATTGTCAAAAATAACCAAAAGGATTGAACACAAGTTATTACAACTTATGAAGTTCTCTCCGTTCAATAATCTTATAAAATAATTCACAAGATGACAGCAAGGAAATTACTACACAATTTTAAGTACATACAGAAAAAATACATGACACATAACAAAATATTCAAAGCAATACATTATAAACAATGCAAGAAAGTCAACCATAAAAATAAGTGGTAGGGGGGTCGAGCTATATGCAGAAAATCTTTTACAATGGTGAATGTAACTGTGTACATGTCTAAAAATTATAGTGTTCACTTCGTTACTAAGGCTATCAGAACCAAATAGGACAATTTCAATAGAGAGATTAGTAATTCGCATCAACGGATGTAAAAATTGATTTCTAATGTTATCGTAAAGTGGACATTCTAGAAAATAATGTATGGAGTCTTCTAAGGGACAACCACAAGCACAGCTTGGGTCGTTGATTAGGTTTACTCTATAATCGGCCTTTTGGGAACTGCAACGGTGAAGTAATCTAGTATGAATATTTAAATTTCTGCTTCCTATTAGAAAATATGATGGGACAATATAGTTTTCTTTTTTCAGTGACATTTTAAAGCTCATAAAAGTTGGTAATTCTCTTTGATCTGAAGGAAGAGAGTTCCACAATCTAACTGTTGTAGGAAAAAAAGATTTTGAAAAGGTCTCAAGTCGACACAATGGTGTTCTGTAATCTAGTCGATTTCTTAAATTATAACGTCCAACATCAGAGTAGTCATTTAAAATATCTCTTAATTATTCGGGAGCATTACCATTGCGGATTTTATACATAAGATTTAGTTTTCTTATATAACGTCTATTGATTAAAGAAGACCAACCTGTTTCGAACATTAACGATTCATTATTGGAAAAGTCCTGTTACAATTCTAGCAGCTTCTAATTGTAAACGTCCATTTTTTTCCTGTCAGTGACAGAGCAACCGTCCCATAATTCGCATGCATATTCCAGTAGAGGAACAATATGCCTAGAATAATGTTCAGGTTGTTTCTGCACAGTAGATACTTTAGTTTTCGCAGAACAAATATTTGTTTAGAAGCAGTTTTACAAATATTATCAATATGAGTAGACCATTTACAATTTTGAGATAGAGTTATTCCTAAATGTTTATGATTTTCAACTAATTCAATATTTTCACCATTGAATGTGAGGTTCAGGGGTTCGTGATTTCTAAAAGAAAAAACACATATATTCCGTTTTTTTTGGGGATTAAAATCTACTAATCACAATTTAGCCCATTCGTTAAGCAGTTCTAGATCTCTATTAATATTCCTCTCTATTTCCGCAACGCTTGCAGATGAATACATTAAAGAACTATCGTCTGCAAAAAGTCTAACTAAATAGCTTATTTCATTTGCAATATCATTTATAAACAATAAAAACAGTAAGGAGCCTAATACTGACCCCTGTGATACACCAGATTTCAAATTAACAATTGAAGATCTCGAATTTTTTAGCAATACTTGCTTACGTTATATTTAAACATATATACAACCACATTTCTGACAAAAAATTATTGTACAAATTTCAGTCTGGTTTTGTACTTGGACATTCAACTTATCATCAGTTGATCGAACCATATCATAAAATATGTTTATCTTTAGAAAATGGGGAAATGACATGTATTGTCGTTTGTGACATATCAAAGGCATTTGATCGTCTTTGGCATACAGGTTTAATTTCAAAATTAAAGGCTTATTGAATTCAAGGAAATCTTTTGTTATGGCTCCAAGATTATCTAAGGTCGTGGGTTGACACAGGTTAGTAGACGGTATAATACGGATTTGTTACTATGACTGACGGTTTGTGAGCTAGAGACAACCCTTCCTTTCTAACAGTGATATTTAAGTAGCTTTTTTCATAATTATACTCCTGACCACCAGTAAAAATTGGACATCATGATATAGCGGAAAAATTGCTGTAAGTGGCGTTAAACAACACACAAACAATACTTAGTTATAATTTTTGAGATTTCAAAAACACAAAATAAGTATGAATCTATTGACATGATTGAAACGTGTTCGTTTTATAAATTTCACGATGTGCGCAAAAATTGCAATAGAAGCGTAATCAATCGAGGCCTTCGTGATGTTTATGGTTTAAGTTCGTTATACGGGATGAAAATATTCCATATTCACACGGATGTAGACGTATGCATAGACAGGTGTATACGGCTTTAGCAAATCAAAATGAAAGATATTAATGCGAGTTATATAATAGGCAGTGTAAGAGATATCACCAATACCAAAAAAAATTATTGCCGTATGCATTATTTATTGGTATTTTATAGTCCACATTATGCACATTTGTGAAATTCATGAACATAATTAAAAAAAACAATCTGTAAAAATAACTGTTACAAAAGTGCTATTGTTTTTCAGAGTGATTTCTACTGGATTAGTTACGCATCATCAGTTAAACCTCATTTAAAAAAACACTTACTGATTGACACAGAATAATATCACGTGACTTTTATAAATGGGATAGCCGGAAATTTGCTAGCATAGGGTGACAACCTCGAAACCGGAAACGGCAATACATAACCTGGGTGCTGTTTCATAAAGCGATCGTTAGCTTAACGTGCGCGTTATGCCATTTAAATTACTTGGGATAACGAGCACGTTAATTAGCGATCGCTTTATGAAACATAATTAAAAAAACAATCTGTAAAAATAATTGTTACAAAAGTGCTATTGTTTTTCAGAGTGATTTCTACTGGATTAGTTACGCATGCCCGGTAATTAACTAACGTGCTTTTTTGTATCGGGGTCAGTATGATGTGACAAGCATTATCAATCAGCATACATCAAAATTTGCGACAAACGACCATAACACATATTGCCCAGTGAATTGTTTAGCATTTCATGAATTATATTATTAAACCTCATTTAAAAAACACTTACTGATTGACACAGAATAATATCACGTGACTTTTATAAATGGGATAGCCGGAAATTTGCTAGCATAGGGTGACAACCTCGAAACCGGAAACGGCAATACATAACCTGGGTGCTGTTTCATAAAGCGATCGTTAGCTTAACGTGCGCGTTATGCCATTTAAATTACTTGGGATAACGAGCACGTTAATTAGCGATCGCTTTATGAAACGACACCCTGGTCTCAAAGTGCAATATTGTTCATTTACGCAAGCTTCACTTTCAAATAATGCGAAGGCCCCTTAAGCTAGAGGATATCATCGATCATCCAGAGGCTTTAATTGGATTGGTGCGTCTGGATTCGTCTCTATATTGAACCTGTTATCATTACGCCCAAACATTGGCTGATTGGATTGAATGGTATTTTGATTGTCTAAAAAGTTACTTCCGTTCTTTTCAAGAAGTGTATAAAACATTGTATTAAAATTATTTTTTTAAATAAAATATTACTTAATCAATTAATAAAACAAAGATCATTGTTATGCACAATCAAAAGAGAATCTTACTGTGAGGTCATTTTATAAGAATATGCATGTTTTAATGGTTTTCCTGGTCTAAAAATAGGGCCCTAAAAATAGAATGATTGTTTTGTCTCCACCTATTGATAGCGAAATTACAATAACGTGATTCCAGACGCATCGAGACTACGTCAGTGGCGGATCCAGAGGGGGGCGTAGGGGCGTACGCCCCTCTTTAAAAAAAGGAAAGGAAAAAAGAGAACAGGGAGGCAAATCCCCGCTCGTCCTCGCCATAAATTAATGCTTTAACGGTACTAATTCGTTTATTATGATATCTCTGTTGTATATACTGTACCAAATAAAGGTTACTGAACACTATAAAAACCTTGTTCGTGCCCTTCCTTTTCCGATATTCCCTTTTTACGCCCCCCTTTCGAAAATCCTGTATCCGCCCTGTACGTCAAGGTACCAGAATAACTGGAAACTGTGTGACAATATACTATTCCTCGACCCTCGACAATCCTAATTCATTAACTCACGTACTCGACAACCGAAAACTGTTGTTTCATTTGAATTTGCAATAATAGTTTTGAAAACACATTATTATTAGAAAAAACGCCATTAAAAAGCATGTTTGGTTTATAAAGTTGGTGTATGTTGATTTGCTCGTTTTAATAAAACAGTTGTGACCTCCTTTATCGGTGGGCACTCAGAATTGTCAACTTGCTTTGTATGTGTTCATTCGAGAGAGACAAACCACGCAAGTTGACAATTCGGGATGTTTACCTCTTAAGAAAGCCATAGTTGTATATTAATGATTGTTAAACGAGACATTATACAATTGTTGCCTCTATGTTGAACATTCAAATTGTTTACCCGAGGTGGGTTGTTTGTTTCTAGCAGTGTTCGTGAGTTTTCTCATAGCCACGGTTTTGTATTTCGTAGTTGGATTTTTTTCCCATTACTTTAGAATGAATGGAAATCAATGTATACTAATTGGTACAAGTCGTAAAAAAAATCACACAGTAAGTGGTCGCGTTGTGATGTGTCTAAATTAACTCACATGGGAATAGAAACTCATCAATGTTTTATAAAGCAGACGACACTTAATTACGCTAAGATATTATTAATACATGAAATAAAACACAACTTCAGCGACAATTTCATTCACGACACATTTCAATGTGAATGAATAATAAAGCAAGAAATATGAGGTTGTTTATTATGCCTCTTATCATTAAAGCAAGTCGGTACAAACAGTTTGGATCAAAACATTTATTTTGGTGAGTAGCATATATTACGTTTGATTATCATGTTTATAACATTTAATGCTCCAGATATGCTTAAACATATGTTCTGTACATTTTGAAATACGTCACTTCCAGCCATTTTTCCCCCAATATCGTAGAGGTAAATGGGAAGAAATTCACAGGAAAAAGATCACAGGAAATTAAGTCACGGTGTGATAGAAAAAAGCCACAGTAAAAAAGTCACAAAATACACAAACAACAACCGTACATGTTTAATATCCTTTTTGACGTTTATATACAAACAGAATTTTTATTTATTGTGTGTCTATAGATTAAATAATCTTTTTTTTTCATTTTTATTTCATTTTAAGTATTGTGTATTAACATCCAAGAAAGCCACCGGTACCGGCTTTTGAGGCTTGAGAAGCCGCGGAGCGAGTGAAACATTGTAAAAAATGTTGTTACTCACATTTGAGTCTTGAGAATCCGCAGCTATCTCTAGAATAGTTTCTCGTACTTCTTAGGGGGTCCGCTAAAGTAGAAGTACTCCAAATCATTTCACATAATAATATTAATGTATTTTTTTATTTAGTAATACATTCATACATTTTATATTATATTTCCTCGCTGTCATTGCATAATTTCTTGTACAACTGATATAAATGATACAAGGTTTCGTATCCCCCAGATTGAATCAATCACTAATTTGTCAGATTTTGACAAATAATATTTCTGCCTGACGTCAATCAATCAATCAATCAATCAATCAATCAATCAATCAATCAATCAATCAATCAATCAAAGATGTTGTAGGTATAGATAAAACTATCCTCCTACTGTGTTTTTTGTGTTTTCTAACATGTGATTATATTTAATTGGTGAAGTATTATATGATAGAGTTACCAGATATATTATATAAATAATATATACCTGAATGTAATTTATGTATTATGTTTCACTGTAATAAACTAATATATTATATAATATATCTGAAATATGATGCATGTACATGTATTTAAAGGCTATAGATTCTTATTATAGTTTCTTCTACTGATTAGTTAACCTGGTCTCCTGGTGCAATATTTTTCATTGACGCAAGCTTCACTTCAAATATAACCGAAGGCCGCTTAGGCTAATGAGGATATCATCGTCAGGGTACCAGAATACTGATTAGTAAGCATTTCGTAACAAAAAACTCAGTGCCATTTTGAGTGTTATTGTATCGGCTAATATTTCATTTCTTGTGACATGATTGTTCTACTGAACACAATGATATAAGGAAAACGAGTAAGGAAGAACTAGATAGCCATTAATGGGTAAGACAATCATAGTTTTTGGCCATTTTTAATTTTTACTATTCTTAGACAATTTAGCTTCATTTCAAATAATGCAACATTTCGTACCGTACAATATGCACTGATAGAGAATTCTGTCAAAACCACACCCAAGCTTTAATGCATATAAGAACGAACGTTAGACCGGAAGTTCATAAGGTCTTTCAATTTCATCCCAAAAATAGTGCATGTCCTTATAACAATTGAAACTTTATCGTCATGTTTCCTGAAATATTTAGCTTTAAAAATATCAAATATATTCTTTTAAGGGCCAAACTCTAATGTATGCAACAGTACACAGATCTGTTGAATATAGTAGTACTGGTATTAGGTGGTCCTATACCTTACGTCAGCTAATTTTTACTGACACTGATTGGCGAACTTAATATCCCTAGTTCTGTCATCAACCTTATCTACTAAATTAAATCAACTGACTAAATCTTGTGTGCTGCTGAATCAAAAACAGACAATTATTTATAAATTTACGACTAAAAATCACTAATACATGTAAATATCAGCTGAATCTACTCACTTGACATTTTTTATCACCGTGACCATACTGTAAGGGTTTACAGTGCTTGACCCACAGAGTTTCCCATGCGCGTCCCCAGGAAGCGGATTAGGGAATCCTTCGTGTAGTCGGTGTAAGGTTATAATACGGAAAATATGAAAGCGGACCATAGTAGGTACATGTAACGTTTTTGAACAGTGCCACGTTCCTTGTACGATAAATACCAATTCTGTAGGATTTCAAAAAGAGTAGGTTCATAGTATCCGCTTCGAAAAGCTGAATTTTTTACACTGAACATATTCTTTTTCATTTTTCTCGTTGATTTTCTGTTTGTAAACATGCCCTCGCCCTGAATATACCTAAAATACTGCTCGCTGGACTATAAGCAAATAAATAATCAATCACGTTACATGTGAATAAAACAACAATTTGATATATTCTTTAGTTTTGATACTACTAAGAAACCCCATATTTAACTCGCTAGATTAAGTAGTTGATGTTTTAATCAACTGCCAGACAACACCACAGTAATTACAAGAAAAAAAAGATGACCAGAAACTACCGGGTATTCTAATTAATATTCATGATATTTTAATTAGAATATTTGTACGTGACTATTTTTTCCAGAAAACGGTGCTTTAAGCTTCTCTATACAAAATTTTTCCATTCACTTGCGTTTTCTTTCAGTTGTTGAAATTACGGTTTCTTGATTTTATACCTAATGAAATTTACACAAGCCTATTCTCTTATTTAATTCATAGGCTAGAAATTTAAGGTTCGTTTTGGAGAGACAAGATTTAAAATTAATGCCAGCGATCTTTCCAGTTTTAGATTACGAAGTTTATAACAGAATGTAGTCTGACCTCTTCTTTAAATTTGTAGATACTCCGGGATCATGGAGTTATTTTATTCCTTTACAAATTTAATATTTATAGGATTATAAATGTTTATTTTGCTTTCAATACGGTACCGTTTTTACAAAGAAACCTTTTTTTTCAAAATGTGAATGTATTTAATAACATTTTTACGTACCTTTAATTTAGAATAAACTAATTTTGAAGAGGTGAAAATATGAAATAGCTTTAAATATTGTCTTGTTTAATAGCTAGCTGGACTTATAACAATACATGTAGCACCCTTTTAGACTATAATTCAGTGAATTTAATACTAAAATTTTAAGATTTCTTCGTGTTTCTGCCTTACCATGTATAAACACAGCCATTTTTTAGACAACAGGTACATTTTAAAGTTTAAAAAAAGTTTCAAGAACATCTGATAAGACTTGGAGACAAAAAACTCCCTTCGTCCAATAATATATATTTAATTAACACCCAAGTCCGGTAATTCCGCCTGTCCAGTTAACCTGCCCATTTTCAGTAACGTAATTTACTGTGCACTTCGTCTGCAGTTTGAACATCTTATTTTATTGCAATTACCTCCTGCTGCAAGAAATATTCCAAACGAAAAATCAAATTCCACGACAAGCCAACTTATGAGTAGTTCTGTAACATGAAACCTCCCATTTTACGGTTATATTTATCATTTTCATCGGTGTTTTAATTATTTTTATTTATTGAAAAGCGATGTTTTATCTGTCATTGAATTTCCTGGGGCAATATTTTTCAGAAGTTCTGTATATTTTAACATGTGAAATATAATGAAACTAACATAAACACAAAGACTATACTTGTTTTCAATAAATTAAACTATGTTAATTTAATCCATGTTTGAAATATCGAGGCGAAATTTTACTGGGAGTTTAACGATATATGAAAATTACGGAAGCACTTTATATTTACAAGTAATGGCGGAAGGAATACAATTTGTGGTAATTGTAAAAAATGAAAAAAAATCGTTTCATTAAAAACACAGCCATTAGATAGATATAAATGGGATCGGTCATTCAATGTAATGGGAGTGAAGGGATATCTCAAATAAAGCTTCAAATAAGACTTTAAACACTGTCGATATACTAAGGTAAGACAATTTTTATAAAATTTATACATTTTTCCTTTAGTTTAGCGTAGTTTGCATAGATGTCTAAAAAGTTTTCATATCAAACTTAAATAATCCGCACGATTTTCTCTGGAATTTCACGGGAAAACGTGTTTAAAGATGAGACCTCGTATTTCACTAAAAACATAAAATATAATATCCGATAAAAATGTTGAAAATAAACATGAAATGGGAGGTTTCTTTAATGGAACTAAGTTAATAGCAATCAGATTTTAAATTGAACAACAATTCTTGCGAATTCTAAATAATTGTGATATCTGCCCATGCTGATTCCTTCTATTTTGGTCCTTTCACTTAACCTTGAATTTCGGAAATATACGATCTTCTCGGTTTTGTACTTCTTCGCCTAGTATAAGACGTTCTCTTTGTCCAATCGACCGTTGACGACTTATTACATTGACAACGGGATTTTCTAAATGTTCCGCTTATATCATTCAAAAAATAAGAACTCTGTAAGTCAGCTGAGTTATATCTGAGTTTCGTTCGAGATATCGAACTCGAGATCAATTTTAACAAAGTAACTTTGTGGAATTCGAGATAAAACTTAAATTTTAATTACGTAATTTTCGAGAAATCGTACCTGATGCAATGATTTTATTATATATGAATTGAGCAAATTATGTATGATGTATAATGTAAGTTGCTGATCTCTGTTAGAGGTTTATAACAAGATCGGTTCCACAACGTTAGTTCGAGTCTAATGTCATTATTGAATAAATGTCGCCTGCAATATTAAGTTACCATGATTAGAAATCTTTTAGGTGAAATCCGATACCGTAAAACGTTGTGTATAGTCCGCATTTACGTATTGTCCGCACCCCTTTCTTGCGGAATTGCGGAAAAATTCTTATATGCATGTACGAAACGCACGTACAAGTTTTCACAAAACGTTTCAAGATGAAGACATCCAAGTCCGACTTGCAGCGCTTCTTAACAAGTTTTTACTTTAATATGAAATTGATTCTCTTTTTAAATATCATTTATGTTTATACGTGCTAGTTAAAATGAACACTGATTTAAAGCCATTTTCAAAGACATATTGCGTGCAAATGCACACAAGTTTCAAAGGATGAAAACCTTTATTCTATACAAATATTTATTTCAAAAGAAAATTTGAATATTAGCAAATTAGTATCAAAAGATATTCACTCGGTGAAATGGTTATTAACTTTAACTTCGCAGTCTATATTAAGAAAAAAGGAAATTTGTTTACGTCTAACGAAATGTAGTTCTCATGTGCTGCTGAGAAAACATACAAAATGGCAGAAGCAATAGGCTCGATATTGTCATTACAGCTTTGCTTCTGTTGATTCAGAAACAGAGAACGATTTAAAAAGAACAGGATTACTTGAATACACGAAAACCACAGTTATATATAAATATGTATAAATTGGATTATACAATACAATTTTTAAGGTCTATTGTTTCGGTAAATGCGAGTGTCATTGACCTTTGGAAAAAACGGGTATTCAAAGCACGTCGCCTAGCGAGGTTTCAATGAAAATCTTTTTTTTAAAACGTCAATAGGAACATTAAAGCCTAGACACTGTCTCAGAGATTATTAATGAGAAGCTAAAGATTTTGAAGTGACGCGTTCTTTTGTATTCAGTAGATACAGTCCTTATGGGAGAATTAAAGACTTCAAAAAGTGGTAGATGAATTTAAAAAAATACTTGGGAATACATGTCGAAACTAAAATTTAAACATTGCCAGTTAGTGTTCTCAATGGGTAGGCAACCTTCAGATTTAAAGTTTACAATTAATTTACGGGACAGTTTCGGATTATTACAGAAAATAATTATACAGACATCCTGATTATCAAGCCTAGGTATTGGGAAGCAAGCAGAAAAGACAACAATTGAATTTTATTAAGAGAATTCCAAGTTGATCTTTTCAACCAATTGTTTTATATGGCTCAGAAATGTTTTGGCTTTAGTTACGACCATT
The DNA here is from genome assembly GCA_944474755.1 of Limnoperna fortunei. Classification (NCBI taxonomy): domain Eukaryota; kingdom Metazoa; phylum Mollusca; class Bivalvia; order Mytilida; family Modiolidae; genus Limnoperna; species Limnoperna fortunei. Next base: position 80,958,388 of record OX104117.1, on the reverse strand, counting down.
CTCAAAACGTCTTTAACAATTGACCTGTTTCATCTGAACCTTCCTCTGATTTTCTAATTCTCAGGTCAATGTAAATTAAGCTGAATTTTCGTTTTGTTTGTTTGTTTGTTTGGTGGTGTTTAACGCCACTTTCAGCAATTTTTCAGCTATATCAGTTTTTATTGGGGAGTTAGCCGGAGTACCCGGAGAAAATCCCCGATCTGCGGTAGGAAAATTGGCAATTCTTGTCAATTAAGATTGGAGTCGAGTACACCCTGCCTGCAGTGAGAATCGAACTCGCAATCTCAGTGTTGACAGACCACATGATCAATAGTAGACGAACTACCTTTTCGATCTATAAAGCAAACAGTATACGTTCGTTCTAAAGGTGCCATCTCTGCTACGCCTTCCGATATATCTGTAGTTTTGTCATTAATAAATGTCACTCTTTTTTTTTCTATTGTCTTATTTTCCATGATGACTCGCTGATTGATGACGTCATTCTTTACAACCTGTAAGGCTTGGTCAATGTTTGGGTTCTTGATTTAAACATATTTTATTTGTTAATAACAAAATGGATTGGACACAAGTAAATACATACTTATAAAGTCCTTTCCGCAATACAAGTATATACATATACTAGAACAAAGTAGATACAAGAACGTGTATACAATTTCAAATGAACAAACATGGAAAATAATTACAAAGGAATCAAAATCAAAGTAAAAAAAAAATAAAATCAAAGACAAAGTCAATAATGGCTGAAGATGTTTCCGTTTGACTCTTGTCACTACGTCAAACAATTAAAAATCTTTTGGATCTCTTAACATATTCAAACACTTCTCTAAAAATACTTATATTCTGTTCATAAGAAAGTTCTAGATTGCCACAAGTAAGCATGTGTAAATCAATGTTGGTTCCATTTGGCAGCCATCTAAGACTACCAATAAAGGTCTAATCTATGGTTGTTATATATAGGACATTCAAAGAAAAAGTGGTTTGCATCTTCAATACGAGAACCGCATAAACACGATGGATTTGAAATAAGGTTTGATCTAAATAAATCGTAATTAAGAAAGGATGCTGAGCATCGTATTTGTGTTAATATTATGTTTAGTTTTCGGGGACCATATGCATAGTGTCTTGGGACTTCCCGCAAAACAGTATCTTTCCTTAAAGTATTTTTGAAGGCCGAAATAGAGTTAACATTTCTTATATTTGGGTCAATTCTATTCCATTGCCTAATCGTATCGGGAATAAATGATTGATTAGTGAGGGAAAGTCTACAGTATGGTAATATTATGTCATCACCATTTCGCAATGGATAAGGACTTAAACTTTGAACTTTAGGAGGAATTATTCTACTTATGTATTGAGGGGCATCGTGGTTTTGTATTGTATAAAACATTTGCAACCTTCTTCTCTTTCTTCTTTCCGCCAAAGATTCCCAACCAATTTCGGCATACAATGTTTCTAATTTGGTAAATATAGGCAGTCCTGTTACAATTCTAGCTGCTTCTGACTGGAGTCGTTCCAGTTTAGAAGCATTGCTAACACCACAATTATCCCAGACCTCAGATGCATATTCAAATAACGGTCTTATATAAGTAAGGAAGAGTTTTTCTAAATTGTTTCGACTCAGTTGATATTTAAGTTTTCTTAGAACATTCAAATGTTTCTTAACATTTGTTATAATGTTATCAATATGCGTATTCCATTTAGCATCATTACTAAATGTAACCCCTAAGTGTTTATGACATTTGACAATCGGAATTGTGACGCCATTTAGTGAAAAAGTAATGTAAGGGATTTCAGCACTTGAAAAAAACAAGATTTTGGGTTCTTGTCCATATAGCTATGAGAGCTGCTTTTTTGTCTTCATATCCTTTAAAGAAGGCGTCCATAGCTACCGATTTCTACGAATGTTTCTTCCATTGCTGCTGAGAAAACATACAAAATGGCAGAAGCAATAGGTCCGTTATTGTCAGGATACTTGTGTGTGCCCTCTTCACAAACTCTTCCAAGTTCTCTTCGAGATCTTGTTGAAACCCTGAAACATTGTAATTGTCTCCTGAGGATGGTTACCATATACCGTCTACGAAACCGTTTGTTCATCTTTTGTCAAGAACCCTCAAAATCCTCCTGGACAGCTGTAGCTTTTACACTGTAAAACTTTAAGGCTTGAGGTTCCAATGACCCGACAACGTAACATATGATATATCAACAGTACAAAAGAAAATACGTTGGTGTATTCACTATACAAACCAACCGGGCAGTTGGTGTTGGAATTGATTTAATATACACGTCCTAGTTTAGTAATAGAAACCAACGTACCGGGCAGTTGGGGTTGGAATTGTTTCAAGACATAGTTAGAAATATATATAACTCATACATTAGTACATCTGATGTTGGTTGACATGAAAATAAATAAGGTGAGAAATAACCAAAAGACAGTGAAATCTATGATTGACATAGTAACATTTCAAATACAATACATTTATCTCCATTCGAATGCAACTATGTCAGATAGCTTCAATAAGTTTTTAAATACGCATGTATGTAATCCGCTCTTTCATTATAAATTTCATACAGTAAAACGCAACTGATATTTAATGTTGCATTAGTTGTGTATTCGAATTAATAATACTAGTATCAATTAATTTTATTTTAGCATCAAAACACAAATATGGTTGTTGTTACTATGGGGAAAAAGATAACAATATTATGTAACAAAGACGCTTACTTATTTTCACAACACTCATTTCGCAAAGTACAAGTGTTTGATGTTGTCAAATACTATTAACATAATTTTACTTTGTGGTCTGGTATGCACAACTTTTGAAGGAATTGATAGTCATGGGTAGTAGGGTGATTAGACAGAAATCAGTAGTGTTTAAATGTAATTACTCAGTCGTACCCATTCTTACTGCTTATAATTGTTTAAGTCTACTTTACCAGTATTTCATCTTTTGTGACGTCAAGAAAAAGTAGATTAATATTAAATAGCTTTAAATCGGCTTTAGTGATTTCAACTAATTGACTCTAGCCCAACGCATTAGTATGGAAATATAAATCGGCTTGCTTTATGGAAATCCCATCTATAAACTGATATACAAGTCCTTACGGACTAATCATATTTTATATATGTGTTGATTATAACATTTTATCGAATTATTCACGTTTTTCTAACATTTGAAAAATTTTATTCACGTTTCTCCAATATGAAATGAACGGTGTCTTCAACCTATGCCAACATTTTTAAAAATTTTATTCAAGAAATGCCAACATGCAGAATACAATAGATGTTTTGATAGTAATTAAACTATTAATTATAGTCATAATGATTGTATGAGTAAATGAGAATCATCATTTTAATTATGGAGAATGACAACAGCTGGACACCTTTTCCTACTGGCCGACGACGGTGATGTGGAACCACCATGACACAGCTGGACACAGAACCAACAACCATTTAGAGGGGTGGCATCACAAACTGAAGAACCACGCACGTCATCCACATCCCAACATTTTTAACTTGATCAAGCTACTTCAGGAACAACAAGCATTCACAGAGATTAAACTCATTCAGTATAGAGCAGGTGGTTAAAGTACACACAGAAAGAGAAAGTATGTGCAAATCGACCTGAGACTGGGTGAACTCAAACAGCGACTAAACGATGTTCTGATGCTGTCTCCTTCTTGTTACACCTTGGTTAGGTTATTGATTCATGTATTTTAATCTATCTTGTATCTGTTATTTATGAATATTGAATACATTTTTGTAGAAATATACTGTTTTTTAGTCTTATTTTTATTAAGCTAGCAAAAATATTAAAGTAAATAGAAAATAAGAATATTATTATTATTATTATTATTATTATTATTATTATTATTATTATTATTATAAAATAAAATAGAACAAAATCCTTACTATAGGTTGTACCTGTATAAAAACATGCAATACTAATTAACGATTTGTTTATAGAAGGGATTAAAATGTTTATACAACAATTCAATGTATGCCAACATTTTTTTCTTACCTTTTTACACCAAAATTTGAAATGTTGGCATAGGTTGAATGTACCCAAATGAACAATAGGAGGGCATGTAGTTTTTACAACAATCAAATATGTTGTTTTAAGCAGTTTACAGTAAAAGCTGGTAAATCTATCTGAAATTTATGGCAAAGTTATAATTTAAAAAAAGAAGAAATAAATGGGTTTTTTTTTATTCTGCCGTCATATTAAATATTAATAATGAAATTATAATTTAATAAATAAAATAAATTATTAACTAATTAAAGTGCAATTATAGACCATGTAAGCAGTTGTCAAATTATTATACAATTATTACCAAGTTCTACGAAAGCCCAGAAGGCTCATTCGATATTCGAAATTCGAGATTCAAGATTCGAAATTCGAAATTCGAAATTCGAAATTCGAGATTCGAGATTCGAAATTCGAGATTCGAAATTCGAGATTCGAAATTCGAAATTCAATATAGTTATAACCAATCAAATTGTGTGTAACATAATCGTCTACCAATCAGATTAATTCTTATATAAACGTAGCCACGTGTTATTATGTTTATTTGGTGTTTTAACAGTCGACATATTTGTCAACAAATGACTTGTTCAACATGGTTTTGTTAAAAAATCAAACTTATAAGCTTTATTTGTTATTTTATCAAATTAATTCACGCAGTTCACAATAACATCTTGATTTTACAAATCAAGAAACAAAAATGTACATGTTAAACGGAATTCAACAAAACTTGGTGTGTAGGAAGTACACCATATGTAGTATTGCATGTTACCAGGGTATTTTGGCCCTCAAATTTTGTGTGGGGGCTGTCAGGGGTGGATCCAGAGGGGCCCTCCCTTTTGACGGAAAAATTTTGGTTGGATATATAGGAATTCATTGAAGCATGACCAAAGTGGCCCCCCTTGGCCAGTCAGTGGCCCCCCCTTTTTCGAAATTTTGGATCCGCCACTGGCTTCTTTTGGCCCTTTGAACTTAGAAATGTGCTGAAAATACCCATTAATTATCTTGTCAGCACAAATCCTCTGAAACTACTCAGTACTATACAAAATTTTATGAAACTTGGTATGTAACTAGTACATCATATATGTAGTTGTGCATATTATCAGGAATTGTTGATTCCTAAATTTATATGGTAGTTGTGGCTCTTTGAACTTAGAAATTTTCAGTAATCCTCAATAATCATGGTTTTCGCTTCAACTCCCCTAAAACTACTCAACCAAATTTTATGTAGTTTCGATATAACCAAGGAATTCTGATTGGTGGAGATTATGTCACACGCAATCTGATTGGCTAAAACTATATTGAATTTCGAATTTCGAATCTCGATTTTCGAATTTCGAATCTCGAATTTCTAATTTCGAATCTCGAATCTCGAATATATAAGAACTATTCTGATTGGTAGACGATTATGACACACGCAATCTGATTGGTTATAACTATATTGAATTTCGAATTTCGAATCTCGAGTCTCGAATTTCGAATGAGCCTTCTGGGCTTTCGTAAAGTTCGCTTGATATGCTCAGAAATGAGAAGTGTTTAATGTCAGTTATGGGAACTACAAACAATATTTTCTCCATCGATGTATAACCAAATTTCTGTTGTGCACATTTAATATAATCCGCGTAACGGAAATTGTGTTATCCCTCGGTGGAGAAAATATTTTTTGTAGTTAATCCTTAAATAATATTCTAAATTCTGTACTAATTGCTTACAAAAGATTCATTTATACATAGTCTTAATTACAGGTAAAATCAATTAAGTTTGCCTACTACCTATTCACATTTCTCCAACATACTTTTTACCTGAAATATCAAATGCTGGAGAAACGTGAACACACCCAACGATCAAATGTGTACTTAATATGTAAAATCTCGTGACGTCAGCATTGTATTACTCGATATTAAAAAAAATGGTTTAAGCATATGTGTATAAATTGCCCCAAAAGCAATTTGTTTTGTATTAACTTAGTTTTTAATTTTTTTAGCTTTTTTTGGACAACAATTGCAGACCCAGATAACAGGCATGCGCTTTGTTGAAATTTGCATCGTTGGCATCACAACCCTTTGATTGTCTTATTACTGTTGTGTTATCGCAATGATTGATATTTTTAAAGGAAAGCTTAAAATATGCACTGCAGCAAGTTAAATTTCAACCAGATTCAGGACGAAAATTTCCAGAGAGAGTATAAGGAAATTCACGTACAGCTAGCTCTACTCTGTTCTTTTTTTAATTTTCCTATATCTATTTATCTTTATAGTATGTGTAGTCGATAATGAAGAGGGTTAGTAGATCTTGTCATGTATTTTTAGGTCTTTTGTTTCCTTTTGTCGTAAGCTCTTTGTTGACTATTTTATAATCTTGCAAGCTTTAATGTTATGTTCCCATTGAAAGTTAATCCTACGTATTAAGTTAATGATGCTGACCCCAGAACATCATCCTTTTGCGTATATTTATCATTGAATGGCGCTCTTGATGCTGCAGATATTTGGTTGAATTCGACTGAATGTAAATGTTCGAAAATTTATTTTGGGCACGTCTTATTGTCCTGTAAAATCTGAAGTTTTTGCATTAGTTCTGACAAAAAACATTGTCAATTTCATATATATTACTATAATAAATGGTTATTTGTATAGTTGCGTTTCACCGCTTTTCGTGTGTGTGAATGCATGCTGAGTGTGAAGCAGATACAGACGAGTTACATTGATCTATAAGTATAACATTGACAGCGATGATTTCCTAGTGAAATAAATTCGAAAACACATGTTAAATATAAATTCAGTTCTTGCAAATAGAAAACCCTAGAATTTAAATCATTTTTGAGATATCAGCAGTAGATTAAAACAATGGTCGTATCACTGAAAGTATCAAGATGTCGAATAGAACAGTTTAGTGTTGAGCTATTCTTTGGCAAACTGTTGGCAAGTGGGGGTACTTTTGCCTGGTGCAATCTCAATTAATAAAATATTCTCTTGTGAAGACAATATATATTAATTCAGAGTTGGTACTGGATCAATATCGTCTGCAGTGTAAAAACTAAGTGGGTGTTATTTTTCTTATAAGTTTTTTTCTGTATTATAGCTTCATTGTTTGCATTTTGAATTGTTTCATGTGCTTTAAAGCTTTGCTTATATTTCGGATTGACTTAATTTTTCTAGTTTTTATTAAAAAATCCTCTTTCAGTCAAATGTAATCAGATTAGATTTGTAAATAGTTGTTGCAAATGTTGCTTGTGTAAGCGTATTGTGTTCGAGCTTCATTTTATCTGGTCTGTGTAGATAGCTCTTACTTTGTTTTTGGTATGACTTTATCTTAAAGTCATGTCAAGAGAGACAAGGAATAACCTCAAACAGTGAAATACATCAGAAATCTAGTACTAAGTCCCATATATTTGTTACATTTTTTAGGAATGTGTTCTTATAAATTATCATTAAGAAAAATATTTACCTTGTTTTTTGTCATTTGTAAGTCATTGAAGTGAATAATTTTTATATGTAAAACCGATTATCCTATCACTGCATAGATGATTATTAAGGTCTGTCCCACTACAGTTGAAGACTATAGTATTTTTTATGAGTATTATTAAGGTCTTTCCCACCACAGAGAAAGACCTTCTTACCTTTCTTGTCTCGCCCTTTGAAACCAATCTTCCAGAGGTCAACTGTTGTCTTGATAGCACTTAATCTCAAAAACCATGAAAGATAGAATGACAGATCTATATCCATGTATCAAAATTTTATTAATTATTACCTTAGAAGGGGATATGGTGTGACAGACTATAAGTTCCATCATAATACTTGTTCTATAGATCTTTTATTATATAACAAAAGTTCCAGTTGGTAACATTCATTATGTAATATTTTATCCAATGTCATAAGGAAAATTCCACCCCGAAGAAATGGAAATATCATTATATAAGTAATTTTCCGTGGAACTTTTATTATATTCTAAAATGTTCCAGGCGGAACAATTATCATCCGTAATAAATATATGTTCACATATGGGACTTCAAATTGTTCAATGGTGAAAAAAACAACATTGTTTTAGTACATATTAGAGGTACTTTTTCTACCACAAAAACACCTTTTGCCAAAAATAATAAAATAATGCAAAAATGTAACGAGTTCATGTTCATAGCGTTTTGAACAATGATAGAATGACCTTGAACCGCAAAAATTCACTAACTTAGAATTTGCTCCTTTGGTGGTTTTATGAAGGGGACCAGTGTTTTAACGTTATCAACAAGGTCTGTTTTACTGTCGAGCCAACCATTCTTCTTACTTTGAAATCCTTGGCGTAAACCTATCCAACAGACCAGTATTTTCTGACTGACCTGTTTTGCTCTTGGTTCTCTATACTGAACACTTAAATAGAGTTGGTATTGAAGATACTATCACAGGTAAATACTACCGTACGGCACAAGGTAACTGAATTACATGTACGATGCCTTTGGCTGCGGCTGAAATATAGTAAAAACTGTGTACTTTGACAAAAAATAACGGAGAGCAACACATGTCATTCAGAGAATAAGTGGACGGCTGGAAGTCAGATAAGTTCTATTTGACACCAAGAATTCCAAGAATTTCAAAGTAAAATTTGATATGCCTTGATTTGTTGTCAAGCGAGTAAGTGGCGATGCTGTGCCAAAAGTGATGAAAGAGAAATTTTCATCAAAATTTAACAAATTAGGTAAATAAAGGTTTAAAAATATATTTTCTCTGAAGTTTTATGTAAACCGTATTTTTTCACGCAGGCAGTAAAAAGTCCTCATCCGGCTATTTGACATCTGAGGCAAAGCCTGCATGATTTCATGATTTCACTGAAGAAACATTAGTTATATTACAAATGTTTAGGATAATGATCGTTTGATATTTAAGAGCAAAGGCCTAAATCAATGATTTATCATTTTCAGACAAAGCATTAATATATTATGTATTTAAAATATATATTTTGTAAAGTTGCATTCCAGAAAAATAAGACAATTTTCATCGTAGCACAAATTCACGCCTTTGGATACGCTAACATCAGCTTGGTTAGACGACAGACCGACTACGTTCAGGGCGTCCGCGTGTTAAAAGTCGGGCGCAGGATCGTTACATTAGATTATTCTGTATACGGAACAGGACTATTGCTGCAACAGAAATAGCTGTAAACGTTCCCGGGTTGCGCCGTATATCACCAGACACTACGCAATCGATTACGCTCTCATTGATTGCGGGCCAACAAACCTTAGGTCGGAGCAACACTGAGACGCCAACACCGACGAGCAAGGGTTAGATGGTGTACTACCGTTCTTGTATGAAATTTACAGAACTGGAGAAGAGTGTGGTTCAGCGACGAGTCCTTTTTTCAGCTTGAAAAGCGAGATGGTCGCATATGAGTGTACAGGCGCCGAAATGAACGTTTTGCGCAAAACTATGTTGTAGAAAGAGACAATTTTGGCGGAGGCAGTGTAATGATGTGGGCTGCTATCTCCTAAGCCAAGAACACACAGCTGATACATATCAAAGGTAATCTTAACGCTGTTAGGCATAGAGACGAAATTATACGGCCACATGAATTGCCCGTAATTGATATTCAAAGATAAATTATTCAACACGTCAATGCCCGACCACATACAGCACGTGTAACAGTAGATTTTTTAGAGCAACAGAATGTCAATGTGATCCGTTGGCCATCACGATCTCCGGATCTTAACCCAATTGAACATCTGTGGGATGAACTGGATCGGCGCGTGACAATGACAACCACCGCCGCAAAATCTGTAACAATGTGAGCAGACACTTTAGTATGATTGGCAAAGGATACCGCGTGTTCGTACTCGACGTTTAATTGAATCCATGCCAAGAAGAGTAAGGGCTGTATTACAAGCAAATGGTAGGCACAACAGATAACCATATGTTATATTCCATGGTAAAAAAAACTCATGAACAAGAAGTGTGCCAATTTTTACATTTCTGTATCAATTTATTATATGATAAATTGTTAAAATAATATATGAAGTAAAATTCCCATTTTTGTATGTTGCGTTTCTTTTATGAGTGAGTATACAATGTACACGGTAGTAGAAGCGGACATATTGCGGGTAAAAAAAAACAAAAATAATCGAGCCTGTTTAAACAACAATAAAAAGCATGCTCATTAATAGTAACAAATGTATAAACTTAACATAAAGTTATCTCTATTATTTTGTTTATAAAATGAACAGAAATGGTATTTATAAAGAAAGAAAAAGAAAAGAAAAAGAAATACAATTAAATAGCAGTAGTAATGATGATGAGTCTTGTGTATTTGATAAAAGTATGTGAATGGAAATGACATGCTTCTGGTTTAAAAGGATTTTCCATGATGGAAATTGTATTTGTAATACATACTGTCGCATATCCCTACTTGTTAGTGTAATAGTATAGTATATCAAAGTAATGATATTTAGCCCCAATTTGGAGACAGAAAAGTCTTAGATTGTCAGTTTTATCTTCAAATACAGTTTATGCCAATGCGGAAGCAAATACAAACATGCACTAACGTCCAATGAAATCAATGTTAAAGCATGATATTTATATACTAAATTTTTTTTTAAAGATTTCGTCCAAATAATTTTTCCCCCTTTTCAGAACTTGATAAACAATAACTTAAATACATTATTTATTTATTTATTTATTTATTTATTTATTTATTTATTTATTTATTTATTTATTTATTTATTTATTTATTTATTTATTTATTCATTTTTTAAATTAAATTTAATTAATTAATTAATTTATTCACTTTTTTGAAAAGTAAAATAAACACAATTAACCTTTTATTCCAACTTTTTCAGTGATTTGTGTGAAAAATGAAAATCCCCTGCATACACAGGTGTTACATGTATGTTAACCATACTGCCTTTGAACGAGGGTGTTATGGTAGATATTCATATGACGAAAAATTTATCCCCCGAGACGAAGTCGAGGATGATAATTTTTTCTCCATGTGATAATCTGCCCCCACACCAGAGTTTAAAGGCAGTATGATTTTTATTATACTGAATGGCTATTATCTAAAAACCAAACTGAACACCATATATGTCCTACCTTTGTTATATTCTCGGTCACACTGATACCATCAAGTGTACTGAATTATATTTTTAATGGAAAATTCTTGTTTGTTTACTAGTTGTTTTTGTGTGTTTGACATGTTTGCGCGGAAAGACAAATGACCTGTAAGTAAATTTCAGCTGATCCTTTTTCAGGTTGTCAATTTTCTGATGCGGGTGTTATTTTTTTTTATATCATTCGTTAACTTCGGCCATAGCGGGTGATAATTTTGTTATATCACCCGTTGAGAGGAAAGCACGAGGAATAAACACACGTTTTAATGGGCGGGGCTAAAATAGGAATCAGTGGATATTAACACATGGTTACTGTCCAATAAAAATACAGCATTTTTTCATGAAAGTGTAATATTATAATCATCATTATGACAAAGTACTATAGGAGTCTTAGCAGTGATAATTAATACCGTAATAGAACTGATAGCAGTCTCGGAATGAAAGGAAGCAGGTGTAACTACTATTGACGTACTCTAATCCCTACGATAAAAGGGAACGAAAACTTCCACCATAGCATACGCCGGCTCAGCAACACAGTAGGTAAGTATGCTAATTACAATAAGTAATTGACAAAAAATTCAATTAATTCAAATATACCGGCCAAAGGACATGCCAATGCGATAACATATATTTTCCACAGAGAACATAACTTATATACAGTTTCTGGCATTTGCGATCCTCTAATTTACCATGCATGAAACTCTTATACAGTTTCACGTGATATAACGGCGAAAGTTTTTTTAATTTAAGTTGCGGAACTATTACGCGAAAGTCAGTTTGATGTTGGTTTTTAACGCTCAGTTGGTTGAAATGTTTAGTTACATTAAAAGTTGGTAAATTGTCGTTAACAGAAGCAGAAAGCTTATAGTATTATGCCCGACTAGTTACTTCTACCATTATTTTGCCGCTCTAGAATAAGAAGCACTTAAATCATTACTAATTATCGATATTTAAACTGCAAATGCATGTTTGTCATTCCTTTATTTTTCTAATAGAAATCTAACATCATGTTATTGGAATTGTTTAATTACCTTTTTTCTTAACCAACAAGATCTTAAATGTTTCGAACATAACCATAGTAGTTTTTCATTTTTCATTCTTATTTCTTTCAGAAATATAAAAAATACCGAGTTATTATATTTTTTAAATACTCTTTTAATAACAAAATCCTAAGTAAAAGACATCTGTGTTAGATATTAGTTATAACGATAGATGTACATGTATTCACCACGATTACATCAATAAAATGAATCGTACATCTCAGTATATGTCTATGCAATTTAAAATATCAAAGTAAATTTAAAAAAAAAAACTTATTTCCGGTATAAGTAAACACAAAGTAATTTTGCGGAAGAGATTAATTTCATACAAATAGTTTAGTTTTTTTTTTACGTTCTGCTTCTGTTATTTATCGCGCGCTATTACAATTAGCACTTTGAATTTAAACTGCGTATTACAACGAACTAAATATAGTTGTACAAAGGTCGGAAAAATTTAGTTTGCCGTTTGCCATATATGATGAGATAAAAATTGATTTTTTATAAGTTTCATATAAAAGCGTTGACCGATGCTTATTTTAATCATTAAGTGCTACTGCGCTTCATTAAAAATGTGCTTCGGTCAACGCTTTCATACGTCAATGAAACTTCAAAAGAATGCATTCAAATCTTAAATAATAGATACCGACTAGTTGCGATTAATTATTTTTAACTTTGGAATGACTTATTGTCCTTTATTGTTGTTTGTTTGTTTTTACGTGCTGAGAGACGACACTGTTTGTATTTCTTCTACTATATGTATACAGCAAATGTGGCCAAAGTCTTTTGTAATTAGCTTAAATGACGTCAATAGAATGGAGAAATTGAGAAATTGCTTTAAAACATTTCAAAAGTTTATTAACTATCTAAACCTTCCCAACAAGAAATTCCAAGTTCCAGACTTAATTAAATTGTTTCACACAGGTTGAATTACAACGTATCTCCGGTAGATAACATTAAAACATTAGGATGATCAAATATTTTTTTCATCAAGAAATACACATCTTAAAAACAAAAATCGAAGAAAATATTACTTTATCCAGTTATGGTCGGCGTCTAGATTTGATTGGAGGAGGAAGTCTGGTTATGCGTTGACAACCCTCGGCAGATAAAACTTGCTATTGTTGTTATTTAAGGTTCGAGTCGGTAAGGCTCGAATAAATTAACCACTCAGCCACCGATGCCAACTCTACTGCAACGAAAATGCTCTTTTATAAAAATAGAATTACTGCAGATATCAGTAATTTAGATGATTTAATATATAAAACTAATTACTCATTCTTAAGTACGGAGTAAAAGTTGCTTTAGACCCCAATGGAAACAATAACTGCATGATATTAAGTTAAACTTAATTTCCTAATTAAATTGGATTAGGACACGATACTTCCAAACAAACATCCAAACATGCGGAAAGTATATTAAAGGCATTCGAACGATTAATATTTTTGTGTGGCGTGTATTATGTTATACCTCTGTATGTATCAGTGTTCGTCATTAGGCGCTACCGCACTTTGTCCGTCCGTGCCTCGGTGGCTTCCAGATGATTACTTGAAAACGCGTCAACAGATTTTGTTTAACCTTTGCACAGTTGTTAAGTACTATAAAATAAAGATCAAGTTAAATTTTCAGCAAAATCCAATTTGTAGTTTTCGACTTGTGCTATTTTTTTTTGTTGGTCAACAATTTGACGGTTTCTAAATTGGCTTTTTTCAAAAGATTACTTGAAAAACAGATTTTATAAAAACTTTGCACAGCTGTTAAGCACTATAAAATGAAAATCTAGTAAAATTTTCAGCACATTCCCATTTGTAGTTTTTGAGTTGTGCCTTTTGAATTATTTTTATAGATCCAAGGTAACGGTTAAAATGGTCTTCTGAGATGGACTATGTACTATAGGCTGAGTTTTAATTCAGTAAAATGTGTTCTCGAGTAATAAAAACAATGCAACGTGGCGGGTATCATCTAGTGTCCCATTTAATGCCCTATTTTTTGTTTTCTAAAAAAGGTCATAACTTGTATAGCGGCAAAATCGACTAAGCTGTAAATTTCGTAGAAAAATCGAAACAAACAAATGTTTTTTGTTACTGATTTTTTTGTTTTTGTCGCCTAGTAACGAGTAACTCTGTATTCATTAGCCCAAATAGATTGTTTATGTCGGCCTTTATGCGACTAGTATCTTTAATAGAATGTCTTCAACCCAAATTGTATTTGTAAGATGTTAATCTGATTTGAAATTTACACTTTAATTTGCAAAATGCCTATAAATGTATTTGATTGTTTGAATGTTGATTAATTTAGCAATGTTTCATATGTTTCATGGCGTCCAGTTCTTATTGGAGGAATACTCGGAGAAAACCAACGACCGTGGAAAACTGGCAATTCTTGTCAATTAAGATTGTAGACTAGCACACACTGGTATTCGCAACCTCAGTGTTGACAGTCACGTGATCAATAGTAAAGACTAACTACCTTAACTACTCAGTCAAAGAGGCCCCAAAGCGTATAGCAGCATATACATGTATATATTTCAAGAATGATTTTTTAATCGATGTTAATTTTAAAGTCCAAATAAACTTAATATTTATTAGGGATGACATTTCGTGCATTACAAAAGATTACCTAATAAGTGCTGACAAGTAGTAGCCCATCAGACAGTTGTTAATTAAGTTTAAAGCAGCTATATTTATCCATCTTGCAGTTTCAGTTATTTGTCTCCTAATTAGACTGTCTTGAGGACGCTATTGAATCGTTAAGATTGGCTAGGTATTTATTCGTGATTTAAGAATCGTGCAGATCTTGGATTCTTCTATAAATTGAAATATACTCATTGAATTTAGTTCGATGGAAACAGGATTAATATAATGCATCTAACGTAAAGTAAGTAATATATTTTGTTCATATGTTCCCGATTTCTGGAAAAAAGTCTTACTTTTGTTTTGAGATTTGTACAGTGTAAACCAAATAACGTTACAGTTAAAACAAGACATAAATCTATATTTCGATTTACGTTTTCTGTGTGAAATCTATGACAATTGTCTCAGAAAGCCATTACCATTACTGGGCGTGCGTGTGTTGGTTGACATGCCCCTATAATTGTCCCAGCAAGCCCTTACAATTACTGGGCGTATATTTGTTTGTCGACCCGATTCTAAAGGAAACTAACGGTAAATGTGGTTCAAATGGAACATATCATCCGCGTCCTGTAAAACTTGTGCTAGTTTTGCCCCTTTATTTAGTATAAACCATAATTGGGCAATTGATTTTCACAGCTGTATTTCTTTAGCCATTCCTCTCTCTACGATGTCACCGATACTAATAATAATTGTAATTTAGTGATAAAGGAAACAAGTACCATTTTTAGAAGCGAATCACATACAGAACATTTGTGTATAGATATTATTGCTTATATGTAACATGGTGTGGGGAAAGTATGCACACTCTGAAAAATAAAATGTTTTTGTGTCTATTTTTAAGTTTTAATTTCGAAACTTATTTTCTTTTAGCAGAGGCTACAGGGGTACTAGGAAGATAATTCCAGTCCTTACTTTTTCGCCTTAATTTACATTTCTTTAACTGTCTCGATTTTTGTTCTAATGTAATGTATGAAAGCCTTATATTTTACAGTACTAATACTCAGACTGATTTTACTTTTTTTGATTGGTCTAAAACTAATTCGTTAAATCGCAACAGGACTAAAACTGCATTAGAGTATGGGGCCATTCCAAAAAAAAAAAACAAACAAACAATCAAGATGATTCCATTATAACATAGTGTTACTGTACAAATAGAAAACAGAAGTGCAATTTTTTAGTAGCTAATCAGAACAGCGGTCTCAATCTCAATCATCCAATCAATGTATCGGATTCAATTACGCGTCTGTAACAAAGAGTTTTGTTAACAAAATTTATCATGTTAACAGAAATGCCAAAATTAAGGATATTATATACGCTCCGAAAAACAGTCATGTCAACAATATACATGTAATGTAAACAGAAACTTACACAAATTCTAGAAATGATCAAAATCCAAAAATATGTTGGTTTATTTTTGTAATAAAGCAATTAGTGCCTTTGATATACGGGCGCTATCAGGATTTCTCACCCCTCAAAATTATACATATATTGACTTCAATGTATTACAATTTCTATGGTTGAGAAATCTGGAAAGCGACCTATATTAAAGCCAGTTATTGTAAAATGACGAAAAGAAAATATGACTACGTTTTAAGTTTGATATACTAGCACAAAATATTTATTCTGAATGCAACAGTTTATCTAAACATTCCTAAATTCCAAAAATGTACTAAAATTTTATTGTGTTATTGTCGGCGTATACTCGAAAATGGATAATATACCCATATATAAAAATTATAAGCCATGCATAGACATTGTCTTGTTTAAAAGAAAAGATATGAACAAAAAATCTATATAGTCAACAGTGATAATCTAAACGATGATACAAACTTGAATTTCATTCATGCATTTCACTTGGGTTATAATAAACAAATAACTGATAAAAAACGATCGATTCATTGGTAATCAATTACAATAGGTTTATGGATCTGATCCTAATTCAAAATTATTTTCTTATTTTTGTTTCCTATAAAAAAATAAACCAGAATGTATGCTGAAGAACTATAACATAATACATCATTGTATGCAACGAATATACAAACTAATACTTATGGAGGTGTCTGGTCATTGGGTCTGATTTAGCGTAGTTGAAGCACATATGCAGACATTTTTTATCAGTATCTAAGTCTTAAATTTGTGCAAAGTTTACTTGTTTTGTGTTTTTCCCCATATTTTGTTCTTAAATCAGTCGTAGTCACTATGATCCCGCCTTGTTATTGCCCTGAGTAACTAGAATTTATTAACTTTGGTTGCTGCCGTTATATTAAAAAAAACATACATTAAAATAATTTTTAAAATGTTTAAATTTTAATGTACTAGCATAATTCAAAATAAACTTGGCCTGATATAAGACCACTGAGTATTAATATTTTTGATAGTCTGCAACCATCCAAGATAGCCGTCACCATGTGACGAAATTAACATTGGATTTAATACCAAGGAAATGTCTAAGGAAAATTTCTAGAAAAGTAATTATGATAATAATTTTGTGGGTATCGGAATTCCTAGGTGGTCATCATTTACAATATTGTTGTATTAAAGTCAATTGGTCATTTTCATAGATTTCTTGCACATCTAAAATGATGAAGATTTTTTATCAACATGGTACACACATTACGTAGTAGTGCAAACACAGCTGTTATACATTATATAAAATGATATCGTAAGAATATTCTGACAACCCCTTAAAACTTGGTCCGAGAAAAAATGGAGAAAAATATCCAGAGAAGATTTATATATAGTTTAACCACACGAACATTTGTATAACATAGTGAGATTGTGAAATGTGCCGACTCAGACCCGTATCGCAAAACTCACTGCTTTTTCTATGGAGAAATCTCTGACGTCCCACGCTGCTAAGTCTAAAAAAATGTTGGACGGCAGGGGATTCTCAGACGACTTAAAACTGTTTGAAGGACTTGTGTAATCATATCACGGTACGGTACTTTTAATTTTTGTACTTATAAGCTGCTACTTATAAATGTAACCATTATGCACATTTGATCTTGGTAAGGAATGACATGCTATTGGTAGCCGTTGTTTTCGGTTTTTAATTTTTCTTTAAAAAATATTTTAATTGGATTGTCTGCAATTTAGCAGTAGCGTTCCCGACATAAGATGTTAATATGAGCAAATTAATGAAATATAAATTAAGGACATGATTAAAACTAAAGTTGAAGCTGTTTTTAAAACAAGAAATATTCAGTGATGTCTACTTGATCAAACTTAATACACATCAAATCTCTTATCGCAAGCTAAACAATATTTGATTGTACAGACTTCTTTACAAATTCCCCATGTCAATTTAAGATCCAATATATTGTCGCTTGTTTTAAAGAGAATTATTAATTTCCAGACATCTTTTAATCGTTACCTGTTAGAATACTTGGATACATACGTAATAGCTGTCTCGTAATAGTTTGAACCACTTCATATAATGATTGTTTAAGATAATGGATTAACAACATACTATTATATCAATGTTAACTGCTCGGTATATCAATATGTCCTTTAATTTCCTTTTCTAAAAATAGTATGTAACGTTCATTTGATTTCTCTTACCTAACTCACTATCAATGCAAACGTGCAGAATATATCGTCTGTCTATATATTTTCATCTTCTTTGCCACAGATCATCAGGATGAAGGTTTGAGCCTTACTGCAGGATGTGCTCGACTGTAACTGTAGTTAACATGCCTTGCTCGTTTCCTGCCGAAGGTCGAAACTTTAACTGGGTATTTCAACTTCCTCCCATAAAAACTGGATGCCAATATATATTAAAAATGCTTAAAGTTGGGTTAGATCCCTATAACAACCCGTTTTGCAATAAAATTTTCATAGATGTATAAATCGTTCTTTATGAAGATGCTGATTTTCTATTCACAAATACAAATATAACGATATTCTAGCAGAAGAATATATCATCGTTTTTGATATTTTCAATATCAGAAGTTTATTGCAAAACGAGTTGTCAATGACATTTCCAACCCGTTTTGCAATAAACGTTTAATGTCGCCATATATCAGTACTTCGATGGTATACGTTTGTGCTGATATAATTTAATTTGCTTTGTAAGCTGAAATCTGATTGGCCAATTCAAATGTACAAATCTTAATTGACAAGGATTGCCGAAGGTTGGTGGTTTTATCCGGGTAATCTGGCTTCCTTTCCCCCCCCCCCCCCCCCCCAAACAAAAACTGGACGCCAAGATTTAACTGAAAACATTACTGAAATAGACGTGAAAAATCGTTTTCAATACAAAAAATCAATAAATTTATGGTTTAAATCCAAAGTTGTAGCTTAAACGAGTTCAGTATGGGGAAAAATAATAAAAATGAAATCTTAAACAAAGGAATTAATTTTGTAACAAAGCCGCAATTTTTAGTATTTGTTGACAAGTTATTTTTCAGTAAAAAAAAATTAACTCAAATACCTCTTCTTTCTTTGATCACTAAAATGTATACCAGTTGATTGACATTAAACAACAATTTAATCTATTAATAAATCAATTATTGTAATGCTATTTTATTATGTTCTCTGAACAATCTATTAGAAAATTTGATTTGTCGGTAAACTTTTCTCAAATAACCTCTGGAACCTCTGTTTTTTTAATTTCAATTGTATAAAAGCTAAATATATGGTAAGTTTAATGAAATTCATTATGATGTATGAATGTGTGTTCTTAGCCCCTTTAAAAAGATGATTTAAATGATAAATTTATAACTTTTGTTTTTACATGAATTAATTTTGTATTTTTGCAAAAATAATAATACACTTTAAAATATTAATGAAACTGTAATGGCTTTTCCGACGAAAGGGTTGCGACACTCAATTTTATTTATAATCCATTTTTTGTAATAGCTGATAAAAAATATAATAAACGTATGCCGTCGAATGTAAGTTTTCAGATATGGCTTAACAGGTGCTAAATGACACATTTTTTGTAACTGGTGCTAAAAGACATTTTTTAATCAATTGATTGCTTGGATGTTTGCATAACGTTTACCAAGGAGTATGTGAGCTATATTTAGGACATAACGTTTACCAAGGAGTATGTGAGCTATATTTAGGACGAGAACAAATTGACAAACTATCATCAACGGAAAAATTGGAGAAACCTCCCATTATGGTCACTGACGAACTTTTTTGTTTACTTTGGTTTCAGAAAACATTGTATTTAAACTCAGTTTTGACATTTTTTTTAAATATACATATCACAATGTTTAATAGAAGTGTATCATAAGATTACAAGGTCCAAATCTGCATTGCTTTTGACAACGATTTTTTTAAAACAAAAAAGCTGCAAAATGTTGCTAAGAAAGACTATGGCTAAACTAAGCATACCGATGACGCATATTAAAGGTCTAATATAAAATGTTCATCGATAAAACGACTAAATGAACCTTAATCAAGAGGTGTCAATTTGTGTTTTCTATCTTGTTTAATGCTAATGTTTTCCACCATGTGACTAGAGTTGTGAACTCTGACATTTAAGAATCCTGTCAATTTAGATTCGAGTTACATACCAGCAGTTAGTCTCGATTCCGCAACTGTATTGTTAAAAAGTACGTAATAAATGCTATATGACTAACTACCTTAACCACTCAGACACCAAACAATTTGAAAGTCAGTTCTAAAAAACGTTGGTACAATATATCTCTTCAAGGGTTAGTTACAACTATCTGTATTAGCCCGTTAAACTTTAAAGAATACTCACAACTGAAAACAATTACAACTGAGTAAAATGCAATAATATAAATTTAAAAAAACTCTTATAAAGTAGTTGGTCAGGACTGGTTCCAGAGAAGAGAAGCTCTGGAAAGAAAAAGTTTAGGGTATATCGGGTTTGAACTGAAATGGTTCTAGAGCAAAGCAGTTCTGATTAGAAATTTTTCTATGGTAGAACTGATATGGTCGGGAATTCTTCTTGAGGCGTAAATAAAGCTGCTACATTGTAACTCGAGAGAAGTTTCCCTTTTCATTTATAATCGGTTCTATGAGGTTATGTCTGCATCTAAATTGATATTTTAAGAAATAGAGTGAATACCTAGAAATTTTACGAAAACTCTAACGAAAACTCGAAATAATTTAAACATTAATGTCTCTATTCTATCTAAGTCATATCACATTTTGTTTTCAGTGATCCACAAAGATGAATTCGTCTGACTGTCCATACGGGTTTGAAGTTGTTGATGAAATTAAGACTGAGATGGACAAATTAAAATGGCCTTGTGAACTCCGAATATTTTGGGTTGGAATTTTTCCGTTTGTCACTTTAGTTCGTGGCTTGCTATCTTATGGATCGTCAATAGTGGTGACATTAGGTCTAATCTTCAACCTGACATCCTTCGTTGTTATGACAAGAAAACACATGCGCAAGTCCACGATGAATTTATACCTATCGGCTCTAGCAATATACGACTGTTTAACATTGATTTTGAACTTTATGATTGGTGTTCTTAGAGGTCAAAACGAAAACATAAACAAAGATTTTCAAGCCAAAGAGGATCTTTGCCGGTTTCACGGAGTTGTTGTGGAACTCTTTAATTTGCTATCAATTTGGGTCATCGTGTCCTTTACAACTGAGCGGTTTATCATGATAAAGTTTCCATTGAAAGCCAAGGTAATGACTCCAAGAAGGGCTGTTTATACTATTGTTTCAGTATCTTTGGCAGTATTTATTTTTTCACTGCACAAGATAGCTGTTTCTGGTTTCGAAGGAGACTCAGTTTTTGGATATGCTGCATGCAAAACAAGAAGAGTAATTTTTACGGAAATTATATATTTTTATGTAGCTTTTAATACCTGGCTCCCAACTTTGGCTATTGTGACTTTGAATACTATGATCTTGCTAGAAATTAGGAAAAATAAGAAGAAAAGAGCAGAAATGACAAGTTCAATGTCAAAATCTGACGAAAAGGCTACTAAGTTACTTTTGGTTGTTTCTTCGACATACGTTCTGTTAGTATTGCCGCTAGGGATGATACAAACAACTGAACTGATTTGGAACAATCAGAAAGTTTCAGAAACAGATTCGAATTATGTTGAATTTATGATGACAAAAATTAGGCTTAAATGGGCGCGAGCATTCTTTTTCTTCTTTTACCAGCTCAATTTTGCCATCAACTTTTTCCTGTATGTATCTTCATCATCCTCTACCCGATTTAGATCAACATTGAAAATGTTACTTGGTATGAAAGTCAAGCAGCAGGACATGACTTGGATAAACGAAATGAAATCAAAAGCTTCAAGGATAAACACTGTAGCTCCAGCTGCTATAAACAACAGTGCATCAAATGCATCTAATGTAAATAACAGAAAGTTTTCAGCACACGAAAGTGACGCGTAAAATAATGAAAATGAAAAACATTACGTACTCCAGATATAAGATTTTCTGGATAAATGAGGTATTCACGAAGCTAACTGTATAAATACAAACTGTAATTAACAAACGGATATACGTAAAAATCACTCATTTATCATTTACTTGTTATATATCATTATCTTCAGTGTGAAATGTAAGAAATTGAAGACCACTGTGGCACATAATATTTTGTGTTGTTTGTTTTAGAATGTGCAAAAATAGTAGGATGATGTTTTCATATAAAAATAGACTGTTCATGTAAAAACAATACTTACAATCAAATATTATAGATCTGAATTAATCTCTTTCAGACATGACTGTACCTCTTGTTATTTAAACATGTCTTTATTAATGTAAGTTAAATTATATTTGTGCAGCTCCGTATCGGAGTTCAATGAAAACAACATAAAATCGTGATATATATTATGTAAATATTTTATATTAGTGATTAATAATACAATTTCGTTTTCAAGTATTAGGTTTTAATTGGTAAAATGTGGACTTTATCATTCTTCCGCAAGAATTGTATTTATCATTATTTTTCTTGGAATATGTTGAAACCAGAATTAATTGTTTTTATTTGGTTCGCATTACGTTTGGTTTTTGATTTTAAGGGGTGGGTGGGCTTTGTATCAATCCGGATTTTGTTTCCAGTTGATTCTTTATTGTTAAAATTGTCTAGTCTTTGAAAGCCATCTTCATAACGAACTATGTTTGCCTTTCGTTTTTTATTAACATTAACAAATTGATTGCGTAGATTGTTACAACGTTTGCTTTGAAAAATATAGTTTGACAATGATTTCAAAAGCTTTTGTTACTGCATGCCTTCCCACTAGAATCTCATAAAATGGCACCTGCAACCAAAAGAGATTAAATGCGTGGTTGTTTTAAATCATACAATGATATTTATGTTACTGAAATGTATTGTGTTTGCTTGCTATTATGTCATTTTTCAATATTTTTATTTCAGTTTGTCTGTTAATATAACTAAATAAAGTTTTATGTATAAAAGGGAGAATTTCTATTTGTCATTTGTCTTTCTTTGCATCGTCAGCCTGTTAATACATGTATATCATGTTACATAATTGAACCTACAAATGCACGACATCACCATGTGTCAGAGAAAATGGCTCCTTTTACAGCTAATCAGTTTCAATTTTTAAACGATATCATTCATAAAAATCCTTCTGATAGGCACGATTATTAATTAATGTTTTGCACATTATTTTTGTTGAGACATCGTTTTGGGCTGAGTATTGTTGATACAAAGAACTGCAAGTCATTATGTTTACTGACAAACTACAAAACTATATTATTGCTGGTTCATCGGACTCTTTACAGTCCTGTTGTATCCATTTTAACAACGGTAAAATTCGACCTACATTTGATTTTCCATATTGTACACCCCTATTCCACAAACTCAATTAGTCAGAATCGGCACAGTTAAGTAAACGTTTCTTTACTAACAAAATGGAAAACGTAGTTACAAATATCTGTTTGACGTTCCTACTAACGTATTTTGTCATCAATTGGTCCAAGGCTTCAATCATCAAATCAACACTCAACGAAGGCTTTTTACTATACTTTGATAAACGTGATTCCAATTTTCAATGTTATCTTCTGTAGAAACGTTCCATGCACCCCACTATATAGAGTGTACAAATATGATAATCCAGAGCTTGTGGGAAATACTAAAATTTTGTACTCTTGATCGAGCTATTCATTTAATGCGGAATCTCCAAACTCATTGGTAAAAGGGTGGGAAAAGGTTTTTTGAAGACATTTTGTACTTGTTGAAAATACGCGACATCAGTCTTTCAAATGAGTAATGATGCAGGTTTGTCAGAGTTGGTGTAGTATTCTTTACCTTGTATAGACGTTTAATGACACAGCTGGTGTGTTGCAATAGATAGGAACTGCTTACTCTACCGGAGCACATTAATTCATCCGCATTTGTGTGGGTTTTTTTTCTGTGTGTCTAATGGCTTTAAATTATATTTTGAACTGTGAGATTTGTTTGCCACTTTGGTATTTATTTCTTCGCTTATTTATTAACTAAACTCTCTCAATTCTCTAATAAATTTTACTACAATAGATGTTCTCACGGAATAGCATCTTACATTTACTAGAAGTAAATAACAGATAAGGACCATGCATTCGTTCTATTATATATAATCTGCACGTGAATAACCATAAAATTTGAAATTTAAAGGGAATTCCAGAGGATAACAAAAAAGAAGTAAAAGTACAGAATTCACGTGATAGAAAACAATTATACAGTATATGAAACTCAATGGCGTTTGAACATAGGAATGTCACCTAGAAACAGCATCAATTATAGATGCAGATGATTAACACCATTTTTGGTACAACCTTGTATTTGGTATTTCTATGAATCTTTATATTGCTCGTTTTAAATTCATTTAGTTACTACAAACCACACCGACAGGAACCCAAGGAAAACCGACAGTCGCCAATATATTCGGAAAATGTCACCTGTAAACAATACGTACTACTAACTTATAAATGACTTAATTCACGATATAAATAAAAACAATGCAACGACAACAATATAAGAAAACAACATCTGGTTAAAAGAAAAACACCAATGAATACTGATATATAAACGACACACCGTATGCTGCAATATTTCTTCCTGACACATTAATACATTCTAAATACGGAAAGCAACATACAAACTAAGCGCCACAACACGGTTGTGAACTCTTGAATCAGTGTCGTCACCAACGTTACGTTTTTTTTATTTACTTCTGAATATAATGAATTACATGTATTACTATTTTAATGTTGCTTTTACATTCCACAGCTAAACAAAACCTAAAAATGTAATATTTCTTTAAATATTATTACACATGAACATCATGTATTTGCAGACCAGACGTAATAATCATGGTACATTTTCATTATATCTGATATAATGTTGATTAGATTAAACCATATAGTGTAATGGTAATGCATAAAACATAAAAATATCTGGATTATATATGGACGTCTGTGTTACAAGGCTATTTCTCATCTATGATAAACACATGGCAAAAAGTGCGACAATATATACAAAAACTCAGTACTTTTTTCGCTTTTACATTAAACATATGTCACATATGAAGGCTGTCTTCCCCCATCCCCCGCTGAAACGCAACGGGGGTACCTAGCAACAGTCTGCGTCCGTGAGTCCGTCCGTTCATCCGTCCGTCACACGTTTGTGGACATAATTCCTCTGATATCGCTTGATGGATTGTTTTGATATTTAATAGGAGTAATTGTTACGATGTGAAGATGTGCATACTCTGCCGTCATTTTGATTCGTCAAACATTGTAGGAGTTATGGGAATTTTACCATTTCGGTTATATAATACATAATACAGTGGTAGATTTTGTGGACGCATCTTCTCTGAAACCACTTCACAGATTGCTTTGATGTTTAGTATGATTAATTGTTATGATATATCAATGTGCATAGTCTCCACCATTTTGATTCATAAAATTTTGTAGGAGTTACGGAACTGAACATTTCAGCAATATTGAAAGCAAATTTTATCAAGCACTCTACTAAATTTTGCACATTCTGATGAAGTCTTTTCATGTAGTTGCTTGGCTCTTCCCAAAATACCTGTCAGAACAATGCTTATTATTTTGTCCCGAAACTAAATGTATCACTATTTTTTGTCCATTTTATTTGTTCACATCTCTAGATCCTAAGCAATTCGATAATGCAGCGGTGGGGGACATTTGGCTACATGTAGCAACTTCTTGTCAAAATGATTCAATTATTTGATAAACACACGATTCACTACTAATTATAAATAAAGGTTTTATTGCTTGATTGATTGATTTTTACGTCTATTGAGCTCTATTTCAGCTATATTCAGGACGTGACAATTATTATAATTTAAAAATGAGTAGAACAATAAAATGAAAAAATATACAGATAAAAAAGGTTATTGAAACAATTAAAGGTATGAAGCATCACAATTTTCAGATACCTTAAATTGCACAATATAATTTAATTTCTTTTAGAAACTTTATAATTGTGTCGCCTTCGACAGTTTGAAATAAATTAAAATATGATTCTACAGTATAGAAACTCTCCAGAATTTGCGCATTGTCCACATAGTCCATTAAGACGTGCTTAAAAGTGTAGGGTCTGTTTCATGGCACACATTTGGGTCGTGGCTCATTATTTAAAATATAACAATGTCTCGTCCTGGTATGACCAAGACGACACCTAGTTAAAACAACTCGGTCTCGAAGACTTTTAAACAATAAAAATTATTTGTGTGCAGTAGTGGCTGGATCTCATTAAGTTTATTTTAAACCTCGAGATTCCAACCACTATGCCACAAACGAAATATATATAAATTAAAGGTTTAAAAAAATGTTAAAAATATCATTATTCAGGGCATTCTTAGCCTCCCGATCCACGACTGTGTTTCCATGTATTCTCAAATTACTGGGAATCCAGAAAAACATAACCTTATTTCCCAAAGCAACAA
Organism: Limnoperna fortunei; assembly: GCA_944474755.1. NCBI lineage: Eukaryota > Metazoa > Mollusca > Bivalvia > Mytilida > Modiolidae > Limnoperna > Limnoperna fortunei. The sequence continues at coordinate 80,931,732 of OX104117.1, read as the reverse complement.
GAGTTTTTTTATATTTGGATAATTTTTAAAATCTAAGGGGTTTTAATTCTGAAATTGTCAATAACCAGAAGACAAGAAAAGGAAACTTAGAAGATAAAAAATGTGTTCTCGTCTGAGGAAGCAACAATTTTCATCGCAAAAAGAATAGCTTGCGTCTTAGCAGTAAATTTGGATGAGGCAGACGGGAGACGGCGAGTTTCAACACGTTCTCCGAAGACAGTGGTCTGCTTAAATAGCACTATAGTCAGAGTAACAGGATTTAATTTATGCAAAATGTTGTTGTATAATTAATTGGTTTATGTCAGACTTTCTATGTTTTCTTAGATCATAAATAAATATGCGTTTGGGGTTTAAAACCAAGCAGAATTATATGGAATTTCGATTGCAGCAATGTTAATTTAATTTATACCTGATTTTTGTAAATGAGATTTACTCTGCAGGCCAAAAGTTTTTATTGGATGCTTATTTTAAATTAAAAAATTTTTTTGGCATTCCTGGAAATATTAACGGGTGTACCTTAATTTAATAGATGTATAATATATATCCAGTGAGTAATATTAATGATTTATTATTATTTTTATTTAAATTTTGTTAAGGGCGGGAACAAGCAGTTAAGTAACTTTTGGTTCCCCACGGATAACATGTCAATAGTTAGAAATATTAAATTTTAGATTTATTAGATAGGATCATGCCATTATCTCCCCCTCCCCTTTGGTCAGTATAGAAAATTTGTCATTTAATAGTGTTAATGTAAATGGCACACTATGCCAAATTAGTAAATATTAATTATTAGTATTTTTTTTGCGAGAGAAGGATTATCAGGTCTATATCAGATGAGCTCGTAGAGCGAATCTGATATGGACCTGATAATCCTTGTCGAGCGAAAAAAAATACTAATAATTTTTTTATCGGTAATTTCTCAATTTAAATACAACTTTTTATATTTTTTTCGTTTTTTCACATATTTGAGGTTATTTTGCTTTTTAATAGTGCCGTTTTTACGGTAAGAATCTGTGCACTACTTCTTTTGTACAATTTTTATGCGTAATGCGGTCTGACATGACGTCACTCCTACCTCAATCATTCAAAAACTTAAAGCGATTGTGCGAACGGAGCCGGAGGGAATTTCAAATGAATGGAGAGGAAATGTCAATCTGAAACCATTTTCAGTGTTACGAAAAAGTTTAAAGAGATATGTTATTATGTTTGAAAACTATATTAATGTTTTTTCAAAGAAGAAAATGATTCTGATTACGATTTCTTTCACTGACCGGCTTGGTGTGCATGTCAGTTATTCAGTTTATGGGGCTACCGATAAAAATCATAAATCAATCCATATTGATTCCGTACCCCCTAAATATGTAATGAAAATTTCTGCCTGTGTAACACCAAGTAATTAGTTGCCTATAGAATAAAGGGCTATAGCCTATCAACTACGTCTACAGTCACATACTCGATGTTTCGGCAATCTTCATTCAGCGATCAAAAAGAAGTGTACTGTTAAAATATCCTGCATTTTATTCTCTATTAATGATAAACATGTGTTTCAACCAAATTAAACGCCGTTAAAGCGATACACTTTCAAGACCCGTTTATCGCCGAAATTCGAGCGTACTGCCATACAAAAAAAGTAAGTTAAAAGGGGGGTATTGTATGTTCATTGTTCGTTATTCTTATTTCAGGAGACGAATAAGAAACCCTCTAGATACTGATTGTGTGTTGCGTTTTATATTTTGTAACACTTCTTAGTGTCTGGACAGGTCTGATTAATTGCAGCATAGATCTATGTATTGTTTCTTTCGTGATGTTTGTTTACCTTAATATTTATGAGCTTTGGTCAGTGTTGCGCGATTGGTCAATAAGTAAGGCAGATTCTTCCGCAATGTGTTCGCGCATGACAAATGACCAACAGCTGATAATTTCTAGTATCACTAGTCGTTGTTCTACTGAGCAGATACTAATTTTATTGGTAGTAAAGATCAAAGGAAATTGTAACAAATTACCGATAATAATTTTTATCGGTAATTTGTTACAATGTCCTTTGATCTTTACTCGAATTTCGGCGATAAACGACTCTTGAAAGTGTATCGCTTTAACGGCGTTTAATTTGGTTGAAACACATGTTTATCATTAATAGAGAATAAAATGCAGGATATTTTAACAGTACACTTCGTTTAGATCGCTGAATGAGGGAAGGTTGCCGAAACATCGAGTATGTGACCGTAGTCGTAGACGTAGTTGATAGACTATAGCCCTTTATACTATAGGCAACTAATTACTTGGTGTTACACAGGCAGAAATTTTCATTACATATTTAGCGGGTACGGAATCAATATGAATTGATTTATCAACATAAACGGAATAACTGATATGCACACCAAGCCGGTCAGTGAAAGAAATCGTAATCAGAATCATTTTCTTTTTTGAAGAAACATTAATATAGTTTTCAAACATGATAACCTACCTCTTTAAACTTTTTCGTAATGCTGAAATTGGTTTCAGATTGACATTTCCTCCCCATTTGAAATTCTCTCCGGCGCCGTCCGTACAATCGCCTTAACAGTTTTTGAATGAATGAGGTAGGAGTGACGTCATGTCAAACCGCATTACGCATTCCATAAAAATTCTACAAAAGAAGTAGTGCACAGATTCTTACCGTAAAAACGGCACTATTACAAGGCAAAATAACCTCAAATATGTCAAAAAATGAAAACAAATAAAAAAGATGTATTTAAATTGAGAAATTACCGATTAAAAAATTATTAGTATTTTTTTCGCTCGACAAGGATTATCAGGTCCATATCAGATTCGCTCTACGAGCTCATCTGATATAGACCAGATAATCCTTGTCTCGCGAAAAAAATACTAATAATTAATATATATCTTGATCCTGCGATAAGTATTCCCATTTTCTAGACCGCCTACTGCTGATGACAACTCAACCAAAGGTTTGTTGTACCTAGGTTGATTTCATCCTACAAAAGTTCTATGGCCGTCACAATGACTAAATTATTGGAAAATCAATGACATAAGTACGTCGACGGGTGTCTAATTAAAGGCAGGCACTGCTTACTCGTCCGGTGCACCGGAATGCATCCATTGTTTTTATTGAGTTAGGACCAATTACTTTCTGTTTTTGTATTTTTCGTTTTTGTTTTGAATTGTATATGCTTGTCTATATCCATATTAGTAACTGACCGTGGACTTTCGGCTCTAGTTTGTTTGGTCGATTCCTTCCCTATTTTGCGTCGAAATTGCACCGGTACCAAGTATCAAATAGAAGATGAAAACCTAAAATTAATATCTTCCTTGAAATTGGTGATACAAGTGGTGATTACAATTATCAATAGAATCCATCTGGGCATCTAACATCACGGAAATTAATGTTCTCAATCTCATTACACCTGCCGCATCTTTCCTTCCTAAAAAACAAACAGGTTTATATGCTCTCAGTCAAAAATTATATATACATACTGAGTTAAAAAAATGAACTTAAATTGTCATTATTATTTCAAATGTTGACCACAATAAGAATATCATTTAGTGAAAGACCAATATTTTTTAATAGTTAACCGTTCTGTATAGTATATGAATTAACTTGTTTGCACTCGACAATGCAAACAATGTATAATAATAATAATAATAATAATAATTCGAATTGTACACAAAGTACTTATACTTATTCCCTTATCTTGTAAACGTAACTGATTGAAACATAAATGACAAAACTTCTAAACAAGGGAGGACTAGAATGCGTTTACATTTTCCTTTTAAATTTAGTTTTTGTCATGACAGTCGACGCTAAGTTTTTTTCTCTGTTGTAATAGTTGACATTTGTATATATCAGTAGAAAACTCATCTAAGGTATTGGAATCAAGGCAGCTACTAGCGGGAGTGTCAATTCCGCAAAAAAGTTTCCAACATCGTTTAAGTCTTCCACGAAAATGACACCCGATGCGGATTTTCCCTAATAGAACAAACAAGTGTTCACACAATAAAAATGGTGTTTTAATTAGGAGGACCAAAGAACTGTACAAATTACTGTGCTCCAAAAGGCAGTGTACAGCAAAAGTTTTTTTTTGGTTCTAAAAAGTCTCTTTATTACTATGTTGTAGAAATTCTAAAACAGTTTCATTGATTGATTAAATAGTCGCTTAACGTCTTCGAACAGTGTTTTTATAATATTTTACAGAAGAACACGTCACAAACATTTCAGAAATGGAATGGCTCGATGTACAAAATTTAGCAAAACTATCATTTTAAAGGCATGGGTTAAGTGTAGACGGATAATTTGGCCTTAGTTTCAAAGTGAGCTTAAATTTTATAAAATTGATAACAAGGTCACTAGGGATTCCGATGAGGTATTCCAAAGCCGCCCACGAACATGCTCGGCAGCTCTGTTGAGCTGTATTTGTACCTAAATACAAACTTAAAGTAATTACAATGTTATTAGTATCATTTTCGAATAACCCAGCTGTCAGTCCAGAGATATTTAAAATAATACTTGTTTCTTTGACAAGCACATGGAATGAAAAAATCAGATTCAAAACTATACGTTGGAGGAGTTAAAATGCTTATGTATGTAAAATTACTGCAGTGGTGGCAAAATAAATACTTAAGACATAATGTAATGTTTAAAAAGTATGAAACACACACAAATTTAGTTCGTTCATTTTCAGATGGCCTTATGATCTAAGTAGTTAAAAATTCTTCTTATTGATTACCATTGCGTCATTTTAATTGCATTTTTGACTTAAGGTCAAATGTTCTAGTTAACCTTGCTAAATTTGTATTTTCCTAACACATATAGGAAGCCGGTATGTCTAATTAATATTCCGAAGTTTGGGAAGACGTCTATTCTCTGTAATATTATGTCAAATCTAAAAAATGCTCTGACATTTATAAAATAGAAAGGGAAAAATTTTAAGTAGTAACGTCTTAGTATGTCTATTTTAACATAACAAAAAAGTACATACACGAGCCTCCGTGATAGATTTGAAGCCGTCTTTAGACAATATGTCTGTGTCTGTCTTACTTGCAATACCATCTTAATTACTTTCCAAATGTCTTCAATACGGTATAACGTCAAGAATTTAAATGATAAAAGGTATTATTCATATTTTAATTATGCTGTTAATTGAACTCAGGTTAACGTTAATTATTGTGTTCATTATTTGATGATTTTAATGCGTATGACTAGTGAAAAATGAAGCGTTTACTCAAGAGTAGATCAAGTTAACATCAACTTATGTATTATATGTGTTAAAAACTATAGAAAGATATCATCAACAAATATTTTAACAAATTTCTTTAGACGCATAGATTCAAAAGTAACGATTTGTTGAATACAGATACAATAGTTGTCTAGACAGATATTCTATAAACAGATCCTGAAATGAAAGAATTTTATCATTAAGCTATAATATACTTACACAGGAATCTTACTTGATGTATATAAATCAATCAATTTATGGAATATATCTTTGAAATGTAAGACTTTTAACATTATATCGCAAAACTAGATAATCTTTGCACAGAAAGAATATATATTGTCCCTAAGGGCCGTTGGACACAATACCAAGACAAATAAATCATTTTAATTTATTTTTACGAAATCAAAGATTTGATTTATACTTGTTCCAGTTGTATACATGGTGACTTTATTATATAGTTTAGTTTTTCAACACATTGGGCATCATTTGTTAGGTTTTTAATATCTTCAATCGTAAATCTACAGGCGATATTCTTTATGTTTGAGAGTCGTTGAACTTTAAAGTTTGTGTCAGACCAACTGATATTTCAAATTTGTTTTTTAATTTGACTACAAAAATCCTGGTCTGGCGTTTGATTAGTAAATTAAGTACATAGTTATAACGTTATTCAAAGCTATATTGTTTACCTGGGGAGCATTCTTTCAAAACAGTTGCATTCGATTTCTGACCGTCAAAGTAAATTCAAAACAAAATGATCAATGTAAATTAAATTTTCTGTTGTTTGCAGAAGTCAACTGTATATGTTTTGAACAGACAGAAATTGTCAACCTGAAGATAACAAAAATGTTAATATGTTATGTAACAATATGCAAATTAAAACAAGATACACGATCAATCAAAGTCTCATGAAATGAGCCTTTGGCTGAATAAGAAAGTAGCAAAGAAAACCGACCGAACAACAAGAGCCAAAAGCCAAGGGACAGTTACAAATCCGGATATAGACAAACACAACACAAAAATCAAGAAAACATAAAACACAGAGAGTAACCCGAACCCAATAAAAACCATGGGTGCACTCAGGTGCTCCGGACGAGTAAGCAGTGTCTGCCTCTAATTAGACACCCGTCGAGTTACTCATTGTCTTGTCTAGGGAAAAGTCAAATCCAGGAATAGGAAACACTACCTATGACTCAGCGAAAATGTCAGATCGTATTTGAGACACTGATTTCCCGTAACGATCAATTAAGTCGTGGTGCCGACCATAGAACTTCTGGAGTGATAACATCAACCTAGGTACAACAAACCCTTGTTTGAGTAGTTTAGCAGTCAACAACAGTGATCGGTCTAGAAAATCGGAATACCGATCGCAGGATATAAAAAGTATATATAGGAAATAAAGCTAAAGAGAATCTTTCACATTATTTATTTTTTTTAATGTAAACAATATCAGATATTTATTTATATAAAGTATATATAGGAAATATAAAGTATATATAGGAAATAAAGCTAAATAGAATCTTTCACATTATTTATTTTTTAAATGTAAACAATATCAGATATTCATTTAATATTCTTAGCATCAACAAAATCAAAAGTTATTTTTGTGCTCAAAAAAGCAACTGTTTATTAAGGTCTTTCCCACTTCCAGTGGGAAGACCTTATTGTTTTTGTTCGGATTATTTTTCTTTTTTTCTCCGCCAACTTTCAAAACCAAACAGTTTTAAAAGTACGCGACATATCTTTTTGGTCTTTCGCGACAAGTTTTGGGCTCTGAAAGTCTATTCGGAATTCACCCTGTGAAATCGAAACACTTTTCTTTAAGGAGTTATCTGCCCAAATACCGAAAACCTTGTTATCGCGTAATCTCTGGAACTATAACAGATACAAGAAAACCGAAAGTGACAAATGTTAAGCTACTTTAGAGACAACTTTATGACATATTTTGGCTAAAAATTTCTGACTAGCGAAGGCGAGCGGTATCCCTTGAATGTTTCAAGGACTCCACTTATCATGAAAACTCTCCAACCGTAAGTTGAAATCTCGAAAGGTCTTCGCCATTTGTCATCCTGTGACATGTTCTTAAAGAAAATCTCAAAGTCAAAATTCAAAAGTGACCTCGACCTTAGGCCTCCAATCTTGTTATCATTAAAACTTAAAAACTATAACAGATAGAACAAGGCAATAAATGGGTAAATTCCTCATCTCAGCAAGGCCTTCATTTGATACATTTGGTCCGAAACTGTGTGATGTAACGTTTTCGAGTTCGAGCCCTTGACTCATTTCGGTTAATCAGTTTTTGGCATACTTGAAAACGGTTAGAGATAATACAGTAAACATATAGGTTCAACACGATCACGAAGTCAAGGCCTTCAATTTGAGCCCCATTTCAAAGGTCACAGGTCAAGGTCATACCATAGCAACAAGGTCACCATTACAAAAAGTCCTTAGCAACCATATATTTTTTTAAATCAGGATGATGCATCTAACTGAAATATGTCATTTTGCAACGGAAGTGTCATTTTGTCCCTAGCAACAGACACAAAAGTTTTTGACAACCATGTATTGTCTTACTCTGGACCACAGAAATAGCCTATTCCGCCTTAAAATGGCGCAGTAACCTATGTAGTCAAGTTCAAAACAACAGATGAAGATAAATTAATGTCTTAAAGGAATCTGGTAAAGACCTTTCTAATTGTTCTTGAACAATTAGCCCTATCTTTCTATTTACGTGTGTTGCCGTCAGTGTCTATAGAGTTTAAGGTGTTGCTTACAAAACAACAGAAGCTTACCAAATTAATGTACTGTTCTCATTCCTTCCAAAAAGTAATTGCAATATGGCAATATCTTCTGCTTAATGTTCCCGGCTTTGTAATTTTGTCAACATATTGCTAGTATTTTACTATTTTTGAAAATAAACGTTTTGAATTACATACCCGTTAAGTATCCACTTCTATTTTAAACTTAGAGGAACCGCCAGTTATATCTGGTATTTTAAAAATATCTGCATGTTTCACAATTTTTATTAAATGTTGTTTTAATGTACATGTATACAATTTCTTATATAAATCATATTACTAGAATTATTATTTCAGAACGTTCTTACTAGTGATTGTTACTAATAAGCTTCGTTACTGAAAAAAACACCGAATGTGGACGCCCAATGTTTAATGCATGTGTACGTTGATCAGTGAAGCGAGATTACATGTAACCAAATTAACTTTAAAATCGGAAGCGTCCCGTATGGAACGCCGTGACTGTCTTATGTATGCTTCTTTATATGCTGTGGTTCCGTTATTTTATGCTGTGGTTCTTTTATTATATGCTGTGGTTCCGTTATTAAATGCTGTGGTTTCGTTATTATATGCTGTGGTTTTGTTATAATATACTGTGGTTCTGTTATTATATGCTGTGGTTTCATTATTATATGCTGTGGTTCTGTTATCATATGCTGTGGTTTCATTATTATATGCTGTGGTTTTGTTATTATATGCTGTGGTTCTGTAATTATATGCTGTGGTGTAATTATTATATGCTGTGGTTGTGTTATTATATGCTGTGGTTTTGTTATTATATGCTGTGGATCTGTTATTATATGCTGTGGTTCCGTTATTATATGCGATTCCGGATTTTAAATAATCGGAAGTTGTTTTTGTTTTACACTTATCGACTGAAAAAATAGGGGGTTCGATTGGAGATTTGTTGAAAGAGCTTAATCCCTTGTTCTATTAGGAAAATTCCTAATTTATCCCTAAAAACCCCTTCTTTAAAAAAAATACTCTTTAAAAATGCCCTTATTTTTTCACTGAAAGTCAATTGAAAGCCTGTACATGCAGGAAAAATATTGTCAATAACATTTTACTGTATATGTTTCTTGTTCAGTTAAAGTTCATTAAGATACTTTAATTTATACATTGTAACATTTATTACATGACTGTAAGTTTAAAAACTAATTATACACCTGCAAAAGAGAGGGGAAATATATTGGTTTAACTCTGTCCTTCAGTCCGTCTGCAACGTGATTTTCATTACAGTTTAATCTGCAATATGCAAGTTCTCAATTTAAAGTTGGAATCTGTGACTGTATCCCTATCAATCAACATTTGCCTTGACTGTATTTTGGGTTGAGCGAATGCGAACAGGTTTTTGTTGGGTTTTTATGTCCCGTCTACGAAAGTAGAGGGTAATATAGTGTTTGTCCGTCCCACCAGATTTACCTTCAGGTTTAAGTTATTTTACCATGAAGGAAGCTGTATGGTATCATCATGAGGAAACTTAATACACATATAAATTAGGGTATGAACAAACACAAATCATCCTTTATTTGCACCTGTTTCATCAACTTCATGGTTTATTGATCACAGTAAAAAAAAAGGGGGGGGGGGTGGGTTATACTTAGGTTTACTTATAACTTTTGGTGACTTTTCTATTTAATAGCAATTTTCCCTAAGCATCAAAGTGACCGCGCTACGGTATGTCACGGAATTTGCTAATTCTCAGTTAATAAGTTGATATTGACTATTGAACTTCAAAAATACCGCCTGTTTGTTAATATTGACCACGTTGCCATGGTAACCGTGGCGGCCATTTTGGACCATTTCTTATGCCATGAAATACCCAATTTTCAAACCCCTATTTTTCAGAGAAAACAGAACATATCAAATATGACTTTTTTATTGGCTTACTTTAAAACCTAAATGACAATATACAAAACAGGTTTAACACGTTACATGTATGTGTAGACAGAACGAGGCTATCGTTAAGTCAATAAATTGAGCATTTTTAGTGCAAATTTTTGGACAAAGATATTAACATTTTTGCCACTTTTCTGACTCCATTCTTAGAAAATGAACATGGGATAAATTTCTATAATTGTGAATATGATTTTGTAGGTATATGAATGATATTCAAAATCTATAAAAATCTGTTTGGGGGAACACATTGTGTCTCGGGAAAACACGGTTAAAGTTGGTTACCGGTGGTAACTATTTAAAATTTGCCATTTTTATGAAAGAATTATGATATCTTTATGAAACGATATATCCATATGCATAAAGATGTGAACATTAAAAAAGCATCATAAAATTATACTCCGGGCATCAACTTTTTGGTTTGGTGATTGCAGTAGAAAAAGGTTACTGGACAGGGTATTATGTCTTTCAAACTTATTTTTGTAATGTCTCCCCTTCACGGAAGGGAGACATATTGCTTTACTATGAGTTCTTCAACTTATTCTTATTAAGTCGCCCCAAAACGTAGTTTGGGCGACTTATTGTTTTTGCACCGTTTCTTTTCCTAACTTAACCATGAACTTATCAAGATACAACTTTCTGAGGTGGTAGGGGGTCACTCAGAGGTGTGCTATCCATTTTTAAAATTTTCAAGATAGCCGCCATTTTGTCACTACACTCCTCCCCAAAAATTAAACTTTGTCCGATTTCAATGAAATTTTATTTCTAGGCATATTTTGAGATACTGATAACAATGGAATACTATCCAAGGCGATTTAGGGCGACTTCTGTGTTGGCATTCCAACAGAATTTTACCAAGTTCTTTTTTATTCTTAATATTCTTCTCAGCGAAACCTTGTCCGGGCCATAACTTTTTTGTCATAGCTAGCTAGCCCTTAGATATTTGGTATGTCGGTAGGTCTATACAAGATGATGTGTCACGTACCAACATGGTTGACCTTTGACCTTAAGGTCATTTTTTGATGATATTTTGGGGCATAGCCTTGCCTGGTGTGTAACTTTTTTGTGTTGTAACCTAATAATAGATGCTTCTGATATTTGGTATTTGGTTAGATCATATGCAGCTGATGTGTTATGCATCAACATGAATGACCTTGACCTCAAGGTCAAATTTATTACCAACAAATTCTTGTCCAAGCAACTTTTTTGCCCTTTGGTATAGGCCTTAGATATTTGGTACATAAATAGGTAAACACAAGGGGATGTATACCATGCCTCAAGGTATGACCTTGGATGACCTTTGACTGAACTTCAATGTCAAATTTCCGTTTTGGTTTTTTAACCTTGGACTTAAATATTTAGTATGTAAGTACGTCGGCACAAGACGATGTATATCATACCTCAAGATATGAACTTGGATGACCTCATACAACAGAAAATTTTGTGTGCAGGCTATAACATTTTTTGCCCTTTGGTCTAGTTGGTCTATGGCTTAGATGTTTGGTATGCAAAATAGATCAGTACAAGAGAATGTATACCATACCTCGATGTATGACCTCAGATAACCTTTGACTTTTTCCAAATTTCCAACTTTTTTGGTTTTTTTTCACATAGGACTGAGATATTTAGTATATATGTAAAATTAACAAATTAAATATGAAGGGGATAACCTAAAACAATTCTAGTTTGGATCTATTTTTCTATTCAAACCTCATATTTTAAGTATAAACTATTTGGTAGGGCATTCTGGTGAGTACACATAACAGTCAAAAAGAGTTTTTATGTAATTTTGTTGTTTAACTTGTTAAGTGAGAAATGTAATAGAAATTGGCTAATGGAACAAAGGTCCATAAAGAGAACATTTGTGCATATGTGTACAAAGTAATCATTGGAAAACAGACTACATTCTATCACTTTAAGATCTGAACCAATTAGTATAAAACATTTTTATTTATTACAAAATATGCTCAAAACTTGGCTAGTTGTTTCTTTTAACAATATCCAAACATCTCTGAAAATCATCTATTCCAAAGTTTTGACGATTTCTGATAAATTCTTGGTCTAACACCTCTCGACACTCATCATTAACAAAGTTAGAAAGAGAATCAAATATAGGCCGATCTCCTTCTTGAACATCGCCCTAATCAAGAAGTCCTTCAGTGCCATAGTTTTGAAGATATTCAGCACCTTCAAGTCCAACAGGGTTCTGAAGCTGCCCTGATGTCCACAAATTGAAGGGAGATGATTTTACAGTACGAAGTATATGTCCAGCCCATGCATCGCTCCAAAATGAAAGCCTTCTGTTAATTTCTGCAATGAATACATAGTGGAGGGCAGCTAAATGAGTTTGATTTAAAGGTTCAAGTATGACTTGATCTTCCATGTGATGGAATAAGTTGTAGAAAAATGCTCGTACTCCGTAATGGCGAAACCACAGCATATAATGACGGAACCACAGCATATAATAACAGATCCACAGCATAAAATAACAAAACCACAGCATATAATAACACAACCACAGCATATAATAATGAAACCACAGCATATAATAACAAAACCACAGCATATAATAACAAAACCACAGCATATAATAACAAAACCACAGCATATAATTACAGAACCACAGCATATAATAACGGAACCACAGCATATAATAACGGAACCACAGCATATAATAAAAAAACCACAGCATATAATTACAAAACCACAGCATATAATTACAGAACCACAGCATATAAAAAAGCATACCAACATAAGACAGTTACGGCGTTCCATAGTCCCTGGGGACATGAACAATTGTATTATGTTCATTGAATTACCCGATCTTTTTAAACAATAGTAGATTCAAATAGGAAAAGAAACATTATTTTATTTTTGAAAAATATTATAATTTTAATAACTGAAAATAATGATAATAACTAAAATTGTAATTTTATACAGTTCTGAATAAAGAAAAACAGTAACAGTTTTCAACATAACTATAAATAAATTGGCGGTCATATTATTTTGTTTAAACGTGTTTGAAGAAAATATTATGATAGAAACGTAGAAAAGCCGTACGTTTTAATGTCTCAAATACGGTTTTTATTTTAATTTGGGGGATCAGTAGGGTAGTGATAAATTCAATCAATATTATCATTTGAACATATGATTACATTTCAGCTGTTTTCATTACCGAGGTTTAATATTTACAACATGTTTCACAATGAGTATGAATTAAATATCGCTTTATTATTGCCGCCCAGGAGGGCGGCGATATATTTGTATTCACTTTCGTTGCTAACAATGGATAAAGGAGAAAATATTTCGAAGTACACATAGTTACCGTAAATGAACAGAATTTTGCTACAAGAATGTCAATCATTTAACTTGAGTGAAAAATCAATATGATGTATGAGGTTTGACTGCAAAAACGCTTGGGTGATATCAAAGTTTCATCTAATAATACATTTTGTTGGTATTCTATTTACGGAAGATAATAATTTAGGGATACCATTTTTATCCTGGTACTCTGTCTTTCGGTGATAGCTCTATCGACGAGCGTATCTTTTAAAATCGGAAACCAGAATAAAAGGCTATTTTGTGTATACAATTCCGGAGTATGCCGACATTTGTAAGATTAAATAAATAAATAAATGTTTTGTCAATAATTTAATTGAACCACGGGAATATAAGTTTTAATTCAAGTATATTTATGATTTAATATATGACAAAAGATTACATTTGCGCAAATTTAGAAATCGACAATTCAAACTAGCTACAACTGCAGGACTTAGCTTTACATGGAACCTTATGGGAAAAAAGTTCAAATGCTTTCTTTTTGAAATTGCAATGCTTTCTAAGCGAATGTTCATGAGATAGTCCTTAGAAAATGTGAGTTTCGTTCGATTGAAAATCTGAGATGCCTGCTACGTAAGCTTTTATGTTATATAAAAACAAACTGTGATTATTTATACTTATCTGGCCCTCTACATGTACAATGTTTTTAATCCAATCTAAAATTGAGATTATCTTCTCTTATAGCTGCCATATTGTCGAGATTATCTGTATTTTGCATTGAAGCAAATGCAAAAAGAAAAACCGATATTCAAGGCTTGAAAGAACATAATAAATAACATACAAACATGCTTTAAAATGTGTCCCGTAAAATTATTATCAAGTCATTTTGACAAACGCGTGCAGAATGCAGAATAAATCGGCGGCGAACTGATGCTTTGCATCAAAAGTTTTCTTGTATAACCTCCAGTTACTCAATAATATACGAGTCTATTGCAAGTATACAATTCTCACGCTTTGGGACACCTATTTCACTTATGATGATGAAACAAAAATGTAATTTGCGTGACTAATTTTGTAACGCGAAAACAGCATAACGAAACGTAACATTAAAAAAGAGAACACATATAATATCAAAATAGTTTTCAAATTCACAATAAAATAATAAACGGCACATGCCCATCGAGAATTATTTCTGTAACGTGACTATTCGCATACAACTGGTAATTTCAAAGTGTGCTTACTTACATTTTATAAATAGAGATCTTTCTGTTTGATAAAACTGAAAAAATGTCTGTGACAACCATTTTTGTTGACTGATTAAACGGAAACGCCATTGTAACCTGCAAAATTTGACTGAGTCAACTGAAAAAATCTCTGACAGACAAAATATGTCCGTGTCAGACATTAAATTACTGTCTGACACAACGTTTCCAGTCTTTTTCAGACATTTTGATGCCTTTGCTATAAATATCAGCCAGTAACGACTGCAACTGGTATTTGCTGTCATTTTCATAGGCAGTAGTGTTTGAAAAAAATAAAAGCAAAATTATGCAATGCTTTATATATTATTTGCAAAATCAATGAATAATAATAAGAAGCCTCAATTTTTTTGAGTTATTAATTTTTTATTAGAAAACCGCAGAAGACCCAATCAAATTAAAATATCAAAAGCATGATTCTTTAAATATATCGCTTAATACACTGAATATATCATAATGTCATGAACTTACATTTTGTTTTTATATGCCTTTTAATTAATTCAATTTCTAGTGATCTTTGCAACTCTATTTAAAATAGTACATTTTTACAAATTTCTTATGGAAGTTAGTAGTTACCCTTATTACATTGATTGTAATTATTACAATGTATTTTCTTCTTGAATAAATAATCTGATTAAATATTTTTATTACAAATGTTAATAAAAAAAAATCTTTTAATTTAGTGGCCACCTGTTACACTCGTTATGTAATCACAGGTGTGTTGATCAAATGGTTCAATAAACATAGACGTCGAAAGTTGTCTTAGAGTACATCAATAAGTAGCTTATACCTTTATCATATAATTTGTCTCATTGCTGCTTTGTTTACAACTTTCTGGATTTAGTACAACTAGCTAATTTAAGAGTTAATAAATACTGCGTTTTATGGTTTTTAATTTTTTTTGTTGCCAAATACATCAATTTATTGAAATATTAATATAGAGCCAGTTTCTAGAGTTTAACAGACAGTAAAGCCGTAAATACGATTATATCCTTGTCCACACTTGTTCGCTAATTTAGAGTAGTGGCACGACATGAAAATATATGCAATATCGTTAGAATTCAGTGCCGTTAATTTAAAGGTTTCTGCCGTGACCAAACAAATTTATGTAGAAGAAATTTCAAATAGAATATGATCCAATGTATAATATTTTAAAAATTAAAAAGAAAAGATGTCTGACATTCCAGCAAAGAGGTAATAAGATACAGTAAAACAAAACGTATATGTGAAGCGCTACTATATTGGATTGGGAATTCTAGATTGTGATTATAAAGATATATGATTTTACATCTGACTTCAAATGGCAAAACGCACTGCATTATCATTGATCAGAGAATTACTGTACTTAAGGTATCCGACCCATAATTGAAGTTACCGTTTGATTTTATATTTCGACCAAGAAATACAGCTACATTACATCAAGTTATTACTAATTAATGATACAAATTATTTGAGTCAGTGTTAACAGTTTTGAGCAAAAAATTTAGTTACTCAGATAGTATTTCCGATGTTTGCCGAACATTACCGAGGTCTGGTCCATTGAAAAACAATAGACATCGGGACACCAAATATGATCACGTGGTCAATTGTGGTCCGAATACCTTAATATAGTATGAATTATGAAACAATATATGTCATACATAGGTGTTGTCAGGATGTTATGATATAATTACATCCTTTGTAATATCAAGTTCTCTGCGAATTTTATGTCTGCACAAGGAAAAATACAACAAAATAACTAAATTATGTGTTTTATACAAAGAAATTTAGATCCACCAAAAGACATGATGATACTGGAAGACTCTTAATAAGAAGCCCCTGAGTTAAGTATTTATGAGTGATCGCAGACTTTGAAAGATTTCATTTAATAATAGGCTAGTTGTTATACAAAGAAATAAGAATAAAAAATACCAAGCATAATTCATTTGAAAACAAATCAAGTACAGACAAAACCAAGGTAAAACAATAGAAGAGACAACAACAAAACAGACGCAACGCAAAAACAAAAAAGTGAGTGAAACGAAACCGACTAAAAACTTAGGGTTAGTCCAGTAAGCAGCTTGTCCACGCGTGACAACTATCGTGTCAGTCAGGCAAACATGCGAGGTAGTCATTATCTAGTCAGAAGGAAGAAAAGCGGTTTGGACATACGGACCAAAATCGTGATTTGTGACCAAGATATTCCATAACGGTCAACGAGGTCATGATAAACACTGACAAATTTCTAAGTGATAACTTAAATCTTGATATCGTGAACACCTCCTAGTCAGTTAGCTTTTCTGTAAACTTTTATTGTAAATTTCTAGATGTACTTCCAGCTCTGAGAGAGCTAGCTGTCTCTGCGGTGTACTTATTATATCTAGGTTGGCCATACCGTAAAATTAAAATAATTTAGAATTATTAGGGAAGTAAATTAAGACAATGACTATATCACTGAAAGAATCAATGATATTCCTGTCAGCACCGAAATGTTACTACTGTGCTGGTGCTGTCCTCATAGACTAACAATCCACCAACAGAGGCATCGATCCAGTGGTTGTAAATAAAATGTCATTAAAGCTACCACGGTTAAAATAATTTAAAACGCCAGACGCACGTTTTGTCTAGTCAAGACTCATCAGTTGCGCTCAATCCCAAACAATAAGTACAATACTGTACAGCTTTTATCACCAAAATTCCAAAACATTTTATCATGATTAAGATGTTTTAAAGATTCGTTTATTTAAAAAAAAATATGTGTGTGTTTGTCTTAATATTATAGTTGTAAACATGTATGAATAGCATTATTACAATCACAATTAACAGAACTGTTTCCATATTACATGTTTTTGATATTTGGATCTAACCCCAGTGGTCACCCTTCAATAAAAATGTACTACGGTCAACACTTGCCTTTAATTCATACATTTACATAAAATGCCAGGGTCCTCTTTTAAATAGTGCACACTGAATTAAATGTGTGTATTGTGCCGTCGTCAGGGAGGCGCGTGCTCTTCGTGGCTAACCTTTTCATTTAATTGAGAAATAAAAAGAACGATTTTACGTCACCAGATACTGATGCTTGACCATTATTACAAAAAGGTTTAAAAAAATACTGAAATTTAAGACACAAAGTTAGCAAAGATAATTATGTTTAACATTAATTTTTACCTGCTGCAATAAATATATTAACACATGATACTTGATTTTTTAACCATCGCTCGAGTTCAGTTGTTACCTTATATTCGATAAAAAATAACAAGGAAAGCGTCCAAACAACAAGAAACGAAAGTCAGTGGACAATTACAAATCCGGATATAGCCAAACATATAAAACGCAAAACAAAAACAAAAACACAAAAAACCGTAATACACAATACGTGGGAGCTGGCGAAATGTTGCTATCGATGAAAGCGAAATTAACAATTGAAAAAATGAAGTAATCACTTTTATCATAGTCTAGTTTGTAGTTTTCACGAGTCTATTTTCTAAAGTATTTATCAGTATACGATTTCCAGCAAAAACAACTCACTTTATTATCCTTTACATTTCATAGCAGTTACTAGGTTTACAAAGCAAACGAACAAACACAGGATATGGTACAAAAGAGTAAGCAATGAATCAGCTAAAATCGTTTGATTCATTAAAAATGATCGCAAATCAGCTCTTATGCAAAATTTACTTATGCTACAGGTAACAGTAGTTTTTGCATAAGAACTAATACTAATAATCGTTAATTGAGGTTTTGTTGCGGAAGTCATTACATACATATCTGAATTAACAGCATGCAAGATTTTGGAGATCAAGTTCAGATTCCGACAAAAGCACAGTATCGTCCGCAGATAAGATAAGATAAAGCTTAATATATTTATCAAGTTCTGTGTCTATATCATTTGAAATACTTTGTAAACCACAAATGTTTTTATCCATCAGAAAAGATTCTAAATCATTTACATATAAAGATTTTCCCTTTGTTTGATTCCAATGTTAGAAGGAAAAAATCTAGAGTACTCTACACCATTGAATATTCTGGACTTTATATTACTATACATATTTACAATAACATTATACATTTTTCCATCAACATGTGTCCCGTAATTTCGACCATAGACCTGGGCGCCAAACTGTATCAAATTCTTATGTAATGTAGTCATCGCTAGGAACTGTAGATCTCAAGACCAGAGAGATAGGACAATGAACGCCTGATAACAATGATGAGAAATCATGGACGAGAAAAGATACAGTAGCATACATGAACACGACGAAACATCTTGCAACGGTCGTCGCTACTGTGAAATTACGATTAAATTATTTTAAATGATAATAGATTCCTGTCTTCTGATTCAGAAGTGCCTGATTTGAAGTTGACGAGTTGCTGGATTGTCATGTTTAATATTAATTTACCCAGTGATATTAGGAGTTTTTTGTTTGAATACAATATCTGTTGTCCTAGTACATACTTTTGGGGTATCTTCGGAAGTATTATTTAAATACACAAGATAACTATTTCCGGTTTCAAAGGATACTCGGTTTTTAGATATGCCGCATACAAAACAATAAATTTTTTTTAAAGCATTTTTCTAAAATTATGGATCTTTATATAGCTTTTAAAACATGGTTCCCATCTATTGCTATCGATACTTTTAACTTCGAAAGTACTGATTTGACAAGAAGAGAAAAAACGGAAATGACAAGTTCTGACAAAAAGGCTACAAAAGTTACTTTTGATTGTACCTTTGACATATCTTCTGCTTGTTTTGACGTTAGGTCTAATACAAACAACTGTACTGACTTTGAACAACAGTCAAAATGTTTTAGAAACAGAATCGAGTTGATTTTATGATAGAAAAAGATTCGGCATAATTGAAGCGAGGCATTCATCCTCTTCTTTTACCAGCTCAGTTTTGGCGTCAATGTTTTCTTTTATGTATCTTCTTCCTTTCAAAACAGTGTTGTATATTATGTAAATACAGTCAAACCTTTATAATTCGAAGTTTATGGGACCGTAAAAATATATCGATTGATAAGAAGTTCGAGTCAACCCAGTTACGGGTGGGACGTCATCGTCATTATGTGATGTATCAAAAGTTTAAGGGTATTTTATTTCATGTATATTAGTTTCGCCAACGTTTGTATTTGTAGCGTGCGATATATCAAGTATTTTTTTATACATTCAAATAAATCGACAATAATTAAAATTTATTTTATTTAAACTTTTAAAATTTATTCAGAAATCATGAGCACTTATCAACATACAGTTCTAAAGAACTAAATAAACATTACAAACTGTCAATACACAAGTCAATTGAAAGAACAAAATTTCTTTGAAGAAATGAAACAAAATCACATAAATCATAAATAAGATCAAACGAAATTATCATTTTTATTTAAACATGAAAAAAATTATTCAGACACTAATAAGCGGATCATCAATTAATGCATGAATTATAAATTCGTTTTATTAAATTACCAATTCACTTTTTGTGTTTTCATGTAGATAAGTGTAAAATAAACAGACGCTAATTAAGTAACAATACAAATGAAATTGTTAGTTTTGACAATTGATAACAAGAGCAAAATTAACTTCGAGACACTGAGGTTTAAATTCCACTTATTAATACTGTACGGACTGCAAAATTCATGGAATTGAGCGAAATATCGAGACAACTGGGATCGACACATCAGAAGAAAAAAATGGGAGGGAACAATGCGGGACTTAAAAATTATACCGACATAACCGAGGTATCGAGTCAACCAAGTTCGAGACAACGAGGTTTGAATGTAACAAATATTTGTAGTAATCAATACAATTTCGTTTTTAGAGTAATTTCTCGATTTTTTTCACCAACTGATTTTTATTTTTACCGTTCTGCTGGTAGAATAAAATGTGTTTATATCATTATTTGCTTGGAATAGGTTGCAAATTTATTATTTGTATCGAGGCTGGGTTACTCACTTTTGGTTTTTGTTGTTTTATATTTCCCTTTTACGTCTTATGACTATATCTTGTTAATCGATTGTTCGCCAATCGGTTTTCTAACTTTTTTATAAAACATTGAAAACGCTTGATGATTTTTGCTCATGTCTTTTTTCGAATTGTTTAGACCAAGAAGTACGATTTTTGTCTTTAAACAATTTGGTTTGACAACTGCATTAAAATCTTGTCAATACATTGTCACTAAAATATTTTAATTCTACCAAATGGTACCAGCATCCAGTAAATGTTACACAAGTTCTTAGTTGTGCTGTGCGAATTTTTGAAATAATGACATTTGTTTTATGTCTGTGAAATTCAGTGTAATTGCATGCCGTTGTGTCTTTTTTCCCCATTTTAGTTCCGTAATACCTAACTATATTTTTAAGTATCAAAAAGGAACATTTGTATCGGTCGTGTGTCTGTCTTTGACCCGTCAGCCTGTCGATATATCATGTTACGCTGTTTGAACTCCATATAGTGTTTATGCATACAAAGAAAAATTTCTATTAGAAGTCTGTCATTCTTTGTGCCGTAAGCTTTTCTTATTTCCTGTTCCGGGGGTTTAACATTGACATTTTATTTATAAAATGTAGAATTTTTATTGGTTGTCTGTCATTCTTTGCGCCGTCAGCCAATTCATATATCGTGTTCCGGTTGTTAAACTTTGCATAGTTTTTATTTATAAAAAAGAATTTAATTTGGTTGTCTGTCATTCTTTGCTCCGTCATCATGTCGATATATCATACTAACTTTTGAACCCAAATGCTGGGGTCATACTAAAATGTTGTACATTGTATCGTTATATATTGTATAATGTATCTCAACGCTCCAACAGATTTTACTACGAAAGACGAATTTGCAGAATAGCATCTTCAATTCTTAAAAGTAAATTTAAGAAAATGACCAATTAGATCAAAACACTTCGTTACATTGTCTGTACGTAAACAAATATCAATTGTGCATTTTCTCGGCAACCAACAAAATTATGAAAAAACTACTTATTAATTTAAGATAAAAGAAGTATACGTTTAATAAACGTTTATAAAATATATGAAATTTAAAAATTGGAAAGTTACAGATAAAACAACGTTGTATATTTACAGCGTAAATAACTATCACATTAAAAATTTTAGAGTGGAATTAATAGAAATTACAAAAAAGAAAGACTTTCGAGTAAAGGTATATATTTCACTTTATAGAAAAAATTACACAGTATATGGGGTTTGAACATAGGAAAGTTACACAGAAACAACATCATTGTTTAACATCTTTGTTACAAAAATTTTCTCGTGTCGTAATCCATAGTCGTGGTAAATCATTTAGTTACGTCCAAACCACATCGACAGGAAAGTAAGGAAAACCGCTAGACTCCACGATGTTCGGATAATGTCACCTATAATATAACAAATATATAATTACAATATACCAACATATACAAAAATCAACAAAGATATGTATATTGGCAACAAAATAAGGAAACAACATCTTGTGAAAAGGAAATTAAATGCAGACTGTCAATATAAACGACCCACAGTCTACTATGGTTCCTCAATAATCAACAAGTATATTACATAAATATAATATGGAAAGATCCATACAAACTGAGCTCCACAAAAGCAGGTGTCAACTCTTGCTTTGTTGAATCAGTGTCGTTTATAACTTAATCAGTGCAATTATAAGTTTAGTATAAAATTAATCGGCCACATATTAAATTGACTCTAATCCTGATTATAATTTTAAAATAGTAGAATGAAATTGTCTATAGATTTAAAGACGCTGATTTGAAACGTGCGAAGACCTATTAAAAGTTGAAAAAAAATCTATTGCAAATAGTTGGCGTATGAAGACCGACATTCGTCTTCTTCAAAATGGTTTGAATTTCCGCTATTTCTACCTTAATAACACAAGATTGGCTAATTATATTAAGGTATGCCTAAATCACTAATGCCAACGATACAAATTTTGAATAAACAAATATATATCCTCTACAACATACATCCTGAGAAAGTTGTTCCAGCCACAGTTGACAAAGCTGACAATTGGCCGGAATTTAAAGCACTTCTTTGGGATACTGTTGTCGACTGGGCCTGACTTGTACTGAATGTTGCAATCTGTGTGGCAGTGAATGCCTGTTCAAATTACAATAATAACAAAATTGAAATGCTAAAAGTATCAGATAAATATAAGATAGACATCATAAAATAATCGAGTCTGCTTTTTGGCTGCAAACATTTTCATGGTAACTCAATAAAAATGTTATTTTATCTAATTTTTCATATTGTTTTTGAGCAATAGTAATAACAATTATGTGAAACTTACACACAACGAAAACAGTATCTTTACATATGACAGCATTTGTTATATTGACATGTTTGTTATCGGTGTAAGTCTGCAGAGTGAGTTTTTTTGTTAGCAATATTTCAGCTTTATTTAGGGCGAAAGCAAGCAATGATTTAAATCGTGGTTATCGGAGTCTCCTAGGCCGAGTTCTTTAATTAGTCATCTACTATCCATCACGTGAAGGTTCGAGTCTCAATGCAGTCATTTTGTGCTCGACTTTAATCTTAATGAACAAAGATTGCCAGTATTTCCAACCAAAGGTAGTGTTTTTTCGAATACTCCGGTTTCCTTCTGTAATAAAAACTTGACGCAGCAATATAGCTGAAAAGTTGTGAAAAGTTGTGTTCAGCAACATTCTAAAAAGCAAAACTCGTGGTTATCGTAAGGAAGAATAATTCAACGAACGAAAATAAGAGTTGGTCAATCTGTAATTGATAGCTTAATTTTGTTATTGGTCTTTTATGGAAATTCGTGCGTCAATATGTTTAATATACCGAAAATGATGTTGCAGGTATATATGAGATAAGGTTGGAATCAATGGCATTGATCTGCGCTTCAGAGAGGGAGGACAATTCCGATGTTGACAGGCCACCTAAATAATAAAAAAATAGATTATATCTATATATCATGTTATAGCTTTCGACATATTAAAACAAATCTTGATCAGTTAGTTGTTAAATATTCTCCCAATTTTTAAATGATCAATGGTATTAGGATTTGAGTTACTGTCTATTAATTTCAAATATCCCACTTTAATTAAAATACTGTTATTATATGTTACTGAATTCTCACTATTTGTCCTTATTTTCTATCACATGATAAATGAATGGTGCTGATACCAAACAGCAATGTTGGAATACTCTTTTGAAAGTCTGGGACAATTGCTACTAGTATCAAAAACGTGCATACCTATGACAACCCCTACATTTGCCACGGTAGTTGTTGACCATGATGTGACATTACCATATGCCGCCTTTGCCAAAGTTGCAAAATAACTCAGCTGGGCAGCAGAACAACTTGTCACTTCTCCAATTGAATCAGCAGCTGATCTGTTTATAAATCGTTAAAATAAAATCAAAAGGAAGCTAATGTGAATTTAAGTCTATTATAGGCGATAAAATACATACATTTTCTAAATTTTTAATACAAACATTTTTCGTGTATTTTTGTGATTTGTTATCCTGTCTGTGTTGTTAATTGAATTGTTAGGTTAGATTTTATCCACTCCGATTATAATTTGCATTTAAACATCAATATGATAAAAGGCCAAAATCCATTTACATTTTATATAACTTAGTCAAAATTATATATGACTTTCAGCATGGAATAAGTAATCTAATAATCTTACTTTTAATTTTAGACTTATCAATTAATCATTAGTAAAATTATACTGCAAAATTAATATTTATTCAACAAAGCTCAAAACGAAAAAGGTAGTAAATAAATCTCAGATATCCTAAAATTACTGATGTGAAGACCACTAATAAATGGAACATGATTAGAGACGCATTAATTATGTCAACTGAGCTGAGGTTCTTGAACTTTGTGAATAGTTATTTCCGTTTAAAAGTTCGATTATAGTTTATTGACGCTCAATAATTTTTGAAGAGATATTATGAATACTTACGTGTAAACACTAAGGGGTAAGACAGCGATATGATTGGTTCCTGCTCCACATGTCATGTGCCCCAAAGACATCAGCTCGTTTGACGTAATTGTACTGGCATCATTAGATTTCGTCAGTTTTAACCATCTTTCAAAAATGGTCTTTTTCTATTCAAAGTTCATGTTTAAAGAAAGAAAAATAGTTTATGACACGATTCTCTTGATTAAGGCATATGTATGAAAATTATCATTTATTTCTATTCTTTATTTCTTATTTTTTAATTTTTCAATTATTCACTTCTTTATTTGTAATTTTAACAGATACAATGAAGTTGTTTTTTATATCTTATTTCAAAAAGTCAAACATCCCTTTGATACCTTACCATTTTAACAGAGTCGGCGATTCAATGAGATCATGAGTCTTTATTGTCAAACATAAGCTAACTATCATTAACATCTATTGAATTAAAATTATTTACAATGCATAAATCATTTGCAATCAAAGCGTATATTTTAATTCGAGTTTAAGTTAAATTAGAACTAAGATAAAATGTGTTACGGAAAATTGTTCACCTGTGCATCTGTCCAACCATTAAATTCTCCCAGCTTACTTATCGCATCTAGGTCAAGATTTAAAGTGTCTAGTTCCGAAAGTGTTAATCCTTGAACTATGATCCCTGCACTGTACACTGTATTAGCTGTCCAATTGCCTGGATTTCCCCAGACCTAAAATTAAAATAGAAAAAAAAAATTACTTCACGTACACTTGTTCACGTAAATTTTATTAAATAACAAAGTAAAACTTAATAAAGTAATCTACTTGCTAAAAAAGTAACTAATTTTTATTTGATCCACAATATTTTACATGCATGCAAGACCATAAGTGTTTGTAAACAAACTTCTTTCTTGTTTTTCTTTCTTTTTGTTAACAATTAATGTGAAATTGTGTAAACTGACCGCGTCCCGCTTTCCAACAGCAGCCAACGCTTTCTTTTGGTCCTCACTGTAATCAGTAACAGCCCCAAGTATGTCAATACAATCTGTGAACTCTGTGTTGCCCATGTTGTTAATCTGGTCTAAAGTCAGAGCAGACAATCCTGATACTCCGATGCTTCTCATGTATGCACAAGTTAACGACGCTAAAAAAGATACCTCTATTAAATACATTTTCTAACTCTAATTTTTAAGGATCCTTTGTGTATTTTCTATTGTTGTTGTTTTTTTTATTTTTGATTATTGGTCTATCATCATTTTGAAACGTGTTTGTCATTTTATGCATATATATACAATTTATTATTATGTTATTATAAACTATACAAATATTTCATATGATTGTTTTCAATTGTATCGCAATATAATAAATTTCATATGATTGTGGTCATATGTGATATATTCCCAAGGTACCTGGCATTGCCTGTATAATGGTGCCAGACGCCAATGAACGTTTATAAGCGAAAAAAATAGATTACTCCACGATTTGATATACAATGATAGACACACATACACATGCTCGTGCATACATACGTCCATACATACACAAGGAAATCTTATGTAATATATGATTCAATTTTTCTTTTCACGTAGAACTTTATTATGTAAGGAAAAATGATCATGCCTTACTATTGTTATTAAAAATTGTAAATTGAAGAAGACTTCGTTAGTATGTATTTACTTGTGTCTTATCCTTTTTATCACAGATTAAATATGTTTAAACTAAACGCCAATTAATTGTTTTGTATTTTTCGATATACGTTCGGCTAAAAGTTTGTGAATCGAGAAGACATTTTTCTATGTTGTCGTTTGTACACTTGAAAAGGTGCTTTCTGCTATGTCATGTAGATGAATGTATTAACAAAATACCGAACACCAAGAAAACTGTCAAAAAACCAATTCACCAATTAAAGTCCAAAAACCTGCAAACTTGGGAACTAACATGTTAAAATATAGCAACTACAGCAATGGTCCTGATTTGGTAAAACAAATGATGGGATAAACCAGGTTTAATGGCATGAGAAACCTCCCGCTTCCAAGCGAAGTATGTAAGTTGGAGTGTTGATATAAATAGTTAGGTAAAATATATTATATTTCTATAATTATAGTAAATATATCTTTAAATATATAATATAACCATGTTACAACAATAGCTGAAAATTGTATACGATAAAAAAACAAAACGTTATCTAAATTCCAACTGATTAAACTTCCACTTTGGCAATACAATTCAACGACATAACCTAATCAATTAAAGCATAGGTCATTTACTAAAGTGAATTAAAAAGAAAGTTGATTTCTGTTGTCTTACTTGACGATCTTTTTCTACGACCGGATGCACCACTGGAGGTACTTGAGCAGGAATCTTGTACAGACAGTAATTTTTTCATTACTCTTTGTTTGTTTGCCGTGTATGTGCTATCGTCATTTGAGGTTGTATCCATTTTGAATCCTTTCTTTTTTCGTTGTGTGTCTTTTTCCTCTTTTTCTTTAAATGCTGATACTATTTTATCAGCCATGTCACATAACATTGACTGTAAAATACGTTAAACTTATACGTCCTTCTATTAATCCCAGACTATATCATAATGAATATTTTATAATGCCAGTCTACGTCAAAAAGTATCTAAAAATACCATTGATCCCTATCATGTTCGTAAAAGCGATATCGATGGCTTAAATGCTGCTACATACAGATAAGACGACAGATATTTATTTAAGGACTGTGTCTCATTTCTTATTTTTTATTGGTTTGTAAAACATCTAACATTTATCTCACAACTCTTTATAAATAAATTAGATTCCATTTTAATTCCATTAAAATAAATATCAGACAAAGACACTAAAACATAGCAAGAAACGACTTTAAAATATTTTTTATAAAAGAGATTAATAAATGGTGTAATAATATGTACACGACGACTTGTTAAATATATTTTTGACGGTGTGCAATACATTTCTTACATTTTTATAGTTTTTGATGCAATTTCTTGAACTAGCGCTCCTATTTGGAAGTTTTTGTACAACAATCAATCACTCCTGGCATAAAAAATAGGCAACATAATGGGACATTAAATGATACCCGCCAGGTTGAATTAATTTTAATAATATAATGAACATCTTCCTTAACATTAATAATTACAAATATTGATACATACTTTATCGACAGTATCTAACTGGGCATCTGACATTTCAGAAACCAATGTTCCCAATCTCATTACACCGGCTGCATCAACTTTTGATCCGTCCTTCCTAAAATCAAACACATTGCCATGCACTCAACCAAACACTATATATGAGGAACATAAATTATCTTCGTGTATGGTAAATATACATTTCACAAGTAGACCACAATGAGAGTATCTTTTAGTGAATTAAAACCTTTAACACAAAAGGTAGTTCTATATAGCCAATGGATGATTTACAAATAAAAGACGACAATACATACAATATGTATATAATTTGTACGTTTTTTTTTCTTGTTGACGGATATTTTTCGATGACTCCAATGTCGTGACTAACTACGGAACACTAGCTCTTTAGGGTCTTTGGCTATTTTTGATTTGGCGGACCATAGAGCTACTGTTTAGACCTATAAACAACTTGCGCACTATTTCTGACAATTGGATGTCAAGTGAGCTTAATGAAGCGCTATTATTTTGTTCCGTGATAATTTTTCCCAATCTGTACCTCTTTAATAATACACGATGACGTTTATCCTACTATTTATATCCAATAATAAATCATTTGTAACAAATCCCGCAAATCATTGTTTCTTAAGGGGTTCTCGTTGAAGGATATGTAATATTAGCATCGATAGCGGTGAAGATACTACTTCACCCCGGGTTTATTTTATTCGCCATTTAACTTTCTAAATATCAATTATTTTTGCTTTTCTATTACACAAGTTTGTATAGTTTACATTTTAATTCTTTTGTAATTAATTACAGAAGTTTTATATATCATTGTTATCATTTTCCTACAAGGCCGTTGATAACATAATAACATTTACCGGAATCCGTTCCTGAAGTTGTAAGTCACGCGATCACGTTAATAAAGATGGAAGGCAGCTTGGCGGGAGTTGTTGAAAACATTCATCAGTGGATATAAATAGAAGTATAAACGTCATTGTACATAAAAACATTAAATAGAAGTAAATTAAATAAATGCTAAATTACATATTAGCAGAATAAAAGTTACTTATAATATCGTGTAGAATATCTAGACTCATCTACTATGTACTCTTATTAGCTATATATTAATAAAATACTGTATCTCAAATTTAAAAATGAGCTAGTCGTTCGTCAACACTTTTATTAACATTACTTATAAATACATTAGTAACAAGACTTCTTAAATAGGCAGGAACCAGAATGCTTAAGATTATCCTTACAAATTTAGTTTTAGCATTGCAGACGACGCTAAGGTTTGTCTCTCTGTTGCTCCTAGTGGGCACTTTTCAATCTTGGTAGAATACTCATCTAAAGCATCGGAATCTAGTCTGCTAAGAACAGAAGTGTCAATTCCGCATATTAAGTTACCAGCAGCATCTAAGTCGTCCACGGTAATGACACCCGATGTGGATTTTCCCTAATAAAAAAATCAATAGTGATACAATAGAAAAGGGTGTTTTAATCGGTAATACAAACCTACTGTTCAAATGTTAGTACCTACACTGGACAGTGAAATAATTATGTTCTTCCTTTAAGTTTACTTTATTTTAGACATCTTGGTTTTTATTTATTGAAGTAAAAGATGTTTAACGGAGTGTTTCGATCCATACTATTCAGAAGAATAAGTTTCATACAATAAATTTGTTAAAGCAATAGAAAAGCTACATGGGCAAATATTTGTTTCACCACTACAAGTATGGAGTTGAGTATGAAGCGAAAATTCTGCCTTTCATATCGGCTACGTGGCTTCTTTCAATACAATCTCTATATACCACGATGGTCTTTGAATAGGCGGAAAAGAAGAAATAGAATTCGGATTTTGATTTGATACTTGATATGACTATTTAATGACAAGTACTTCAATGCTGGCAATTTAAGGGCCTAGCCCGCTCTGTCATAGTGTATAAAAACACAATTAATTTTTTGGCGGAAGCCAATTATCTAAATAGTTATCAATATCTTCTTATTGATTACCGTTGTGCCCACATTCGAATTGACGCAAAATGTACTAGAATGTTCCATCAGTTGACTTAGTACCTTAATGTAGTTTACCTGACAAAGGTAGGAATCCAAATTATTTAAACCTCGAAATTCGACAGAAAATATATTATTTCTAATATTACATCTCGTCTAGAAAGTGCTTCCCCGTTGAAAAACAAAACAGTAAGTTTAAAATGTCGGGCAGTTACGTTTTGTGTTGGTGTCCTCAGTGTTTAAACTTAATAAAGATGTACATACACGAGCCTCCATGATAAATTTGAAGCCGTCTTTCATCCGTTCTTTAGACAATACATCTGTGTCTGCCTTAGATATCGCACTTACAATAGCATCTCTATTACTGGTTCCAAATTTTTTCAAATCAGTGTAACTAAAACAAGATGTTATATTCCTGTGTCAAAAAACGTACTTAGTTTCGCAATATTTTTGGTATTTTAGTGGCCCAATAAAATCAGCAAAAATTAGCATAGCAAAATTGCACAAGTATCTCAACGAACCAGATTAAAACCGCGAAAAAGAAATACGTTTACATTATACATATCAATTAACTGTTCTGCAGATCGTTATTTATGAATCTCATGTTATCTATTATTGTATTCATTAGTGTGTACGTCCAGGTAGAAAAGCTCAGTTATATTCATGACGCTATCAACTTAACAATTGAATTCCAAATTAAGGGAAGAATAGTACAGATGTCAAGAAATTTCCAGTAACACAGAAAACCTCGACTTTATACTCCTATGCAACAAAGGGTTTACGTTATCATATTTAGGTATTGTCATTTCTATATATTACTGCAGATCAATTATTATTTACAGAATTGTATTTTTATTGTATTCATTTCACTTTTGATATAATCACATCTTTGTAAGTTTCTGTTACTTCAACATAATGTATACCTAAATTGAGAGAGTAATTTGGGAGATGCCTCACTTAATGTTTCACTGTCAGTCTGTGATTCAACTTCAGATGATGACGAGGCGGCAAAATTTGTGCAATTCTTATATGCCTTCATTGCTTCATCAACCTGTTAATTAAAATTCGTCTACTTCAGCAATGTTTAAAATAAAATGTTTATCAGTTAAAAAAGGTAAAATAAAATGTCTATTTTATTCCGTATGAAATTAGGACATTTTGTTTTAGACGAACTAATTCACAAGTAAAGACATTTTAAATAGACTCTATACAGATATTCTATAAACAGATTCATAACTGATTTGATATCATTCTACTGTTTATTACCCAAGCAATTATATTTCATGTCTATCAGTTAATCTATAAACAATGGAATATAGCTATAAAATATAGACTAAACAGTATATAGACAAAAATTATATAATCTTTACATAGAAATAACAATATTGTGCCTAAGGGTCTGTAGTCACAAGACTAACAAAATCATTTTAATTTAGAAGATTAATTACCTGTTCCTGTGTTATGCATGGTGACTTTGTAATAGCGTTTAGTTTATCAGCACGCTGTGCATCATTAGGTATGTCTTTGATATCGTCTATCGTTAACCCGCAGGCGATATTCTTTATGTTGGAGAGTCGTTGTAGGGTAAAGTTTGTATCAGCTCCATTGACGACTCCAATTTTAGACTTTAATTTGTCTACAAGAAACCTGGCCTGAAATTTGATAAATAAATACAGCAATTTATATTAATGTTATTCAAAGGCAAGTACTGCTATACTGTTTACTGTGGACATATTCTTTACAAACGATGCATACGATGATTTATGAACATCAAAGTAAATGCATAACTGTAAGTATATGAGATTTTCTGCTGTCGACAGAAGTTCCAATTATGTGCTTATGAATGTATAGACATTACCAACGTAAAGATTTCAAAAATGAATAATTTATTACGTGATGAATTACAAGACCATTCAAAATTCTCTCATGATTTTCCGGGCAAAAAAATATATAATAGGAAAGCTAAATAGAACCTATCAAATGAGCACTGTTATTGTAAACTCTTTAAAATAATGGTTGTATTTGTTTATCATAAACGAAGTTAAAAGTAAGCAGCTTATGTCGACCTGTTCTGCCTTTAATGTCTTTTGTGTTTAGTGTGTTGCTAGCTTACCCTATCGATGCACCTCATCTCACCCCTTCCTAAGAGTTTGTGCGGAATGGCGATATTGTCTTCTTTATTTTCTCGATTTTTTTTCAATATTTTTTCTCCAACTTTGGAATATGAAAATAGCAAAGAAAACCGACCGAACAACAAGAGCTTTCTGGTATTATTAATATATTAATATATTAACTATATTCATTTTAATTTACATACCCGTTTAGCATCAACTTCTATTGTAACTTCAGAAGTCTCGCCAGTAATATCTGGTAAATCAGAAATAGTTGCATTTTTCAGATATTCAGTAGGTATATTGTCTCCGAGTCCACTTTCGATGGCTTTTTTCACACAACTTGGACTTGATTTTATCTATTTTGTTAAATAAAATGTGTTTTGCATTACATTTTTGTTTTATACAATTTCGTATATTATTGTGTAGCAGATAGAAATTCAAAGTTAAAATCTCACGAAACATGGAGATAAGAACACAAAAAACAAGGTGCCTGTACGAACAATGATGCGAAGGAAAACTTCTTAGCGTAAACTCTCTACAATATCCTGAATTGGCCAATGTTTTTTATAAGCTCAGTGAAAAGAAACCAAATTAGGGGTTTAGATTTTGTCAAATACGTAGGATAGCGAAAACTATCTATCGTTATCGTAATCAATATGACACGACAACTTACGACATGTCATGCATCCTATGTACTTTTTGACAGTTTTACTTGGTGTTCGGTATTTTGTTATTACTTCGTTTAGCAGTGTTATAAATTAATTAAGTATTTATACATTACAGCTTTCGAACGAATTTCACGGGAATATATATGTTTTGCTGTTTTAATTGATACTTTAAAATAGTGCATACAAGTCTAATAGTTCGCGACCTCGATCATCATTCATTATTTACATTTGCTAATGTTGAAGGACTAGATTACTGGATGAAATGTGGTTGAATTTCGTGTTTGCTTTCATAAAAATTTCCGATTTCGCAAAATAAAATTTGTAGATAAAAAAGGCATAAGTATGAGAAAATGACACTGCTGTCAAAAATGTTATTGCAAGAAAACTTTAATGCATCCAACGTGTCTTTTCTACCTTTGTCACTAGTGATGAGATCAATGATTTTGGCGGTTTGAAGTCACTGTTCTTTGTTTTCTTAATGTTGGTGGCAAACAACTCAATTACGCTGTCAGAAAATGATGAAGTTGGAATCTTATCTATGTCACTACCATACATGGCAATTACACCAGATCCAATATTGTCAAGATCAGAACTGTTAAATGCACCCTAAAACATGACATAGATTACTGAGATTGTTATTTAATTCGCTTATAATTCCAGTGAGCAAAACATAGAAACCTTATAGTTTACTATTTCAATTAATGTGGTAGAACAAAAATCTAATGGTGTTATGATAGCAACACATATTAATACAATTGAAGCATGCGTGTAGTTTTTGTTTTGGGAATTATCCTACTAACCTTGATTTTATCGATATATTGGTGATAGATATCTCTCCATAATAGCTCCATCGGGGTAATGTGTGATGCTTCGGAATATGCACAAAAGTTTATCTTCATCAACAGAAATTTGACATTCCTTTGATTTAAAATATATGTCTCGTACTAATTATTTGTAGTTGACCCCTTAGGAAAACCGTGTGTTAGACAAGACTAAAATCAGAAGGACTTTTAAAAATGGTCAGGTATATATAATATTCGACATATATATTGCGACATAATACATTCCGCACAAACGAATTGTATTTATATACTTATAGAATTTCTTTTTATTAAAGAAATATTCAAAGTATTAAAAACAAATATATGACTAGCATTTTATTTATACTGGGAGCTTGATATTAGATCCTTTTTAATTTAGACCTTCTTTTCAGACTAGCCTCAAGTGGAAAACTACAAACTAAACTCTTTGAAAGGCCTGATGACTTTATCTTACCAATTGTCAATTTTCTATTCATTGAAGCAAATTTACATTTCACAACTCATAGGTAATACTAGATCATGCGATCACTATTCGAATTTTTTTAGACCGGAAGATACTTTTGATCAATAAACAATTTAAACAGGGTTTTGTTTTCAACTAGACCGCCATCAATACTCGGCTGATCATTATTAAAAATTCCTCTCCCAAATGCGATCCGACATTTGATTATAACGTGGGTAGGTTTTCCTATTCTTGGATTTGGCCATTTATTACAACAGGATTAAGCTCAAAGCTATATAGTTTAATAGATGGAAAAACCAGAAATACTTACATTCGATTTTTTTAAGGCAGACTTGGCGGTATCTAATACTTTTTTTCCCTGCAAAGACCAAATAAATCAAATTAAAGATTTAAAGAAACTTTCTCTCTCCGTCTTATTGTATTATGAATACCACTGGATATTACTAATTACCTGATTTTAACCTGACTGAAACGAAGGGGTGCTACGATTGGAGTTGAAATTGCTTCCCCTGTCGAAGAACCAGAACCTACCTCCGGTTTTAGTGAGGGGGGGGGTAGCTTCATTCATTTTTTATGTGTTCAAAAAATAATTTTTCATGTTTTGTTTAATTATATGCTATGAAATTAAATCTCCAGTTTGGTGACGATACACATATCATTTATTTATTCAGTAATTTTTCATTGTTTAAATTTGCAGCATTGATTTTTTTAAATTTTATTTTACTTTGTTAACCATTGGCGAGTTTGGTTTCATAAGGTTCACAGTGCGTCTGGCATAGAAAATTGCTTTTCAAAAAAGTGATGTAAAGAAAATACCTTCTTTGCATAGCGTTTAAATTTCTATCTGTTTGCATTAAATTAATTTGCTGTATTTATTACTGCATATTTTAACCATTTATAATTATAAAACAACGTCGGATGGAATCATGAGTCTGCCTAAATTATACATGTACAAATGTTTCCATTGTTAACCGTGTATGTTACACTGTTAACCTGGTTTGCGTCTATGAGATATAGGTCTTAAAACAATAGTACCTGAAATCTAAAGTAATTGAAAAAATCTATATGTAATTGAAATATAACCTATTATTTTGGAATGTAAATGACCGTTTGATTTCTCAAATCAAACTTAATTCAAATGTCAGATTTATTTTTAAGTTTTTGTTAGCTAACATAAAACTTCACATTTTAAGGGTTTTTACTGGCAACCACAGAAATTTAAACTTGCACACAGCTAAAAAAAATTTGAAAGTGTGTCAACTTTATTGTCTTCGAAAAGGCAGTGACTTAACAAAAAATGAACTCGAAACTAAGACCGCGCATTTAGAAAGTTAATTATTTAGACTTTTAAACATGAACAAACATTAATGTTTATATATTTCTACATATATATTGGAGTATAACTTGCATGGGCGGGCGTGTATACATGTACGGATCGCGGCCATAACGCCTGATTGTTCTCCTGTCAGTAAATAACAATCACATATTACATATTTAATTGGTTTTTTTTCTTCCTGCAATTCATCTTTGATTGAATGACAATGAAGATGATATATGTACAGTGTATGGTCCATGACAGCTTCTAATTAGTATATGGTATGAATATATGTAAATACAAATTCGTGCATTGTGTTTTCTTAGCAATGTTATAAGAAAAAAAGAAAATAAACATACAAACGTACTAATATAATAATTTCCCCTTACACAAACACCTGTGTATTACCGGTATTTCAAGCCATAAACTATATGATATTGTCTTACCGTACACTATTTTGGGGGTGTAAAATGTTATTGCATGCTTTATTTTGTTGTGTATAATTTTGGCACCTTCATCGAAAGCGCCAAATAAACAAAAATCAAACAACAACTAAAATAACCAGATTTGTGGAATTGAATCCGACAATTTTAATATGTTGTAACCATGTTGACAATTAGATAACTTGTATTATGGGTGTATATGACGTATATTAAAGAGCTAAAAAAGACGGGAAAGTGGCATTAATACTAAAGATTTGATGATTATAAGTAACCAATAAGAATACGGATTAGGATTAAAACAACCATGCAACAAGTGGAAACAGCCGAGCAACCATAAGGAACCTTGTTGGTTTTATTTTTCATCTATATCAAGGTGTCGAGTTTTAATTTGCGAGGAAGACGGAGTAACCCCAAACTGCGGTAAGAAAACGGGCAATTCTTGTCAATTAAGAATGGAGTCGAGTACAATCTTTCCGCAGTGAGGTTTGAACCCGCAACCTCAGTGTTGACAGACCACGTGATCAAAGCAGATGGCTTACTACCTTATCCACCTGCAACCGAGGTCCCCCTTAGAAAATATTGTTCCAGCCTACCGCTAATTTTGGCAAAGGAAACTAGTCACAGATGTTATGGTTTATATCTGTTTAAATCTTGAAATGCTTGGCAATGTAAAATCACTTGCAGAGTACCCCACAGTCACACTTTAATTAAAATAATTTAGAACTTAAAACAAAGGTTAACATACATAGTCACTGTAGTACAGATTTAGCTGTTTGATAGTTTGATTTACTTACCATATTCTTTGATGTTATTGTTACGTTCTTCATTTTACCACCAGTTATTGCACTACTTAGCGACGCATTTGAAATCTTATCAAATGATTTCATTGGCAGAAACTGAAGTAGCGGACCAATGCAATCCAATATCGAATCGGTATACGTTGAAGGATCTGCTAAAGTTGGTATGCGTTTAAATACAACATCTGCTAGCTTAGCGAGCTGAAAAGCATTTTGGACATACATAAGCTGAAGGTATGATAATAAGAATCATTCTGAAGAATTTGTAATAGATCAAATGATCTTCTTCATCTTTGACTTTGAATTGCTAAGATGAAAACAGTTAAAGAATTGTCCTGATTCATTAAATGAAAAAAGTGATTGAAAATAAACACAATGTTGCAATAGATTAAGATAAATACCGTCACTTACATCAGCACTGTCAAAACTATCAGATTTGTCACATATTTCACATACTGCAGCCATAAGTTCTGTTGTATTTAGTTCCACCAAAATGCTCCTGTTGTACATCATCATCTTAAATGAGCTGCATCAGAAACAAGGATACGTGTAAAGTTAAAATCCAATACGGAAAAACCTGAGGCTTGTTATGATATAGTTTGCACCATGCAAGTATTTAACTTCTTTTTTAGGTTAAATCTGCAAACTTCGGCATGTGAATTTATATACCGTGTTTATACATTTCTTTATTAAAATAAGATATATACAACCAACTTGTGCTTGTTTGTTTGGTTACATAAATGAAGTTTTAGGCCGCTTTCAGAAAAGTGTTCAGCTAAATCGTGGAGTGCAAGTTTTTATAGAGAGACGACGTCGGAGTACCTGACATTACTCGTACTTGTAAGTAACATATAGTTATATTTACTTTACTAGAGCATGCTTTAAGTGGAAGATAAATATTCGTGTAACACATACAATGATATTACTAAGCATAATTCGTACTTAACAATCTGATCCTTTTTCAAGTCTTTTGGCTTTACACTCTGAAGAGCGTCCTTCATAAACTGAATACCATCTTTGGTATCAGTCTTACTAAAGTCGACTTTAGATAACATCTGGAAACAAAATTTAGATAAATAACATGTTTATAGATATTCCGAAACCTTCGAGCGAATGACATATTATTTCTTGTATTTAATTGTCTACATTTTTATCTTACCTCTGATTTGGTCATAAGATTACCCATGAAAGAAGGGTCAGCTCCACATGATGTAAGAAGATCGGACAAGGAATTTTTCTGAGTGGTTGTCAGCGGTTTCCCGTTCTTTGTATCATTCATTAGTTTAGAAGTAGTAATGTTTGCTAGTATGTTGATGGTACGTTTGTCCAGTTTGTTACAATGTTCTGCAAGACTATCAACGCTGCAAGTAAAGGATGTAAATGAGCAAATAATTAACTGTAGATGTGAATAATTAATTATAAATAGATTTAATATTTAAAGAAATATTCTGTCAATGTAAATTGAATCAATTTAGACAAATTTATTATATGAAAGGTAATACTTTCTAGACTGGGCCTACATATGATTGTACAGTGTCAAGGTAAGCAGTATATTCAAATTGTTAATGTGACACAAACGTGTATTCCTTTGAAAATGAAATGCTCCGCATTTCTAACTCAGCGTCAGTTACGTTATCCGTCGTGACTAGTCGTTATTTTTGTTTTGCCATATCTTGACAAAAGTACACAGTTAAAAGAGTCTGACACAAAAAATACAAAAGCTAAACTTTTTTACTTGTCGATCATAACATCTGGCGGTGCATTTTTCAGACAATCCATATCTAAGATTTCCGGAGAATATTTCATTGTAAGATTCCATTGATCTTTATCCCAGTTCGAACAATTCCTCACGTCAAGTAGAGATTGGATACTCTTTGCATCAGCTGTACCCGAGGCCTACAATAATACTTCAGTGAAAGTTTCAATAGTCCACATAGGTGCTGGGAGTGTTCCGAGAACTTGATCTGAAACGGTGCCTTTTAGCTAATGTGTACGTAAGGGATTTTGACTCGTGAGAAATTGTCAGGTTATAATACGGAAAGCCTGGCCAATATCATTAGGCTTTTTTATTCAATCTTTTGTTTTTTTAATGTGACATAAAACAGTTACAATCCAAAATGCAATAGTAATTCTATATGTAGATATAATAAAAATTAAGGTGTTGTTTTAATGTTATTGTTAACAATTCTCTTATGCCGGCTTAGTGTTCCATTAATTAATTGTCGTTAAACTTAATACTATGATAAGTTAGAAACTAATAAGACAACAAAGCAGAAGACATTACAACTCCATATAAAAGTGAGATAAGTTTTTGACATGCTAATCATCTACTGTTTTGATACTATCAACCGTCGTGCAAATCACGTACATCTAGTAATGTGATTTACGAGAATAGCTATATAGGGGAAAAATTAAAAAAAAACATCACTAATCCTAGTGTCGGGATTCTGAAATTTCCAAGTGATATTCTATACTTGTGATGACGGCATTTAAAACATGCGTACATTTGCGTTTTTGTCCATTAAAATACAATTTCAGTATATTTTGTAATATTGTTGAAACTGACATGTTTAAACAAAAAACACTCTTAGCGTTGTTTATGTGACACTGGTACAGCTCTTGTACAATGCAAAATGTAACAGATTTTCGTTACATGTTTTTAGTATACATTTAAACAACGACTTACCAACAGAAGTTTTCCACAGTCAATGTTCCTGTCAATAGCAACTCTAGTAAAACAGTCAACATAAGTCAAATTTTTACACATAGCCAGCTTTTGATTTCCATTCATTTTCTGAAACATTGCTCGTTCGACCATTGGCTACAATAAATGGGCTCTGTTAATCAAATAATGGATTTATAGCTGACACAGCTTCAAAATAAAGAATCAAACACAAAAAAATCATTAGAAAATAACAGAAAGTTAAAGATGAACCCAACAAAAACTCTGAAAGGGCAAGCAGTTCACTTGTAGAATTGATAACGAAAGCTGTTAATAGTTAAAACTCTTTATTTGATCATTGAAACTTGGGAGTCAAACCTTAGGTCAATCGGACTAAGAGTAAAATAACTGCGAAATACCGAATTTTACCCTTTGCAAAATACATGCAACTGACTTCTCGAAAATTAGTTTACATGTACAGATTGAATATTGATGTGTGAGAATCCGGCAGAGAGAATAAGTCACAGTACGGTACAAGGTTTCTTATGTTAAATGGTAATACTATAATGGATAGGTAATTCTAGATTGGCAGTTATACATAGGTAAACTGACAGAACCATTGTGTTACCAGTGAAGTCAAGATATGTGCTTAATACAGAATGCATTATAAAAACATTTCATATGTGTTGACAGAGTTTTATAGTTAAAAAAGCCGGCCTCCATATATTGTGAAGTAAGCGTTTATTTTTCTGTAGAACAATGATTCTTGCAAACGTATGAATAGCATGGTCATAACTAATAATCTGTATATAAGAAACAGAACAATTTACAACACACAAAAAATTAGTTTTAATAATATACTGAAACGAAACAAAAATCCCCAATACAATATTTGAGTTCTATATTGCTCACACGTTATAGAATTTACATCATAATCTGCATCCAGTTTGTTGGTAATTTTTGCACAAATTATTGTTTTTGAAACAAATCATTTCATGTGTTTCAGGATTTGGTAGTGGGTTTACCAACCTTGATTGTCGAGGATTTTGATGACAATGTTGATTCTTTAATTGGTTCACTCACTTTTTTCAAGTTTACGTGTATAATTATTAGAAAATGATATCTTTCTATTAGTGTTCATACCTCTAATATAGAAAAGGCAGTTTTTGGTAACTCTGCTTGATCTGTAAGTGTTACGTTTGGTGGATCTCGAATGAACTTTAACAAATTATCTTTTTGCTTTTGGGTAAGTGCAGCCCATATTTTGAGGTAAAATTTGATGCCGTCACAGGTTGCCATGTAAGCAGTTGTCTGAAATACTAATATCAACAATAGCGTAAACATATACATTGTAGCATCAATTATCAACTCAGCAAGTTTATAAAAGTTTCTGGTTTGGTAGTTCGTCGTAATGAGTTAAATAACTTTAAAAATATATATATTTTAATGATATGTATAAAAACATTAATTAATATGAAATGTTTTTAAATTAGAATTAAATAATTGAATCGTATACTTTCCTAACAGAACAACTAACAATGCCTGCTAGACCAGATAATGTGTGATCATCAAAATTATTTTGGTTATGATGGTCATTGCAATTAATAGGCAATATTGTTATAAGAAATAAAGTACCATTAGTTTTGTCAATGCTAAATAATTCCAACAATGTGTCGCTACAATAAAACTCACGTGATGTATTTGAAAGGTAGTTATAATCTTGCTGTGAAACTAGAGGCAAGGTATCGTAGAATTTTTTTTGCATAGATCCGTACATATCAAAGGCCATGCAGTTCCCTGTAATGTCTAGATATAGCTGGCATGTCTGGCACTCTTTTGGACACGGATATGTTACAACTGGAAGCGCTTTCGTTGTCGTCACTACAACAAAGTTGTCTTGATATTTGTAATTTTTATTCTTCTTTTCAATTAAAAGTACACGAGAAGTTTGGTATCCACAAAGAGTGTAAATTCTTGAATGATGAGTAGTTCACAGATAATACAAGAGTTGGATACCTAATAGGTGTAAGGTATCTTTCAGTAAAAATTGATAATTGGGTTTTGTACCAATAGTGTTCTGTTTTAGGAATTTAAAACACTGGAATACGTTGATAATATCATCGATACATTAGTTTAACATATTTTATTTGCAAAATCATCAGCAAAAAGGATAAGAATTAGAATAAGCAGTAAACACTGCTTGTCGTCATCATAAATCATATCCTCCAAGTTTTCGTTTTCAATCTCATTTTCAGCGGGGGAATATTGTGATTGTGATTTTATCCGGGTTTGTAGCTTCCAGTAGATTTTATGGTTTGAGGCATTTTTAATATATCCGTATCAAGGTTTTTCTATTAATTTTCCTTTGCTATTTTCATTGAGTTATTTACTTTATTTCTTTTACGTTACAATTTGATGTCTGACGATAATTCTGTACGAATTTACTTTACCGTTCGCGCTTTCTTATCTCTCGACGAAATTCGTTTGTAAACCAAGGCTTGTCGTTTTTTCTCAGAGTAATGATTTTGGTTGGCGTGCATGCTCTAGCCATTTTAAAAAATATTATTGTGCATTCCTCAGACATTTCGATTATTTTGATAAAAAGATTCCCGAACAAATGACCCTATACGTTAGCAAATTTCTCGTTTTTTTATACGTATTCTGAAGGATTCTAAATGAGACGACAAAGAGTATGCAACGAATATTGGTAAGTAAAATATTACCCTACATCCAGTAACAAACAGGGGGCCTCTGAGACCGAGTGCTTAAGTAGTTCTTTTACTGTTTAGATAGT
Source organism: Limnoperna fortunei (assembly GCA_944474755.1). NCBI lineage: Eukaryota > Metazoa > Mollusca > Bivalvia > Mytilida > Modiolidae > Limnoperna > Limnoperna fortunei. The sequence goes on along the minus strand of OX104117.1, from coordinate 80,890,178 downwards.
TCTACTTTTGATCACGTGGTGTGTCAACACTGAGATTTCGGTTTTGAGTTTCACTGCGGGCAGGGTGTACTCGACTCCAATCTTTATTGACAAGGATTGTCAGTTTTCCTACTCTGAGGGTTTTCTCTGGGTACTGCGGCTTTCTCCCCAATAAAAACCATGATATTTAAGCCATGATATAGCTAAAAAAAGAATGGCGTTAAATATCATTCAAACAACAAACACCAATAACAAATATTGTTAATTCCAGTAATTTACTGATTTAATACTTCCTTTCATGTTTTCTGTATTTACTGTGTGTGGCCATCAATGTGATAAAATAACATATTTTAATTAACATGACATGACATAACATACGATTCCCAGCGCTCAAATGACAGAGATGCCTAGTCAGTCCCAATGTGACTTTAGTGTGTAAAGGATTTGGAGATTAATGCCATTTATTATATCTCGATAAAGAACGGGTTTATTATAGTCGCTACGATAAGACAAATTTTTCTGAAATTTGGCATGGAGGTAGATTTTAGTATTTGGGGTGAAACGCTACCTTTGAAATTTTTTTCCGACATCGCGTTCAAAATGGTGGCGAAAAAACCTGTATTATTTTCAACGTTATCCGATCTCGATGAAATTTAACGTGCTGCGATTGCACAAAAAAATTGGTGTGGATGTAGATTTAAGTGTCCCGATTGGAACTCCATATTCGGAATTTTTTTTCAACCGTGGGTTTCAAAATGGCTGCCAAAAACGTGTCAAATTGTCAACGTTGTCCGATTTTAATGGAATTTGATTTGTAGGTATATTTCAATATCCTGAGTAGAACGCAATACTATCCATGGGGATTTTGGGCGACTTCTGTGTTGGCATCCCAACACATTATTTTTAATTAAATTTGTGTTTGTTAATTTGTTCTTGTCCTGCATTTAGCTAAAATACTGCCAACTATTTAATCAATCATTAAGTCATATTATAATAACTTTAACTAAAATAATATATATATATATTGTGTATGTGTGAATCATGTTTAACGCCAATTTCAATAATTTTGAGCGATATCGTGGCGTCTGTTTTTTATTGAGTAGGAAGCCGTAGTACCCGGAGAAAACCCCCGACCTTTGGTAGGACAACTGGCAATCATTGTCAATAAGTTTGACGTCGAATGCACCTAGTCGGCAGAGAGACCCGAACCCGCTACCACGTGATAGACTAACTACCTTAATTACTAGGCCACTGAGGCCAGCAACTACAATACAAAATAAAAACTTAAATAATATAACATAAATTCATTTCAATGTTTCATATCAAAATGCGATGTTTAACAAATAAATTCCATCACGTCTGAAAAAGAACTCTCTAATTACCAAGTGACTTAAGTGGAGTCGGTGTGCTCATCACGGGTGAAGTCATTGATGATAATTTAGGTAACGTTGTAGTGCTTCCGTTGGATTGAGGAGGGGACGGAGAACTCATTCCTGAAGGGCAATGTCAAATATATTTAATTGCATTATTTGCTGATTTAATTTTTTTTGTTTTCTTTATATTTACTATAGGTGATCACCATATCCATGTGATAACAACATAAATAAGGGGATATAGCATAGCAAACTGGTGACGGTTCCCAGTGCTCAACTAACATAGCTGACTGGTCCGTCCGTGTGTGGCTCATAGGGAAAGTCTTCTTGTTGTAGGGTTAGCAGGTTATAAGACCTAAATCCTGCCCGCAGACCATAGTGGGTAAACCATTTTGAGATAAAGGCCATTTATTTATATTTCGAAAAAAGAAGGCATATTGTAGCGTCTACAAATACTACATTCTCTTTCGATCCTACCAAAATCTGCATATTGTTCAGCTGCAGTCAAAAATAATTCCAATTAGCCCATCCCGATTCTACGTTATGTATTGTTTGTTAACTGGTTCTCGTTCTGCATATGGCTGAAATATTACTCGCTGAATGTCAACCACTCAATCATTCAGTCATAAAATAATAACCTTAACTACAATAATATAAAAAATAAATTGACTTCATGGTTAAATATATAAAATAAATTGGCCAAGGTTACATAAAGGCCATGTTTTGCACATTAAAATTAAAAAATTTAACAATATAAGACTCTACTTACCTGTCTTGAGGGTCTGTGTGGTCATCAAAGGCGAAGTCATTGGCGGAGGCATTGTTGACGTTTTAGGTAACGTTGTAGTACTTCTACCGGAAGGAGGTGGTGATGAAGAACTCATTCCTTTGGGGGACAAATGAAAAATATATAGCTAATTACATTAATTTTCTGATTTAATCGTGTTTTCGGTTGTTGTACACTAAGATTCTTTCTGTTTTCTTTATTTACTGCGTGTTATCATCTTATTCATTTATTCATGTGATAACAACATAAATACACGTGACATAACATAGCAAACTGGTGACGGTTCCCAGCGTTCGACTAACACAGCTTACAGGTCCGTCCGTATGTGGCGCATAGGGAAAGCCTTCTTGTTGTAGGGTTGTCAGGTTGAGGTTATTATTCCTCAAACCTGACCGCAGACCATAGTGGATAAGCATTTTGAGATAAAGGCGATTTATGTATATTTCGAAAAAAGAAAGTTTATTGTATTGTATACAAAGACAACATTCTCTTTCGATCCTACCAAAATCTGCATTTTGTTCAGCTGCAGTCAAAAATTAACCCCATTAGCCCATCCCAATTCATTAAGTTATTTATTGTTTATTAACTGTTTCTCGGCCTGCATTTGGCTGAAATATTACTCTCTGGACGTCAACCACTCAATCAATCAATCATTCAGTCACAAAATAATAACCTTACAACACTCCAATTATATATAAAATAAATTGGCTTCATGATAAAAAAAATGGCCAATGTTACATAGAGGCTATGTTTTGCACATTAAAATTAAAAAATCCAACAATATAAAACACTCTACTTACCTGTCTTGAGAGTCTGTGTGGTCATCAGTGGGGAAGTCATTGGCGGAGGCATTGTTGACGTTTTAGGTAACGTTGTAGTACTTCCGCCGGAAGGAGGAGGTGTTGTGGAACTCATTACTGGGGGTGTTGTTGATTTCTGCGTCGACTGAGCAACATTGTATGAAACTGATTGACAAAATTAAATATATAAAATAGTGTTTTAATCTATGAATTAAGATTGAGGACCACTATGTACATGTTATTCACCATTGGTAGATAAGTAGTCCAGACAATTACACAAAAATTGATCAACAGCGTACCAACAACGATTTTGTTACTTCGAGCCCGGAAAGGTTGGACTCCAACCAAAATTAACAATGATTGTCCGTTAAAGTTCGGGGGTTCTTAACGGGTACTCCGGTTTCGTTCAAAATATTTTAATACTAGAGGTCGATATATCTAAAATTTGCTGAAGTGGCTAAAAAAACCCGATTCGGACAAAGCATACACTCCAGAATATAACCAGTCCAAACTGCCATATAAATAAAGATCATAAGACTTGATGATGCTGACTCTTACTCAAGAAGAGAAACGACACTGCCCAGCAGTTTAATTGTGCATTCTACTGTATGCATGATGTCTTTGCCAGTAAACTATGATGAGTTGACATGCATTTAATCTAACCTAGCTGGCTCGTTTGAAATTAAGGACACCATCAATATAGTTAATTTGCCTTCTTTAGACTTTCTTTGGAACTAGACTCAGGAAAATTACAAAGTAAACTATACGACAAACGTAATGATTTCAATTCTCCAGTTGTTAATTCAGCGTTCATCTATAGCAACATTACAAAATCCCTGGCGTATTTTGTTGAAATTTAACAATTATACGTTTGCTAGATCTTGCAATCTGTATTTCGATTCTCTAAACCGGATACTGCTGATGACTATTAAGCTACTCAGCTTAAGACTAATTTAACGCTTTTCTTTAAACTTTCTATAGTCGTGGCGGCTATTTTAAATAATAGTTATGAGAAATCAATTTTAAAACACGATCAGTCAGTCATACGTAATCTTTCCTGGATTTGACTTTTCCATGGACATGACGATTAGTTACACGACGGTTGTGTAATTAGAGGCAGATCGACACTGCTTACATTATTACTCCTCCTAAGCACCTTGGTGCTCATTGATGAATTAGAGTTAATCACTATTTGTAATTATGTTTCGGTTTTAATCCTGATTTGTATACCACCCTTAATTTTGGCTCTTGTTGATCTTTCGGTTTCGTGGCTATTTTTCTTCTAACATGCAATGATAAAGCTTTTCACTCAAGCATTCAGATAATTTAATATACTAAATATATAGTTATATATTATTTCTATGATGAAAAGACACGCAACATAATAAACTTAATAATCGTTGATAGCCAAAGCATTCTAGGACAAAAGCTGCAGAATAGTATCCAGTCAAAATTACAGGATGTCATAATAAAGGTGCTTTAAATAACGTGCAATCTTGTCTACCCAGAGGTTCACACCAAAACACCAACTGGATAAGTAAATCCTATTACTAAGAACTTTCAATAAAATACAAAATATAAAAAAAAAATTAGAATCAAAGTCGCTTACCTTGAGAGCACAGGAGTCCTAAACATAGAAAAATATTAATCAGCTTTCGTAAATGATATTGCTTTTCGTTTATACCTCCGTCTTCAATTAATGATTAAATGAAAAACGTTCATTATGTAATGATAATTTGAAATTGATCACAATATTGTAATACATTGGCACATTGTATTCTGCCTGAAAATAACAGACGCTAAAAATATTGACAATTAGCATGGCTAAAACATCTAAATTTCAAGAGCTTTTAGAACTTGATATATAGCGCAAGTACAATTGATTCATGCCTAATAATTAGCTAAGAACGCAATTTGTTTTGTAAATTTAATATTCAATACACAATTCCTAGTTATTATTCAGAGTTTATATAAACAACAAATGCGTAATATAAAGAGAAAGAGTTGAAAAATGTGTAGAAATAGTTAGCGCTAAAGTAAAATCACAAACAGTCTAAGTATTGTACAATTTACTAATATAAATAATATTTGCATTCCGCGGAGCTTGATAATTCTTTTAAAAAATATAATATTGAAATTTGCAATACAAATATAATTTAGATAATTCTTTATAAAATGCACGTAGTTCTTTACCTGCTCCAATGAGAAAAAATAACACGTGAAACTCCATAGTGGCTACCGCTGTCCCGCAGCGATAGAGGTAACACCTTTACTACAAGACTTTTTAAATCGGTAATGTATAAATTATAATTATTGATTTATATTAATTGTCCATGTTCTATTCTCCAAGTAAACAACCAGTTAGTCTGTTGCTATTTGTGTGTAAATATATACTTATGATGTCTAATTTTTATATGCTTTGGTATTGTATTCTAAAAATAAGATCTGTTAACACGATTCAATTAATTCACAATTAAATTCATGATTGTTCAAAACATTTAATATTTTATAATAGAAAAATTTTCGTTCGGTTTTTTTTTTCCTTAGTCCTTTGTTTATTTATCCTGTTTAAACCAGATATTGTGCATTCCTAATCAATTCTCTGTACAGGTGTTTGATTGACATGGTCGTACATGTGAAGTCGTCTTTTCTGAAAAATGAATTTATTTAAGGATTAACTACAAAAAAATATTTTCTCCATCGAGGGATAACAAAATTTCCGTTTTGCACATTGTATAATCCGCGTAGCGGATTATATTAAATGGCACAACGGAAATTTTGTTATTTTTTGTAGTTAATACTTATAAATAAATTCTAATAATAGAATAAACTCAACAATTTTATTTTTTAACTGGACATTTTTGAAAAATCAGATCAACACAAAAACTGTTAGTTTTGGAATTATCTCTAGATTGAATTCGTTATCATTGCTTCCTCCTCACTCCCCCCCCCAAAAAAAAAAAATTGCGTAAGTTTTTGATTGGATGATATTTGAAGTCTAAAAAAAATTCCCCTCAGTCAAAGAAGTGTATAAAAATGGAACCAAAATTTACTTTTGAATATTTTTTATTAAATATTATTTTATCAATAAATTATTATTGTCTTGCACAATCAATAGAGAAGCACAATGTGACGTCATTTTTCAGTGTTGACATGTTTTCATGGTTTTCCTCGTCTAAAACAAGGGCCATAAAAGTAGAATGATTGTTTGGTCTTCCCCTATTGGAAGCGAAATCACAATAACGTGATCCCTGACGCAACTATATAATGCGTCTGGTAGATCGAGACTAGTCATTTGACGCTTGTATTCAGTGCAGCAAACTTCGAACAATAAATAATTCATAAAATGTGTTTACATATGTGTTTATTGTAATTTTTTTCTTGTAGACTGTTATGTACAATATGAATGGATCTATGATGTTCTTTTTATTTTTTGTAATGATTTTATATTATCACATATTTGGTAGTAATATGAACATTTTTGCATAGTTGATATGACCGGAAGTGATGGACTGATATCAGCCCTCGTGCCTAATATCGATATTAGCCCAGGTGGCTCATCTCGGTTTTTATCTTTCGCTTTAGTTTTGCAGCATAGAAGACGAACTGCAACTAACAAAATGACGGATGACAGGCTTCGTGCTGTCACTGCAGAAAAAACGTTTACATTTGTTGATAGTATGAAAAATGAATTTACCAAACGAAAAAACAAAAACATACAATGAGTTTTTACCGAGTGACACAACTGGCTTTCTTCTTAACCTATGATATTAAACTGTTTAGAGTTTTGTATTTGTTTTAGGTGTTTTATTACATTTTTTCAATATTAAACCGTTTCATCTGCTTTATTTTCGGATAAAAGGTTCCATCACTGGTTATCAATTATGTGATAAACAGATTATAGCATGCCATGTTCCATATCGACAATGGTATTAGCCCTAGACCCATATCAGAAAGCTCTCGGGCTAGATATGGGAGTCTAGTTTAGTTTTTAATTATTTATCCCGTTGGCGAGACGGGAATCAGTCGCCGATCCTCGGATTTATTATTAGATATAGGGAGTTCGAGTGGACAGACTGGGGCGAAACCTACTCAAGTCAAAGAGATTTTATTATTTTCTAACAAATTTTGATTATGAAAAGTATGAAGAAACATTTTTATTACAATCGGCATATCGTGTTACAAATTTTGGTAATAGTTTAAAGGGTTCAACCCCCCCTTTTTCATCCGCCACTGATAATATTATTAATAATAATAATAATAAGACGAACATTTCCTAAGGACCTTTTGCAAAGCAACACTATATAATAGTATACTAACCTTACAACACCTTATTGAATACACCTTCCCCTTAAAAATAAGAATATATTACAGTGACATGTATAAATGTAACAATGTGACGCAACAACAACGTATACGCCCGGTGAATGGTCCTCCAGGTCACTAGGAGAATTTAACGTTTACATATCAGGTACATGGCAGTTATATTCGTATACATAATTTGACAAATTGTACATTAATTTTAAATTATTTTGTAAACCAACTTACGGTGATCTGAAAAATATGTGCCTTAATAAAGTTTAAGGAAAAAGCTGTTTAACGATTATACAATACAAGGCATGAAGGCGACGGTAGCTGAAAGCTTGAATAGATTATTTACTAGCCAATATTCACCATAAATTTATTAAACGACACTTGAATTTTTCTGTTTTTTTTTTCAAAGTTCACAACCTGAAGTACTCACTGTTATGTCACTGTAGCTAGGACAGTTAGATACAAAGTGAAGTTCATCTTCAACATCAGTTCTGTCACAGATTCTACATATCCTGTCGCTAGGATGTTCTCCATTATATTTTCCAGTTTCTAGAAGTAATGGGAATGTGCCAGATCTCAGTTGTGCTAACAAAAATCGTTCTTTTTTTGTTCAAGTTCAGTTGTATATATTTTCCTGAACAAATTCACTTTTCATCTGAATATACGTTGAAGTTCGGGCGTCAGTAAAATTTCTGTTTATTACAGTGATATTTGTGTAGCTTTGATTCGAACATTGTAATTGGGATTACTTGCTTTCTTTCAGAATAGTGAACTAGGTCAAGTGTTGTAAGTTGTCCAATAAGTCTGCGCACCAGTTATACATTTAATCAAAATTGAATGCTTGTTTGTGATAAGTTTAGTCAAGTAGCCTATTTTAAAAAGCGCACCGACGTTTTCCAGTGTGTATATTGACATAGTATACAACCGAGTCGAAGTATATAGCGAACAGGGGCGTAATATAGTTAACTCCCGGGAAATACCATAGTGATCTAAGTATAGGTACGACGCATCAAAGGAAACGTTTTCGCAACAGTTTTTTCTAGCGCTTTCCCGGTCCCTTTTGACAGCGCTCTGCATGGTTTTCGAAAAAAGCCAGTCCAGATATATATAGCGAACAGTGGCGTAAATACGATGAACTCTCGGAAATACCATATTGATATTGACGCATCAAAAGAAACGTTTTCACAACGATTTTATTCCGAAGTTGTTTTGATGAATGGAGGGTTTAATTTTTCATTGCGACCTCTTGGTCCCTTTTGACAGCGCTCGGTGTGGTTTGCGTAAAAACCATTAGATGAAAATATGACAAATTATTTGTATTCATCAAAAACCTATAGTCTATGCTTTACGAATCTTGATTCACTAAATATTTTTAAAACAGGACATTTATATCTCAATGTTCCCTCAACGAAGATGTCGTTTCATCATCTACCACTTTAGACTTAGTTTCTTTCCTCAATCTGCTTTTACCTGGGTAGGGCTTTAGGTACTATATAACTATGAGTTAGAAACCCTAACCCCGTCCCACACTATGCTATAAGACTTTCAAGTAACCTACGCATTCTACTCTATAATGGCAACATGAACTGACTTTGACCAAGTTTGAATTTTTTCTAGAGATAATTTACCTTAGGCCACCCATCGGCGTATACTCGGGGTATGACTACAGGTAACCTTCAATGACACCGAGGAGTACAAAATCCATAGCTCGTCTCACGCCATGCCATTTCTATTTTACAGAACCTTCCTCATTCTTTTCCGTAATATAAGTATTGCTCGAATGTTAAATTCCGTATAGAGTTTTATTTACCTTAGGCCACCAAGCGGATTATAACGGGTAGGCTTTTATGTAACCCTGGTTAAGGATCACTCTGTGCCATTTTTTCTGTATTAACATTGTTCGAATGAGATATTACGTCTAGAGTTTAATTAGGTCACCAATCAGTTAAAACCCGGGTTATAATTCAATATATACTCTTCAAGAAACCCTAGCCCTGTTCCGCGATCTGCCATATGACATTCAAGGAGCCTACCTACCTCCTTTCATAATGGCAACTTTAGCGAGGATACAAGTATCCTTTATTTATTGCTCATTATCATCACGCAGGCCTCACATCCTATCATAGGAATAAAAACCCTGTCACCGTCTTATTCTATGTCAATTGGATTTTACCGGCTGTTTTCCGCGATGTAAACAACATTGGTAGACTGAAATTTCGTCTAGAGTATATTTACCTTTAGCCACTAAACGTCTCAAACCTGGGCTAGATCTGCATGTACTTTTCAGGTACACCTAGGAGCTACACTTTGAAGTCACATTTCAGAGAACATTGCATGTTATGAAAGTACTAATGCATGACGATTTTATCCTGTATATTAATTCTAGGATCGGATCAAACTCTTGGAATATTAGTATATTATTTAAATTTTGACTGACTGAAAAGGGGGGGGTTATTGCTGTTTATATACTTTGGTCCTCATCACCTTATTTATTGCACATTGTATTATTATAAAAGGGTTTTATATTTATATATTTACATAATGTATGTCTTTTATCGATATCCTGGATTTCTATTGGTTCAATCCGTTACAGATGACGTAGAATCATTCTGTGAGTAACTTAAATCAACAAAAATAGAGTTTGCACGATTTAAATCAGGACCCCGTCATTTTTTAAATGAAATAAAATGTAAATATAAGAATTGACTCCATTCTTTTGAAGTTTCATTGACTTACAAAAGCGTTGACCGAAGCACATTTTCATCATGAAGCGCTACCGTGCTTCTGTCAACGTTTTTATACGTCAATGAAACTTCAAAAGAATGCAGTCAATTCTTAAATATTTACAATTGTTGTTTGACGACCACCAATGTTTACACAAATCGACTGACATAATATATACATGTAGCTCTAAACAATCGTCTACACAATGAAATAGAAAAAACTGGTTGACGAATTGAAACTTATATACCACATGTTTATTTAAAATACCTTCGTTTTGTTGTTATAAACGTTATTTTGTTAATTCTATACAATATAAAGAGCATGATTATTGTGTTGTTTTTAACACGAAAAACTCACAAAAGCTACCAATTAGACCTGCAGTGTCTTTTAAATAATATTCATTTAACGTGCAGAAAAGTTACATTTCTCCTAATGAATAATTAAACGTTGAAAACAAATCCCCCATAGATATACAGGAGAAAAACTGCAATCAAGTTTCAGAAAGGTCAGTTTTCCTGAACATCTGTCTATTCGGGGTGTTCTTTTTGATGTTCGTGCGGTGGTATTGCGAACGCACTCATTGTTTTTCGGGATATCTTAACACTAGTACATGTATCACAAACCGCTTATAGCGACATGTAGGTGGCAGTATAACCAACTTAACCGCCTATAGAGACAGGTTTGTAGCAACAACCAACTGAACCGCCTATAGGGACAGGTAGGTGGCAGTATAACAAAATTGACCGCATACAGAGACATTAAGGTAGCACTAACCAACTGAACCACCTATAGCGACAGGTAGGTGGCAGTATAACCAACTGAACCGAATATAGCTATAGGTAGGTGGTAGAATAACCAACTGGACCGCCTATAGCGATAGGTAGGTGGCAGAATAATCAACTGGACCGCCTATAGATGTTGGTGGCAATAACCAATTAAACCTCCTATAGGGACAGGTAGGTGGCATAATAACAGACTGATCCTAATAAAGAGACAGGTAGGTGGCAGCATAACCAACTGAACCGCCTATAGAGACAGGTAGGTGGCAGTATAACCAACTGAATCGCCTATAGACAGAGAGGTGACACTAACCAACTGAACCGCCTATAGCGACAGGTAGGTGGCAGAATAACCAACTGAACCGCCTATAGGTTGGTGGCAATACCCAACTGAACCGACTATAGGTTGTTGGCAATAACCAACTGAACCGCCTATAGCGACAGGTAGGTGGCAGTATAAACAACTGAACTGCCTATAGAAACAGAGAGGTGGAAGTATAACCAACTGAAACGCCTATAGAGACAGGTAGGTGGCAGTATAACCAACTGAACTGCCTATAGAAACAGAGAGGTGGAAGTATAACCAACTGAAACGCCTATAGAGACACGGAGGTGGCAATAAAAAACTGAACCGTCTATAGAGACATTTAGGTGGCAATAAAAAACTGAACCGCACATAACGACAGGTAGGTGGCAGTATAACCAACTGAAGCGCCTATAGCGACAGGTAGGTGGCAGAATAACCAACTGAACCGACTATAGGTTGTTGGCAATAACCAACTGAACCGCCTATAGCGACAGGTAGGTGGCAGTATAAACAACTGAACTGCCTATAGAAACAGAGAGGTGGAAGTATAACCAACTGAAACGCCTATAGAGACAGGTAGGTGGCAGTATAACCAACTGAACTGCCTATAGAAACAGAGAGGTGGAAGTATAACCAACTGAAACGCCTATAGAGACAGAGAGGTGGCAATAAAAAACTGAACCGTCTATAGAGACATTTAGGTGGCAATAAAAAACTGAACCGCACATAACGACAGGTAGGTGGCAGTATAACCAACTGAACCGCCTATAGCGACAGGTAGGTGGCAGTATAACCAACTGAACTGCCTATAGAGACATGTAGGTGGCAATAAAAAACTGAACCGCATATAGCGACAGGTAGGTGGCAGTATAACCAACTGAACCGCCTAAAGAGACAGAGAGGTGGCAGTATAACCAACTGAATCGCCTATAGAGACAGGTAGGTGGCAGTATAACCAACTGAACCGCCTATAGAGACAGGTAGGTGGCAGTATAAAAAACTGGACTGCCTATATAGACGGGTAGGTGGCAGTATAACCACTGAATGGCCTATAGAGACAGGAAGGTGGCAATATAACTAACTGAACCGCCTAAAGAGACAGGTAGGTGGCAGTATAATCAACTGAAACGCCTATAGAGACAGGTAGGTGGCAATAAAAAACTGAACCGCCTTTAGAGACAGGTAGGTGGTAGTATAACCAACTGAACCGCCTATGGAGACAGAGAGGTGGCATTATAACCAACTGAATCGCCTATAGAGACCGGTAGGTGGCAGAATACCAACTGAACCGCCTATGGAGACAGGTAGGTGGCAGTATAAACAACTGGACTGCCTATATAGACGGGTAGGTGGCAGTACAACCAAATGAACCGCCTATAGAGACAGGAAGGTGGCAATATAAATAACTGAACCGCCTTTCGAGACAGTTAATTTTTTCCTGCATTGAGAGGAATGGGTTCCGCCGTTTCTAATCTGAGACCATGATCATGAAATGTGTATATAAGAAAAGTGTATGGAACTATCATATTTTAATTCTACCAGTAACCTTGCTATCAATAGACTTATTTCATACAATTTTTTTTGCACCGGCCCCTTGCATCATATAGATATCAGTGAGGTACGTGGTATTCTGTTACCCCGCCAACCTTGATTTGAAAGGTATTCAACCATGGTATGCAAGACATCGCCTGAATATTATCTACCCACATACCAAACATCAAACGCCTACATCAAAAGATTAAAAAATTTATAGCGCGGAAACGATTAGTTTCGGACGAATGGACGGATAGACTGAACACTATAAGGCGTCCGCCACTAAGTAGCGGGGCTCTAAAAAATTTGACAGTTCCTTTAGGAACAGATTCTACCTGCAATTGGAAAGCTTTAAACAATTTCCTCATATATATATTTTTCAATTAGAAAATTAAAATGATATGAAACAAACTCTATTAATTGTGTATGGCAAATATTGGAAAGACTTCCATTTGAACCCCCCACTGAAAATGCATTATTTCGAACGTAAATAAAAGAATTTGGCACTGGGTGGCAGCCACTGGTGAACCCCACAGTGGACACAGTCATGCATTGCCAATTGGGCAATTGCGATCCGTGTGAACTCCATGTATCTTGTGATAGTCTAATGCATAGCGTATTTTTATTAGGGGGTTCAATTGGAAGTCTTACCCAAATATTAATTGCTTATTTAATAGCAGAAAATACTGTCGTGTCCAAAATTCAGTCATGTGTTTTATTTTTTATTTACAGACATGACAAGCTGTAATTAAAAGTCAGTTGTTCTTAATTGCCTTTGATCTCATTTATTTAACTTTTAAAGTGCTACCTTTAGTACGTAATAAATGAACCTTTGTAAGGTCTACCTTGGGTAAATTTAGTTATTGAACCAAAGCGTCAAATAATGCTCCAAACCTATTAAACAAGAATCATGGGAATGAATAACAGGTAGCTGACACATTAAAAATCATGACAATTATATACTAGTATGTTATTCTCATTAACAATCAGGATCTTGTTTTCAAATACTGATTTTTTAAATTAAAAAAGTAAAATATAAACGGGTTATACATAAGAGTTCTATAAATATTTATTCTTCCCAAATAATTTTACTCTCTGGAATAGACTAACGGAAAACAAATATCACACTTCTGTGATCTTGAAGCCTTCAAACGTGGTAACACCACACTTACATTTGAGATCATTTGAAAACCACATCAACGGACATAATGCTATAATTTATATTTTAGACAGCCACTGTACATGTCATTCTCATTTACATGTACTTTTATTTTTTATTTTTCACTACAAATTAAGCTAGTTATGATATTTATCGTACTACTACATTTAAAATTTTATTAATTGCGTTCAAGCACATTTTGCGCTAGTTCCGGGAAGTTTTACATTCTAACTTCAGATCGTTTCCGTATTTTAAGACGATGATGATGATACATGTAATGATGGAAATACGTCACGTAAACTTTCTAAAAATGAGTTCGAAAAGGTGCACAAAAGTATGCTTATTCATCATATTCTCAATTCCGACCTATTTCTTTCGTTTTTTACAAACATTCTTCTTTCAGAATATGACAGAAAATGAACATTGCTTTTATATAGCAGGCGTAGATCGTTTGCAGTTAAGGGGACTGTTAAAAAATTTGCGCCGACTTCCCGAAAACCGCCCAAAATAGTAGAAAGTCTTCGAGATTCACATAGTATAATTCGATCGACAAGTCACAAAACTTTATTGAAATTTAAAATTTATTTACTTTAAAAGCATAATTGCAATAGATGGTATCATATTGTGTTTGGCAGTGTCATTCTACGTTCTGGATCGTTTCATCTCGTTCCGGCCTTGTTTCCGACCAGGCTTTTGTACGCACAATCTAGGTTTCACAATGAGTGACAATTGTATATCTCGAGTTATTTATTTCAACAAAATAATAAAGGAGTCTATGACGAATATATTAGTTTGTTGAAATTAAATAACGAGAGATGATATTACGATTTATGACACCTATTTCTCTTATGATGCAACGATAAAGTTAATTTGCGTGGCTAATTTTCCTGCAATTGACGTCACAATGTAATATTTCGTTACGGACTGACGTCACAATGTATTTTTCATATCTTATGTTCTTATCACATTGTTGCCCATTGTATACGACATTTTCAAATTCGATAGAAATAGACAAATACAGACAATCAAGCGAACTAGCGATGCCGTTAGTTAATCTGATTACTTTCTGTCTCATACATGTTAAGGTTTAGTTATAAACGTGTATTCCTTTTACCTCTGTCCCCTTCTATGATATGTATATACAAATTTAAACACGACCTAAATTATTTACCTAAAAGTTTATAATTTCTTATAGAATTTGTTTTATAATCCGGCTTTCTAAAAATAGAAGAAGGTATGGAATTATTCTGGACATGTTATCTCTACAGGGGTAAAGCGCAGGACAGACCTTTCTCTACAGCACATTACAAAGTCTGCATCCCAAGATTTAAGTATTAACAAGAAATCACCAAAATCATCAAAACTCTTTTTTTTAAATGGCATTTGTTTTATCACTAATTAGGCTCGAATTTGACCTGTATACTTATTTAACATTAATATTAAGCATTGCATGTATGCTTAGTTATTTTATTACTGCAACATAAAATTATCACTATTAAATTGAGGATTTGAAACCTTTGTAAGTGGGTCGATCGTGCGATATTCTAATTTCCGGTGACAATTAAAATGATAACTTTGTACTTACAGATGTTTGAAATACAAGTTATATTTCGTTTTAGGCAAACATTTCCTCATTTCCTTTTTTATATTAATTGTTCTTTTTTTTTTGGAAAGGGGGGGGGGGGCGGAATGGGATGGCAGCATAGATCATGTCTTTTTCTAGTTACTATTTGACGGATGACGATGTAATAAAATATATGACAGTTAACAAGACCGTTTGCAAAGTTCAACTTTTAAATCCATAAATATATTAATTACAATTATTGATTGACCTTAGTTGTCGTTTTCTGTTCTCCAAGTCAACAGTTAGGCTGTTGCTATTTGGGAAATTCTATCCATCTTTAATTGCTCTAGTTTAAATTGATATTGTATTCTGCAAACAATACCCGTTCTCATGATTCAATTGTTATCAATTAAATTCGTGATTGTTAAAACAATAAATATTGATTTATAAAGATATTACTATTGGACATAATATATTTGATACATAATTCATGACCATACGGTCGGAATGGAGATGCATTGGTATCGAATATTTTTAGCCAAATGCACTGCTAAAGTTAATATCATATGATGTTGACGACAGCCTGAACAAATTTAGAAACTTAGTCAATCAATAGCAATTTATTTATCATATATCTATCCTCACTTTTCAAGCAT
Source organism: Limnoperna fortunei (assembly GCA_944474755.1). Lineage (NCBI taxonomy): Eukaryota > Metazoa > Mollusca > Bivalvia > Mytilida > Modiolidae > Limnoperna > Limnoperna fortunei. The sequence continues at coordinate 80,874,203 of OX104117.1, read as the reverse complement.
AACTCAGAAAGCTTTGAGCGTTAAAAGTTATCAAAATTGATCCATATTTTCCCCCGGGATCTACCTCCACCACACCCACCATTGCCGAGGTCTGTAGACGACCATGTAAATATTATTTTAATATGTCTGTAAAGTAAAAAATCGAGGATACCAATTATATAAAAGATAAGTGAACGACCGACAAAATCATAGTTAAATAAATGATTGTTTGTTTGTGTTTGTTAAGGTGTTGTTTAGCACCACTTTCAACCAGTCTTTTGTTGCTTTTTTTTTTGGGGGGGGGGGCAAGAAGCCGGAGTACCCGTAAATAACCACGACATTTGGTAGGAAAAATTGGTTAAACAAAAGAAGGGACATCAACAATACATACAACAACACAAAATCTAAAATTAATCAGTGATGAAGTCCTAGAGATTCAGAAAACATCAAATTTGTTTGTTTTAACGGAATCATATTACTCCTAATCCAACAGATTTCATCAAATGCTTTCACAATGTTCAGAAAAGGTCTGAAGAAAAGTACAACTTAATAAAGGCTTTAGAACTGATATCAAAACAAACACTAAATATTCTTGCTTCTATATTTAGAATTTGCAAAACAACCGTCTTTGATAACCTCGAAATAAAGTATAAACACAAAGAATATTACGACGAAAGCACAACATCTAAAAGACAAGGCACTTTACCAGGAAAACACAACATCTAAAAGACAAGCAACTTTACCAGGAAAACACAACATCTAAAAGACAAGCCACTCTACCAGAAAAACACAACGTCTAAAAGACAAGATACTTTACCAGGAAAACACAACATCTAAAAGACACGCCACTTTACCAGGAAAACACAACATTTAAAAGACAAGATACTTTACCAGGAAAACAAAACATCTAAAAGACAAGCCACTTTACCAGGAAAACACAACATCTAAAAGACAAGCCACTTTACCAGGAAAACACAACATATAAAAGATAAGTCACTTTACCAGGAAAACACAACATCTAAACGACAAGCCACTTTACCAGGAAAACAAAACATCTAAAAGACAAGCCACTTTACCAGGAAAACACAACGTCTAAAAGATAAGCCACTTTACCAGAAAAACACAACGTCTAAAAGACAAGATACTTTACCAGGAAAACACAACGTCTAAAAGACAAGCTACTTTACCAGGAAAACAGAACATCTAAAAGACAAGCCACTTTACCAGGAACACATAACGGCTAACAGACATTCCACATTACCAGGAAAACATAACATCTAAAAGACAAGCCATTTTACCAGGAAAACACAACATCTAAAAGACAAGTCACTTTACCAGGAAAACACAACATCTAAACGACACGCCACTTTACCAGGAAAACACAACATCTAAAAGACAAGATACTTTACCAGCAAAACAAAACATCTAAAAGACAAGCCACTTTACCAGGAAAACACAACATCTAAAAGACAAGCCACTTTACAAGGAAAACACAACATCTAAAAGACACGACACTTTACCAGGAAAACACAACATCTAAAAGACAAGATACTTTACCAGGAAAACAAAACATCTAAAGGACACGCCACTTTACCAGGAAAACACAACATCTAAAAGACACGCCACTTTACTAGGAAAACACAACATCTAAAAGACAAGCCAGTTTACAAGGAAAACACAACATCTAAAAGACAAGCCACTTTACCAGGAAAACGCAACATCTAAATGACAAGCCACTTACCAGGAAAACACAACATCTAAACGGCAAGCCACTTTACCAGGAAAACACAACATCTAAACGACAAGCCACTTTACCAGGAAAACACAACATCTAAAAGACAAGCCACTTTACCAGGAAAACACAACATATAAAAGATAAGTCACTTTACCAGGAAAACACAACATCTAAAAGACAAGCCACTTTTCCAGGAAAACACAACATCTAAAAGACAAGCCACTTTACCAGGTAAAACACAACATATAAAAGATAAGTCACTTTACCAGGAAAACACAACATCTAAACGACAAGCCACTTTACCAGGAAAACAAAACATCTAAAAGACAAGCCACTTTACCAGGAAAACACAACGTCTAAAAGATAAGCCACTTTACCAGAAAAACACAACGTCTAAAAGACAAGATACTTTACCAGGAAAACACAACGACTAAAAGACAAGCTACTTTACCAGGAAAACACAACGTATAAAAGATAAGCCACTTTACCAGAAAAACACAACGTCTAAAATACAAGATATTTTACCAGGAAAACACAACATCTAAAAGACAAGCCACTTTACCAGGAACACATAACGTCTAAAAGACAAGCCACATTACCAGGAAAACACAACATCTAAAAGACAAGCCACTTTACAATGTACTAGGAACACACAATGGCTAACAGACATGCCACTTTACCAGGAAAACACAACATCTAAAAGACAAGCCACTTGACCAGGAAAACAAAACATCTAAAAGAAAAGCCACTTTACCAGGAAAACACAACATCTAAAAGACACGCCACTTTACCAGGAAAGCACAACATCTAAAACACAAGCCAATTTACCAGGAAAACTCAACATCTAAAACACAAGATACTTTACCAGGAAAACAAAACATCTAAAAGACAAGCCACTTTACCAGGAAAACACAACATCTAAAAGACACGCCACATTACCAGGAAAACACAACATCTAAAAGACACGCCACTTTACTAGGAAAGCAAAACATCTAAAACACATGCCACTTTACCAGGAAAACACAACATCTAAAAGACAAGCCACTTTACCAGGAAAACACAACATCTAAAAGACAAGATACTTTACCAGGAAAACAAAACATCTAAAAGACAAGCCACTTTACCAGGAAAACACAACATCTAAGAGACAAGTCACTTGACCAGGTAAACAAAACATCTAAAAGAAAAGCCACTTTACCAGGAAAACACAACATCTAAAAGACACGCCACTTTACCAGGAAAGCACAACATCTAAAACACAAGCCAATTTACCAGGAAAACTCAACATCTAAAAGACAAGATACTTTACCAGGAAAACAAAACATCTAAAAGACAAGCCACTTTACCAGGAAAACACAACATCTAAATGACACGCCACATTACCAGGAAAACACAACATCTAAAAGACACGCCACTTTACTAGGAAAGCACAACATCTAAAACACATGCCACTTTACCAGGAAAACACAACATCTAAAAGACAAGCCACTTTACCAGGAAAACACAACATCTAAAAGACAAGATAATTTACCAGGAAAACAAAACATCTAAAAGACAAGCCACTTTACCAGGAAAACACAACATCTACAAGACACGCCACATTACCAGGAAAACACAACCTCTAAAAGACACGCCACATTACCAGGAAAACACAACATCTAAAAGACACGCCACCTTACTAGGAAAACACAACATCTAAAAGACAAGATACTTTACCAGGAAAGCAAAACATCTAAAAGACAAGCCACTTTACCAGGAAAACAAAACATCTAAAAGACACGCCACATTACCAGGAAAACACAACATCTAAAAGACACGCCACTTTACTAGGAAAGCACAACATCTAAAACAATTGCTACTTTACCAGGAAAACACAACATCTAACAGACAAGCCACTTTACCAGGAAAACACAACATCTAAAAGACAAGATACTTTACCAGGAAAACAAAACATCTAAAAGACAAGCCACTTTACTAGGAAAGCACAACATCTAAAACACATGCTACTTTACCAGGAAAACACAACATCTAACAGACAAGCCACTTTACCAGGAAAACACAACATCTAAAAGACAAGATACTTTACCAGGAAAACAAAACATCTAAAAGACACGCCACTTTACTAGGAAAGCACAACATCTAAAACACATGCTACTTTACCAGGAAAACACAACATCTAAAAGACACGCCACATTACCAGGAAAACACAACATCTAAAAGACACGCCACTCTACTAGGAAAGCACAACATCTAAAACACATGCCACTTTACCAGGAAAACACAAGATCTAAAAGACAAGATACTTTACCAGCAAAACAAAACATCTAAAAGACAAGCCACTTTACCAGGAAAACACAACATCTAAAAGACAAGCCACTATACAAGAAAAACACAACATCTAAAAGACACGCCACTTTACCAGGAAAACACAACATCTAAAAGACAAAATACTTTACCAGGAAAACACAACATCTAAAAGACAAGCCACTTTACAAGGAACACATAACGGGTAACAGACATGCCACTTTACCAGGAAAACACAACATCTAAAAGACAAGATACTTTACCAGGAAAACAAAACATATAAAAGACAAGCCACTTTACCAGGAAAACACAGGATCTAAAAGACAAGCCACTTTACCAGGAAAACAAAACATCTAAAAGACAAGCCACTTTACCAGGAAAACACAACGTATAAAAGATAAGCCACTTTACCAGAAAAACACAACGTCTAAAATACAAGATACTTTACCAGGAAAACACAACGTCTAAAAGACAAGCCACTTTACCAGGAAAACACAACATCTAAAAGACAAGATAATTTACCAGGAAAACAAAACATCTAAAAGACAAGCCACTTTACCAGGAAAACACAACATCTACAAGACACGCCACATTACCAGGAAAACACAACCTCTAAAAGACACGCCACATTACCAGGAAAACACAACATCTAAAAGACACGCCACCTTACTAGGAAAACACAACATCTAAAAGACAAGATACTTTACCAGGAAAGCAAAACATCTAAAAGACAAGCCACTTTACCAGGAAAACAAAACATCTAAAAGACACGCCACATTACCAGGAAAACACAACATCTAAAAGACACGCCACTTTACTAGGAAAGCACAACATCTAAAACAATTGCTACTTTACCAGGAAAACACAACATCTAACAGACAAGCCACTTTACCAGGAAAACACAACATCTAAAAGACAAGATACTTTACCAGGAAAACAAAACATCTAAAAGACAAGCCACTTTACTAGGAAAGCACAACATCTAAAACACATGCTACTTTACCAGGAAAACACAACATCTAACAGACAAGCCACTTTACCAGGAAAACACAACATCTAAAAGACAAGATACTTTACCAGGAAAACAAAACATCTAAAAGACACGCCACTTTACTAGGAAAGCACAACATCTAAAACACATGCTACTTTACCAGGAAAACACAACATCTAAAAGACACGCCACATTACCAGGAAAACACAACATCTAAAAGACACGCCACTCTACTAGGAAAGCACAACATCTAAAACACATGCCACTTTACCAGGAAAACACAAGATCTAAAAGACAAGATACTTTACCAGCAAAACAAAACATCTAAAAGACAAGCCACTTTACCAGGAAAACACAACATCTAAAAGACAAGCCACTATACAAGAAAAACACAACATCTAAAAGACACGCCACTTTACCAGGAAAACACAACATCTAAAAGACAAAATACTTTACCAGGAAAACACAACATCTAAAAGACAAGCCACTTTACAAGGAAGACACAACATCTAAAAGACATGCCACTTTACCAGGAAAACACAACATCTAAAAGACAAGATACTTTACCAGGAAAACAAAACATATAAAAGACAAGCCACTTTACCAGGAAAACACAGGATCTAAAAGACAAGCCACTTTACCAGGAAAACAAAACATCTAAAAGACAAGCCACTTTACCAGGAAAACACAACGTATAAAAGATAAGCCACTTTACCAGAAAAACACAACGTCTAAAATACAAGATACTTTACCAGGAAAACACAACGTCTAAAAGACAAGCTACTTTACCAGGAAAACACAACGTCTAAAAGACAAGCCACTTTACCAGGAACACATAACGTCTAAAAGACAAGCCACATTACAGGGAAAACACAACATCTAAAAGACAAGCCACTTTACAATGTACTAGGAACACACAATGGCTAACAGACATGCCACTTTACCAGGAAAACACAACATCTACAAGACAAGCCACTTTACAATGTACTAGGAACACACAATGGCTAACAGACATGCCACTTTACCAGGAAAACACAACATCTAAAAGACAAGCCACTTGACCAGGAAAACAAAACATCTAAAAGACAAGCCACTTTACCAGGAAAACACAACATCTAAAACACAAGCCACTTTACCAGGAAAACACAACATCTAAAAGACAAGATACTTTACCAGGAAAACACAACATCTAAAAGACAAGATACTTTACCAGGAAAACAAAACATCTAAAAGACAAGCCACTTTACCAGGAAAACAAAAAATCTAAAAGACACCCCACATTACCAGGAAAACACAACATCTAAAAGACAACCCACTTTACCAGGAAAGTACAACGTCTAAAAGACACGCCACTTTACCAGGAAAACACAACATCTAAAAGACTAGATACTTTACCAGGACAACACAACGTCTAAAAGACAAGCCACTTTACCAGAAAAGAAAACATCTTAAGGACACGCCACTTTACCAGGAAAACACAACATCTAAAAGACACGCCACTTTACTAGGAAAACACAACATCTAAAAGACAAGCCACTTTACCAGGAAAACACAACATCTAAAGGACAAGCCACTTTACCAGGAAAACGCAACATCTAAACGACAAGCCACTTTACCAGGAAAACACAACATCTAAACGACAAGCCACTTTACCAGGAAAACACAACATCTAAACGACAAGCCACTTTACCAGGAAAACACAACATCTAAAAGACAAGACACTTTACCAGGAAAACGCAACATATAAAAGTTAAGTCACTTTACCAGGAAAACACAACATCTAAAAGACAAGCCACTTTACCAGAAAAACACAACATCTAAAAGACAAGCCACTTTACCAGGAAAACACAACATATAAAAGATAAGTCACTTTACCAGGAAAACACAACATCTAAACGACAACCCACTTTACCAGGAAAACAAAACATCTAAAAGACAAGCCACTTTACCAGGAAAACACAACGTCTAAAAGATAAGCCACTTTACCAGAAAAACACAACGTCTAAAAGACAAGATACTTTACCAGGAAAACACAACGTCTAAAAGACAAGCTACTTTACCAGGAAACACAACATCTAAAAGACAAGCCACTTTACCAGGAACACATAACGGCTAACAGACATGCAATATTACCAGGCAAACACAACATCTAAAAGACAACCCATTTTACCAGGAAAATACAACATCTAAAAGACAAGCCACTTTACCAGGAAAACACAACATCTAAACGACACGCCACTTTACCAGGAAAACACAACATCTAAAAGACAAGATACTTTACCAGCAAAACAAAACATCTATAAGACAAGCCACTTTACCAGGAAAACACAACATCTAAAAGACAAGCCACTTTACAAGGAAAACACAACATCTAAAAGACACGCCACTTTACCAGGAAAACACAACATCTAAAAGACAAGATACTTTACCAGGAAAACACAACATTTAAAAGACAAGCCACTTTACAAGGAAGACACAACATCTAAAAGACACGCCACTTTACCAGGAAAACACAACATCTAAAAGACAAGATACTTTACCAGGAAAACAAAACATATAAAAGACAAGCCACTTTACCAGGAAAACAGCATCTAAAAGACAGGCCACTTTACCAGGAAAACAAAACATCTAAAAGACAAGCCACTATACCAGGAAAACACAACGCATAAAAGATAGGCCACTTTACCAGAAAAACACAACGTCTAAAATAAAAGATACTTTACCAGGAAAACACAACGTCTAAAAGACAAGCCACTTTACCAGGAAAACACAACATCTAAAAGACAAGCCACTTTACCAGGAACACATAACGTCTAAATGACATGCCACATTACCAGGAAAACACAACATCTAAAAGACAAGCCACTTTACAATGTACTAGGAACACACAATGGAACAGACATGCCACTTTACCAGGAAAACACAACATCTAAAAGACAAGCCACTTGACCAGGAAAACAAAACATCTAAAAGACAAGCCACTTTACCAGGAAAACACAACATCTAAAAGACACGCCACTTTACCAGGAAAACACAACATCTAAAAGACAAGATACTTTACCAGGAAAACACAACATTTAAAAGACAAGCCACTTTACAAGGAAGACACAACATCTAAAAGACACGCCACTTTACCAGGAAAACACAACATCTAAAAGACAAGACACTTTACCAGGAAAACAAAACATATAAAAGACAAGCCACTTTACCAGGAAAACAGCATCTAAAAGACAGGCCACTTTACCAGGAAAACAAAACATCTAAAAGACAAGCCACTATACCAGGAAAACACAACGCATAAAAGATAGGCCACTTTACCAGAAAAACACAACGTCTAAAATAAAAGATACTTTACCAGGAAAACACAACGTCTAAAAGACAAGCCACTTTACCAGGAAAACACAACATCTAAAAGACAAGCCACTTTACCAGGAACACATAACGTCTAAATGACATGCCACATTACCAGGAAAACACAACATCTAAAAGACAAGCCACTTTACAATGTACTAGGAACACACAATGGAACAGACATGCCACTTTACCAGGAAAACACAACATCTAAAAGACAAGCCACTTGACCAGGAAAACAAAACATCTAAAAGACAAGCCACTTTACCAGGAAAACACAACATCTAAAAGACACGCCACTTTACCAGGAAAACACAACATCTAAAAGACACGCCACATTACCAGGAAAACACAACATCTAAAAGACAAGATACTTTACCAGGAAAACAAAACATCTAAAAGACAAGCCACTTTACCAGGAAAACACAACATCTACAAGACACGCCACATTACCAGGAAAACACAACATCTAAAAGACACGCCACATTACCAGGAAAACACAACATCTAAAAGACACGCCACCTTACTAGGAAAACACAACATCTAAAAGACAAGATACTTTACCAGTAAAACAAAACATCTAAAAGACAAGCCACTTTACCAGGAAAACAAAACATCTAAAAGACACGCCACATTACCAGGAAAACACAACATCTAAAAGACACGCCACTTTACTTGGAAAGCATAACATCTAAAACACATGCTACTTTACCAGGAAAACACAACATCTAACAGACAAGCCACTTTACCAGGAAAACACAACATCTAAAAGACAAGATACTTTACCAGGAAAACAAAACATCTAAAAGACAAGCCACTTTACCAGGAAAACACAACATCTAAAAGACACGCCACATTACCAGGAAAACACAACATCTAAAAGACACGCCACCTTACTAGGAAAACACAACATCTAAAAGACAAGATACTTTACCAGTAAAACAAAACATCTAAAAGACAAGCCACTTTACCAGGAAAACAAAACATCTAAAAGACACGCCACATTATCAGGAAAACACAACATCTAAAAGACACGCCACTTTACTGGGAAAGAACAACATCTAAAACACATGCTACTTTACCAGGAAAACACAACATCTAACAGACAAGCCACTTTACCAGGAAAACACAACATCTAAAAGACAAGATCCTTTACCAGGAAAACAAAACATCTAAAAGACAAGCCACTTTACAAGGAAAACACAACATCTAAACGACACGACACATTACCAGGAAAACACAACATCTAAAAGACAAGCCACTATACAAGGAAAACACAAGATCTAAAAGACACCCCACTTTAGCAGGAAAACAAAACATCTAAAAGACAAGCCACTTTATAAGGAAGACACAACATCTAAAAGACACGCCACTTTACCAGGAAAACACAACATCTAAAAGACAAGATACTTTACCAGGAAAACAAAACATATAAAAGACAAGCCACTTTACCAGGAAAACACAGCATCTAAAAGACAAGCCACTTTAACAGGAAAACAAAACATCTAAAAGACTGGCACTTTACCAGGAAAACACAACGTATAAAAGATAAGCCACTTTACCAGAAAAACACAACGTCTAAAATACAAGATACTTTACCAGGAAAACACAACGTCTAAAAGACAAGCTACTTTACCAGGAAAACACAACGTCTAAAAGACAAGCCACTTTACCAGGAACACATAACGTCTATAAGACAAGCCACATTACCAGGAAAACACAACATCTAAAAGACAAGCCACTTTACAATGTACTAGGAACACACAATGGCTAACAGATATGCCACTTTACCAGGAAAACACAACATCTACAAGACAAGCCACTTTACAATGTACTAGGAACACACAATGGCTAACAGACATGCCACTTTACCAGGAAAACACAACATCTAAAAGACAAGCCACTTGACCAGGAAAACAAAACATCTAAAAGACAAGCCACTTTACCAGGAAAACACAACATCTAAAACACAAGCCACTTTACCAGGAAAACACAACATCTAAAAGACAAGCCACTTTACCAGGAAAACACAACATCTAAAAGACAAGATACTTTACCAGGAAAACACAACATCTAAAAGACAAGCCACTTTACCAGGAAAACAAAACATCTAAAAGACAAGCCACTTTACCAGGAAAACAAAACATCTAAAAGACCACCCACTTTACCTGGAAAACACAACATCTAAAAGACAAGCCACTTTACGAGGAAAACACAACATCTAAAAGGCAAGATACTTTACCAGGAAAACAAAACATCTAAAAGACAAGCCACTTTACCAGGAAAACACAACATCTACAAGACACGCCACATTACCAGGAAAACACAACATCTAAAAGACACGCCACATTACCAGGAAAACACAACATCTAAAAGACACGCCACCTTACTAGGAAAACACAACATCTAAAAGACAAGATACTTTACCAGGAAAACAAAACATCTAAAAGACAAGCCACTTTACCAGGAAAACAAAACATCTAAAAGACACGCCACATTACCAGGAAAACACAACATCTAAAAGACACGCCACTTTACTAGGAAAGCACAACATCTAAAACACATGCTACTTTACCAGGAAAACACAACATCTAACAGACAAGCCACTTTACCAGGAAAACACAACATCTAACAGACAAGCCACTTTACCAGGAAAACACAACATCTAAAAGACAAGATACTTTACCAGGAAAACAAAACATCTAAAAGACACGCCACTTTATTAGGAAAGCACAACATCTAAAACACATGCTACTTTACCAGGAAAACACAACATCTAAAAGACACGACACATTACCAGGAAAACACAAGATCTAAAAGACACGCCACTCTACTAGGAAAGCACAACATCTAAAACACATGCCACTTTACCAGGAAAACACAACATCTAAAAGACAAGATACTTTACCAGCAAAACAAAACATCTAAAAGACAAGCCACTTTACCAGGAAAACACAACATCTAAAAGACACGCCACTTTACCAGGAAAACACAACATCTAAAATACAAGATACTTTACCAGGAAAACACAACATCTAAAAGACAAGCCACTTTACAAGCAAGACACAACATCTAAAAGACACGCCACTTTACCAGGAAAACACAACATCTAAAAGACAAGATACTTTACCAGGAAAACAAAACATATAAAAGACAAGCCACTTTACCAGGAAAACACAGGATCTGAAAGACAAGCCACTTTACCAGGAAAACAAAACATCTAAAAGACAAGCCACTTTACCAGGAAAACACAACGTATAAAAGATAAGCCACTTTACCAGAAAAACACAACGTCTAAAATACAAGATACGTTACCAGGAAAACACAACGTCTAAAAGACAAGCTACTTTACCAGGAAAACACAACGTCTAAAAGACAAGCCACTTTACCAGGAACACATAACGTCTAAAAGACAAGCCACATTACCAGGAAAACACAACATCTAAAAGACAAGCCACTTTACAATGTACTAGGAACACACAATGGCTAACAGACATGCCACTTTACCAGGAAAACACAACATCTACAAGACAAGCCACTTTACAATGTACTAGGAACACACAATGGCTAACAGACATGCCACTTTACCAGGAAAACACCACATCTAAAAGACAAGCCACTTGACCAGGAAAACAAAACATCTAAAAGACAAGCCACTTTACCAGGAAAACACAACATCTAAAACACAAGCCACTTTACCAGGAAAACACAACATCTAAAAGACAAGCCACTTTACCAGGAAAACACAACATCTAAAAGACAAGATACTTTACCAGGAAAACAAAACATCTAAAAGACAAGCCACTTTACCAGGAAAACAAAACATCTAAAAGACACGCCACATTACCAGGAAAACACAACATCTAAAAGACAAGCCACTTTACCAGGAAAACAAAACATCTAAAAGACAACCCACTTTACCAGGAAAGTACAACGTCTAAAAGACACGCCACTTTACCAGGAAAACACAACATCTAAAAGACTAGATACTTTACCAGGAAAACACAATGTCTAAAAGACAAGCCACTTTACCAGAAAACAAAACATCTAAAGGACAGGCCACTTTACCAGGAAAACACAACATCTAAAAGACACGCCACTTTACTAGGAAAACACAACATCTAAAAGACAAGCCACTTTACCAGGAAAACGCAACATCTAAACCACAAGCCACTTTACCAGGAAAACACAACATCTAAACGACAAGCCACTTTACCAGGAAAACACAACATCTAAACGACAAGCCACTTTTACCAGGAAAACACAACATCTAAACGACAAGCCACTTTACCAGGAAAACACAACATCTAAAAGACAAGCCACTTTACCAGGAAAACACAACATATAAAAGTTAAGTCACTTTACCAGGAAAACACAACATCTAAAAGACAAGCCACTTTACCAGGAAAACACAACATCTAAAAGACAAGCCACTTTACAAGGAAAACACAACATCTAAAAGACAAGCCACTTTACCAGGAAAACACAACATATAAAAGATAAGTCACTTTACCAGGAAAACACAACATCTAAAAGACAAGCCACTTTACAAGGAAAACACAACATCTAAAAGACACGCCACTTTACCAGGAAAACACAACATCTAAAAGACAAGATACTTTACCAGGAAAACACAACATTTAAAAGACAAGCCACTTTACAAGGAAGACACAACATCTAAAAGACACGCCACTTTACCAGGAAAACACAACATCTAAAAGACAAGATACTTTACCAGGAAAACAAAACATATAAAAGACAAGCCACTTTACCAGGAAAACACAGCATCTAAAAGACAAGCCACTTTACCAGGAAAACAAAACATCTAAAAGACAAGCCACTTTACCAGGAAAACACAACGTATAAAAGATAGGCCACTTTACCAGAAAAACACAACGTCTAAAATACAAGATACTTTACCAGGAAAACACAACGCCTAAAAGACAAGCCACTTTACCAGGAAAACACAACATCTAAAAGACAAGCCACTTTACCAGGAACACATAACGTCTAAAAGACAAGCCACATTACCAGGAAAACACAACATCTAAACGACAAGCCACTTTGCAATGTACTAGGAACACACAATGGCTAACAGACATGCCTCTTTACCAGGAAAACACAACATCTAAAAGACAAGCCACTTGACCAGGAAAACAAAACATCTAAAAGACAAGACACTTTACCAGGAAAACACAACATCTAAAAGACACGCCACCTTACCAGGAAAGCACAACATCTAAAACACAAGCCAATTTACCAGGAAAACACAACATCTAAAAGACAAGATACTTTACCAGGAAAACAAAACATCTAAAAGACAAGCCACTTTACCAGGAAAACACAACATCTAAAAGACACGCCACATTACCAGGAAAACACAACATCAAAAAGACACGCCACTTTACTAGGAAAGCACAACATCTAAAACACATGCCACTTTACCAGGAAAACACAACATCTAAAAGACAAGCCACTTTACCAGGAAAACAAAACATCTAAAAGACAAGCCACTTTACCAGGAAAACAAAACATTTAAAAGACACGCCACATTACCAGGAAAACACAACATCTAAAAGACAAGCCACTTTACCAGGAAAACAAAACATCTACAGGACACGCCACATTACCAGGAAAACACAACATCTAAAAGACACGCCACATTACCAGGAAAACACAACTTCTAAAAGACACGCCACCTTACTAGGAAAACACAACATCTAAAAGACAAGATGCTTTACCAGTAAAACAAAACATCTAAAAGACAAGCCACTTTACCAGGAAACACAACATCTAAAAGACAAGCCACTTTACCGGGAACACATAACGGCTAACAGACATGCCACATTACCAGGCAAACACAACATCTAAAAGACAAGCCATTTTACCAGGAAAACACAACATCTAAAAGACAAGCCACTTTACCAGGAAAACACAACATCTAAACGACACGCCACTTTACCAGGAAAACGAAACATCTAAAAGACAAGCCACTTTACCAGGAAAACACAACATCTAAAAGACAAGCCACTTTACAAGGAAAACACAACATCTAAAAGACAGGCCACTTTACCAGGAAAACACAACATCTAAAAGACAAGATACTTTACCAGGAAAACACAACATTTAAAAGACAAGCCACTTTACAAGGAAGACACAACATCTAAAAGACACGGCACTTTACCAGGAAAACACAACATCTAAAAGACAAGATACTTTACCAGGAAAACACAACATCTAAAAGACAAGCCAATTTACCAGGAAAACACAACATCTAAAAGACAAGCCACTTTACCAGGAAAACGCAACATCTAAACGACAAGCCACTTTACCAGGAAAACACAACATCTAAACGACAAGCCACATTACCAGGAAAACACAACATCTAAACGACAAGCCACTTTACCAGGAAAACACAACATATAAAAGTTAAGTCACTTTACCAGGAAAACACAACATCTAAAGGACAAGCCACTTTACGAGGAAAACGCAACATCTAAAAGACAAGCCACTTTACCAGGAAAACACAACATATAAAAGATAAGTCACTTTACCAGGAAAACACAACATCTAAACGACAAGCCACTTTACCAGGAAAACAAAACATCTAAAAGACATGCCACTTTACCAGGAAAACACAACGTCTAAAAGATAAGCCACTTTACCAGAAAAACACAACGTCTAAAAGACAAGATACTTTACCAGGAAAACACAACGTCTAAAAGACAAGCTACTTTACCAGGAAACACAACATCTAAAAGACAAGCCACTTTACCGGGAACACATAACGGGTAACAGACATGCCACATTACCAGGCAAACAAAACATCTAAAAGACAAGCCATTTTACCAGGAAAACACAACATCTAAAAGACAAGCCACTTTACCAGGAAAACACAACATCTAAACGACACGCCACTTTACCAGCAAAACAAAACATCTAAAAGACAAGCCAATTTACCAGGAAAACACAACATATAAAAGTTAAGTCACTTTACCAGGAAAACACAACATCTAAAGGACAAGCCACTTTACGAGGAAAACGCAACATCTAAAAGACAAGCCACTTTACCAGGAAAACACAACATATAAAACATAAGTCACTTTACCAGGAAAACACAACATCTAAACGACAAGCCACTTTACCAGGAAAACAAAACATCTAAAAGACAAGCCACTTTACCAGGAAAACACAACGTCTAAAAGATAAGCCACTTTACCAGAAAAACACAACGTCTAAAATACAAGATACTTTACCAGGAAAACACAACGTCTAAAAGACAAGCTACTTTACCAGGAAAACACAACGTCTAAAAGACAAGCCACTTTACCAGGAACACATAACGTCTAAAAGACAAGCCACATTACCAGGAAAACACAACATCTAAAATACAAGCCACTTTACAATGTACTAGGAACACACAATGGCTAACAAACATGCCACTTTACCAGGAAAACACAACATCTACAAGACAAGCCACTTTACAATGTACTAGGAACACACAATGGCTAACAGACATGCCACTTTACCAGGAAAACACAACATCTAAAAGACAAGCCACTTGACCAGGAAAACAAAACATCTAAAAGACAAGCCACTTTACCAGGAAAACACAACATCTAAAACACAAGCCACTTTACCAGGAAAACACAACATCCAAAAGACAAGCCACTTTACCAGGAAAACACAACATCTAAAAGACAAGATACTTTACCAGGAAAACAAAACATCTAAAAGACAAGCCACTTTACCAGGAAAACAAAACATTTAAAAGACACGCCACATTACCAGGAAAACACAACATCTAAAAGACAAGCCACTTTACCAGGAAAACAAAACATCTAAAAGACAACCCACTTTACCAGGAAAGTACAACGTCTAAAAGACACGCCAATTTACCAGGAAAACACAACATCTAAAAGACAAGATACTTTACCAGGAAAACACAACGTCTAAAAGACAAGCCACTTTACCAGAAAACAAAACATCTTAAGGACACGCCACTTTACCAGGAAAACACAACATCTAAAAGACACGCCACTTTACTAGGAAAACACAACATCTAAAAGACAAGCCACTTTACCAGGAAAACACAACATCTAAAAGACAAGCCACTTTACCAGGAAAACGCAACATCTAAACGACAAGCCACTTTACCAGGAAAACACAACATCTAAAAGACAAGCCACTTTACCAGGAAAACACAACATCTAAACGACAAGCCACTTTACCAGGAAAACACAACATCTAAAAGACAAGCCAATTTACCAGGAAAACACAACATATAAAAGTTAAGTCACTTTACCAGGAAAACACAACATCTAAAGGACAAGCCACTTTACGAGGAAAACGCAACATCTAAAAGACAAGCCACTTTACCAGGAAAACACAACATATAAAAGATAAGTCACTTTACCAGGAAAACACAACATCTAAACGACAAGCCACTTTACCAGGAAAACAAAACATCTAAAAGACAAGCCACTTTACCAGGAAAACACAACGTCTAAAAGATAAGCCACTTTACCAGAAAAACACAACGTCTAAAAGACAAGATACTTTACCAGGAAAACACAACGTCTAAAAGACAAGCTACTTTACCAGGAAACACAACATCTAAAAGACAAGCCACTTTACCGGGAACACATAACGGCTAACAGACATGCCACATTACCAGGCAAACACAACATCTAAAAGACAAGCCATTTTACCAGGAAAACACAACATCTAAAAGACAAGCCACTTTACCAGGAAAACACAACATCTAAACGACACGCCACTTTACCAGCAAAACAAAACATCTAAAAGACAAGCCACTTTACCAGGAAAACACAACATCTAAAAGACAAGCCACTTTACAAGGAAAACACAACATCTAAAAGACACGCCACTTTACCAGGAAAACACAACATCTAAAAGACAAGATACTTTACCAGGAAAACACAACATTTAAAAGACAAGCCACTTTACAAGGAAGACACAACATCTAAAAGACACGCCACTTTACCAGGAAAACACAACATCTAAAAGACAAGATACTTTACCAGGAAAACAAAACATATAAAAGACAAGCCACTTTACCAGGAAAACACAGCATCTAAAAGACAAGCCACTTTACCACGAAAACTAAACATCTAAAAGACAAGCCACTTTACCAGGAAACACAACATCTAAAAGACAAGCCACTTTACCGGGAACACATAACGGCTAACAGACATGCCACATTACCAGGCAAACACAACATCTAAAAGACAAGCCATTTTACCAGGAAAACACAACATCTAAAAGACAAGCCACTTTACCAGGAAAACACAACATCTAAACGACACGCCACTTTACCAGCAAAACAAAACATCTAAAAGACAAGCCACTTTACCAGGAAAACACAACATCTAAAAGACAAGCCACTTTACCAGGAAAACACAACATCTAAAAGACACGCCACTTTACCAGGAAAACACAACATCTAAAAGACAAGATACTTTACCAGGAAAACACAACATTTAAAAGACAAGCCACTTTACAAGGAAGACACAACATCTAAAAGACACGGCACTTTACCAGGAAAACACAACATCTAAAAGACAAGATACTTTACCAGGAAAACACAACATCTAAAAGACAAGCCAATTTACCAGGAAAACACAACATCTAAAAGACAAGCCACTTTACCAGGAAAACGCAACATCTAAACGACAAGCCACTTTACCAGGAAAACACAACATCTAAACGACAAGCCACTTTACCAGGAAAACACAACATCTAAACGACAAGCCACTTTACCAGGAAAACACAACATATAAAAGTTAAGTCACTTTACCTGGAAAACACAACATCTAAAGGACAAGCCACTTTACGAGGAAAACGCAACATCTAAAAGACAAGCCACTTTACCAGGAAAACACAACATATCAAAGATAAGTCACTTTACCAGGAAAACACAACATCTAAACGACAAGCCACTTTACCAGGAAAACAAAACATCTAAAAGACATGCCACTTTACCAGGAAAACACAACGTCTAAAAGATAAGCCACTTTACCAGAAAAACACAACGTCTAAAAGACAAGATACTTTACCAGGAAAACACAACGTCTAAAAGACAACTACTTTACCAGGAAACACAACATCTAAAAGACAAGCCACTTTACTGGGAACACAAAACGGGTAACAGACATGCCACATTACCAGGCAAACAAAACATCTAAAAGACAAGCCATTTTACCAGGAAAACACAACATCTAAAAGACAAGCCACTTTACCAGGAAAACACAACATCTAAACGACACGCCACTTTACCAGCAAAACAAAACATCTAAAAGACAAGCCAATTTACCAGGAAAACACAACATATAAAAGTTAAGTCACTTTACCAGGAAAACACAACATCTAAAGGACAAGCCACTTTACGAGGAAAAGGCAACATCTAAAAGACAAGCCACTTTACCAGGAAAACACAACATATAAAACATAAGTCACTTTACCAGGAAAACACAACATCTAAACGACAAGCCACTTTACCAGGAAAACAAAACATCTAAAAGACAAGCCACTTTACCAGGAAAACACAACGTCTAAAAGATAAGCCACTTTACCAGAAAAACACAACATCTAAAATACAAGATACTTTACCAGGAAAACACAACATCTAAAAGACAAGCCACTTTACAAGCAAGACACAACATCTAAAAGACACGCCACTTTACCAGGAAAACACAACATCTAAAAGAGAAGATACTTTACCAGGAAAACAAAACATATAAAAGACAAGCCACTTTACCAGGAAAACACAGGATCTGAAAGACAAGCCACTTTACCAGGAAAACAAAACATCTAAAAGACAAGCCACTTTACCAGGAAAACACAACGTATAAAAGATAAGCCACTTTACCAGAAAAACACAACGTCTAAAATACAAGATACGTTACCAGGAAAACACAACGTCTAAAAGACAAGCTACTTTACCAGGAAAACACAACGTCTAAAAGACAAGCCACTTTACCAGGAACACATAACGTCTAAAAGACAAGCCACATTACCAGGAAAACACAACATCTAAAAGACAAGCCACTTTACAATGTACTAGGAACACACAATGGCTAACAGACATGCCACTTTACCAGGAAAACACAACATCTACAAGACAAGCCACTTTACAATGTACTAGGAACACACAATGGCTAACAGACATGCCACTTTACCAGGAAAACACCACATCTAAAAGACAAGCCACTTGACCAGGAAAACAAAACATCTAAAAGACAAGCCACTTTACCAGGAAAACACAACATCTAAAAGACAAGCCACTTTACCAGGAAAACACAACATCTAAAAGACAAGCCACTTTACCAGGAAAACACAACATCTAAAAGACAAGATACTTTACCAGGAAAACAAAACATCTAAAAGACAAGCCACTTTACCAGGAAAACAAAACATCTAAAAGACACGCCACATTACCAGGAAAACACAACATCTAAAAGACAAGCCACTTTACCAGGAAAACAAAACATCTAAAAGACAACCCACTTTACCAGGAAAGTACAACGTCTAAAAGACACGCCACTTTACCAGGAAAACACAACATCTAAAAGACTAGATACTTTACCAGGAAAACACAATGTCTAAAAGACAAGCCACTTTACCAGAAAACAAAACATCTAAAGGACACGCCACTTTACCAGGAAAACACAACATCTAAAAGACACGCCACTTTACTAGGTAAACACAACATCTAAAAGACAAGCCACTTTACCAGGAAAACGCAACATCTAAACGACAAGCCACTTTACCAGGAAAACACAACATCTAAACGACAAGCCACTTTACCAGGAAAACACAACATCTAAAGGACAAGCCACTTTTACCAGGAAAACACAACATCTAAACGACAAGCCACTTTACCAGGAAAACACAACATCTAAAAGACAAGCCACTTTACCAGGAAAACACAACATATAAAAGTTAAGTCACTTTACCAGGAAAACACAACATCTAAAAGACAAGCCACTTTACCAGGAAAACACAACATCTAAAAGACAAGCCACTTTACCAGGAAAACACAACATCTAAAAGACAAGCCACTTTACCAGGAAAACACAACATATAAAAGATAAGTCACTTTACCAGGAAAACACAACATCTAAACGACAAGCCACTTTACCAGGAAAACAAAACATCTAAAAGACAAGCCACTTTACCAGGAAAACACAACGTCTAAAAGATAAGCCACTTTACCAGAAAAACACAACGTCTAAAAGACAAGATACTTTACCAGGAAAACACAACGTCTAAAAGACAAGCTACTTTACCAGGAAACACAACATCTAAAAGACAAGCCACTTTACCAGGAACACATAACGGCTAACAGACATGCCACATTACCAGGCAAACACAACATCTAAAAGACAAGCCATTTCACCAGGAAAATACAACATCTAAAAGACAAGCCACTTTACCAGGAAAACACAACATCTATACGACACGCCACTTTAGCAGGAAAACACAACATCTAAAAGACAAGATACTTTACCAGCAAAACAAAACATCTATAAGACAAGCCACTTTACCCGGAAAACACAACATCTAAAAGACAAGCCACTTTACAAGGAAAACACAACATCTAAAAGACACGCCACTTTACCAGGAAAACACAACATCTAAAAGACAAGATACTTTACCAGGAAAACAAAACATCTAAAAGACAAGCCACTTTACCAGGAAAACACAACGTATAAAAGATAGGCCACTTTACCAGAAAAACACAACGTCTAAAATACAAGATACTTTACCAGGAAAACACAACGCCTAAAAGACAAGCCACTTTACCAGGAAAACACAACATCTAAAAGACAAGCCACTTTATCAGGAACACATAACGTCTAAAAGACAAGCCACATTACCAGGAAAACACAACATCTAAACGACAAGCCACTTTGCAATGTACTAGGAACACACAATGGCTAACAGACATGCCTCTTTACCAGGAAAACACAACATCTAAAAGACAAGCCACTTGACCAGGAAAACAAAACATCTAAAAGACAAGACACTTTACCAGGAAAACACAACATCTAAAAGACACGCCACCTTACCAGGAAAGCACAACATCTAAAACACAAGCCAATTTACCAGGAAAACACAACATCTAAAAGACAAGATACTTTACCAGGAAAACAAAACATCTAAAAGACAAGCCACTTTACCAGGAAAACACAACATCTAAAAGACACGCCACATTACCAGGAAAACACAACATCAAAAAGACACGCCACTTTACTAGGAAAGCACAACATCTAAAACACATGCCACTTTACCAGGAAAACACAACATCTAAAAGACAAGCCACTTTACCAGGAAAACACAACATCTAAAAGACAAGATACTTTACCAGGAAAACAAAACATCTAAAAGACAAGCCACTTTACAAGGAAAACACAACATCTAAAAGACACGCCACTTTACCAGTAAAACACAACATCTAAAAGACAAGATACTTTACCAGGAAAACACAACATTTAAAAGACAAGCCACTTTACAAGGAAGACACAACATCTAAAAGACACGCCACTTTACCAGGAAAACACAACATCTAAAAGACAAGATACTTTACCAGGAAAACAAAACATATAAAAGACAACCCACTTTACCAGGAAAACACAGCATTTAAAAGACAAGCCACTTTACCAGGAAAACAAAACATCTAAAAGACAAGCCACTTTACCAGGAAAACACAACGTATAAAAGATAGGCCACTTTACCAGAAAAACACAACGTCTAAAATACAAGATACTTTACCAGGAAAACACAACGCCTAAAAGACAAGCCACTTTACCAGGAAAACACAACATCTAAAAGACAAGCCACTTTACCAGGAACACATAACGTCTAAAAGACAAGCCACATTACCAGGAAAACACAACATCTAAAAGACAAGTAACTTTGCAATGTACTAGGAACACACAATGGCTAACAGACATGCCACTTTACCAGGAAAACACAATATCTAAAAGACAAGCCACTTGACCAGGAAAACAAAACATCTAAAAGACAAGCCACTTTACCAGGAAAACACAACATCTAAAAGACACGCCACTTTACCAGGAAAGCACAACATCTAAAACACAAGCCAATTTACCAGGAAAACACAACATCTAAAAGACAAGATACTTTACCAGGAAAACAAAACATCTAAAAGACAAGCCACTTTACCAGGAAAACACAACATCTAAAAGACACGCCACATTACCAGGAAAACACAACATCTAAAAGACACGCCACTTTCCTAGGAAATCACAACATCTAAAACACATGCCACTTTACCAAGAAAACACAACATCTAAAAGACAAGCCACTTTACAAGGAAAACACAACATCTAAAAGACAAGATACTTTACCAGGAAAACAAAACATCTAAAAGACAAGCCACTTTACCAGGAAAACACAACATCTACAAGACACGCCACATTACCAGGAAAACACAACATCTAAAAGACACGACACATTACCAGGAAAACACAACATCTAAAAGACACGCCACCTTACTAGGAAAACACAACATCTAAAAGACAAGATACTTTACCAGTAAAACAAAACATCTAAAAGACAAGCCACTTTACCAGGAAAACAAAACATCTAATAGACAAGCCACTTTACCAGGAAAACACAACATCTAAAAGACAAGATACTTTACCAGGAAAACAAAACATCTAAAAGACAAGTCACTTTACCAGGAAAACACAACATCTAAAAGACACGCCACATTACCAGGAAAACACAACATCTAAAAGACACGCCACTCTACTAGGAAAGCACAACATCTAAAACACATGCCACTTTACCAGGAAAACACAACATCTAAAAGACTAGATACTTTACCAGCAAAACAAAACATCTAAAAGACAAGCCACTTTACCAGGAAAACACAACATCTAAAAGACAAGCCACTCTACTAGGAAAGCACAACATCTAAAACACATGCCACTTTACCAGGAAAACACAACATCTAAAAGACAAGATACTTTACCAGCAAAACAAAACATCTACAGGACACGCCACATTACCAGGAAAACACAACATCTAAAAGACACGCCACATTACCAGGAAAACACAACTTCTAAAAGACACGCCACCTTACTAGGAAAACACAACATCTAAAAGACAAGCCACTTTACAATGTACTAGGAACACACAATGGCTAACAGACATGCCACTTTACCAGGAAAACACAACATCTACAAGACAAGCCACTTTACAATGTACTAGGAACACACAATGGCTAACAGACATGCCACTTTACCAGGAAAACACCACATCTAAAAGACAAGCCACTTGACCAGGAAAACAAAACATCTAAAAGACAAGCCACTTTACCAGGAAAACACAACATCTAAAAGACACGCCACTTTACCAGGAAAACACAACATCTAAAAGACAAGCCACTTTACCAGGAAAACACAACATCTAAAAGACAAGATACTTTACCAGGAAAACAAAACATCTAAAAGACAAGCCACTTTACCAGGAAAACAAAACATCTAAAAGACACGCCACATTACCAGGAAAACACAACATCTAAAAGACAAGCCACTTTACCAGGAAAACAAAACATCTAAAAGACAACCCACTTTACCAGGAAAGTACAACGTCTAAAAGACACGCCACTTTACCAGGAAAACACAACATCTAAAAGACTAGATACTTTACCAGGAAAACACAATGTCTAAAAGACAAGCCACTTTACCAGAAAACAAAACATCTAAAGGACACGCCACTTTACCAGGAAAACACAACATCTAAAAGACACGCCACTTTACTAGGTAAACACAACATCTAAAAGACAAGCCACTTTACCAGGAAAACACAACATCTAAACGACAAGCCACTTTACCAGGAAAACACAACATCTAAACGACAAGCCACTTTACCAGGAAAACACAACATCTAAAGGACAAGCCACTTTTACCAGGAAAACACAACATCTAAACGACAAGCCACTTTACCAGGAAAACACAACATCTAAAAGACAAGCCACTTTACCAGGAAAACACAACATATAAAAGTTAAGTCACTTTACCAGGAAAACACAACATCTAAAAGACAAGCCACTTTACCAGGAAAACACAACATCTAAAAGACAAGCCACTTTACCAGGAAAACACAACATCTAAAAGACAAGCCACTTTACCAGGAAAACACAACATATAAAAGATAAGTCACTTTACCAGGAAAACACAACATCTAAAGGACAAGCCACTTTACGAGGAAAACGCAACATCTAAAAGACAAGCCACTTTACCAGGAAAACACAACATATAAAAGATAAGTCACTTTACCAGGAAAACACAACATCTAAACGACAAGCCACTTTACCAGGAAAACACAACGTCTAAAAGATAAGCCACTTTACCAGAAAAACACAACGTCTAAAAGACTAGATACTTTACCAGGAAAACACAACGTCTAAAAGACAAGCTACTTTACCAGGAAACACAACATCTAAAAGACAAGCCACTTTACCGGGAACACATAACGGCTAACAGATATGTCACATTACCAGGCAAACACAACATCTAAAAGACAAGCCATTTTACCAGGAAAACACAACATCTAAAAGACAAGCCACTTTACCAGGAAAACACAACATCTAAACGACACGCCACTTTACCAGCAAAACAAAACATCTAAAAGACAAGCCACTTTACCAGGAAAACACAACATCTAAAAGACAAGCCACTTTACAAGGAAAACACAACATCTGAAAGACACGCCACTTTACCAGGAAAACACAACATCTAAAAGACAAGATACTTTACCAGGAAAACACAACATTTAAAAGACAAGCCACTTTACAAGGAAGACACAACATCTAAAAGACACGCCACTTTACCAGGAAAACACAACATCTAAAAGACAAGATACTTTACCAGGAAAACAAAACATATAAAAGACACGCCACTTTACCAGGAAAACACAGCATCTAAAAGACAAGCCACTTTACCAGGAAAACTAAACATCTAAAAGACAAGCCACTTTACCAGGAAACACAACATCTAAAAGACAAGCCACTTTACCGGGAACACATAACGGCTAACAGACATGCCACATTACCAGGCAAACACAACATCTAAAAGACAAGCCATTTTACCAGGAAAACACAATATCTAAAAGACAAGCCACTTTACCAGGAAAACACAACATCTAAACGACACGCCACTTTACCAGCAAAACAAAACATCTAAAAGACAAGCCACTTTACCAGGAAAACACAACATCTAAAAGACAAGCCACTTTACCAGGAAAACACAACATCTAAAAGACACGCCACTTTACCAGGAAAACACAACATCTAAAAGACAAGATACTTTACCAGGAAAACACAACATTTAAAAGACAAGCCACTTTACAAGGAAGACACAACATCTAAAAGACACGGCACTTTACCAGGAAAACACAACATCTAAAAGACAAGATACTTTACCAGGAAAACACAACATCTAAAAGACAAGCCAATTTACCAGGAAAACACAACATCTAAAAGACAAGCCACTTTACCAGGAAAACGCAACATCTAAACGACAAGCCACTTTACCAGGAAAACACAACATCTAAACGACAAGCCACTTTACCAGGAAAACACAACATCTAAACGACAAGCCACTTTACCAGGAAAACACAACATATAAAAGTTAAGTCACTTTACCAGGAAAACACAACATCTAAAGGACAAGCCACTTTACGAGGAAAACGCAACATCTAAAAGACAAGCCACTTTACCAGGAAAACACAACATATAAAAGATAAGTCACTTTACCAGGAAAACACAACATCTAAACGACAAGCCACTTTACCAGGAAAACAAAACATCTAAAAGACATGCCACTTTACCAGGAAAACACAACGTCTAAAAGATAAGCCACTTTACCAGAAAAACACAACGTCTAAAAGACAAGATACTTTTCCAGGAAAACACAACGTATAAAAGACAAGCTACTTTACCAGGAAACACAACATCTAAAAGACAAGCCACTTTACCGGGAACACATAACGGGTAACAGACATGCCACATTACCAGGCAAACAAAACATCTAAAAGACAAGCCATTTAACCAGGAAAACACAACATCTAAAAGACAAGCCACTTTACCAGGAAAACACAACATCTAAACGACACGCCACTTTACCAGCAAAACAAAACATCTAAAAGACAAGCCAATTTACCAGGAAAACACAACATATAAAAGTTAAGTCACTTTACCAGGAAAACACAAAATCTAAAGGACAAGCCACTTTACGAGGAAAAGGCAACATCTAAAAGACAAGCCACTTTACCAGGAAAACACAACATATAAAACATAAGTCACTTTACCAGGAAAACACAACATCTAAACGACAAGCCACTTTACCAGGAAAACAAAACATCTAAAAGACAAGCCACTTTACCAGGAAAACACAACGTCTAAAAGATAAGCCACTTTACCAGAAAAACACAACGTCTAAAAGACAAGATACTTTACCAGGAAAACACAACGTCTAAAAGACAAGCTACTTTACAAGGAAACACAACATCTAAAAGACAAGCCACTTTACCGGGAACACATAACGGCTAACAGACATGCCACATTACCAGGCAAACACAACATCTAAAAGACAAGCCATTTTACCAGGAAAACACAACATCTAAAAGACAAGCCACTTTACCAGGAAAACACAACATCTAAACGACACGCCACTTTACCAGGAAAACAAAACATCTAAAAGACAAGCCACTTTACCAGGAAAACACAACATCTAAAAGACAAGCCACTTTACAAGGAAAACACAACATCTAAAAGACACGCCACTTTACCAGGAAAACACAACATCTAAAAGACAAGATACTTTACCAGGAAAACACAACATTTAAAAGACAAGCCACTTTACAAGGAAGACACAACATCTAAAAGACACTCCACTTTACCAGGAAAACACAACATCTAAAAGACAAGATACTTTACCAGGAAAACAAAACATATAAAAGACAAGCCACTTTACCAGGAAAACACAGCATCTAAAAGACAAGCCACTTTACCAGGAAAACTAAACATCTAAAAGACAAGCCACTTTACCAGGAAAACACAACGTATAAAAGATAAGCCACTTTACCAGAAAAACACAACGTCTAAAATACAAGATACTTTACCAGGAAAACACAACGTCTAAAGGACAAGCCACTTTACCAGGAAAACACAACATCTAAAAGACAAGCCACTTGACCAGGAAAACAAAACATCTAAAAGCCAAGCCACTTTACCAGGAAAACACAACATCTAAAAGACACGCCACTTTAACAGGAAAGCACAACATCTAAAACACAAGTCACTTTACCAGGAAAACACAACATCTAAAAGACAAGATACTTTACCAGGAAAACAAAACATCTAAAAGACAAGCCACTTTACAAGGAAAACACAACATCTAAAAGACACGCCACATTACCAGGAAAACACAACATCTAAAAGACACGCCACTTTACTAGGAAAGCACAACATCTAAAACACATGCCACTTTACCAGGAAAACACAACATCTAAAAGACAAGCCACTTTACCAGGAAAACACAACATCTAAAAGACAAGATACTTTACCAGGAAAACAAAACATCTAAAAGACAAGCCACTTTACCAGAAAAACACAACATCTACAAGACACGCCACATTACCAGGAAAACACAACATCTAAAAGACACGCCACATTACCAGGAAAACACACAACATCTAAAAGACACGCCACTTTACTAGGAAAACACAACATCTAAAAGACAAGATACTTTACCAGGAAAACAAAACATCTAAAAGACAAGCCACTTTACCAGGAAAACAAAACATCTAAAAGACAAGATACTTTACCAGGAAAACAAAACATCTAAAGGACAGGCCACTCTACTAGGAAAGCACAACATCTAAAACACATGCCACTTTACCAGGAAAACACAACATCTAAAAGACAAGATACTTTACCAGCAAAACAAAACATCTAAAAGACAAGCCACTTTACCAGGAAAACACAACATCTAAAAGACAAGCCACTCTACTAGGAAAGCACAACATCTAAAACACATGCCACTTTACCAGGAAAACACAACATCTAAAAGACAAGATACTTTACCAGCAAAACAAAACATCTACAAGACACGCCACATTACCAGGAAAACACAACATCTAAAAGACACGCCACATTACCAGGAAAACACAACTTCTAAAAGACACGCCACCTTACCAGGAAAACACAACATCTAAAAGACAAGATACTTTACCAGGAAAACAAAACATCTAAAAGACAAGCCACTTTACCAGGAAAACACAACATCTACAAGACACGCCACATTACCAGGAAAACACAACATCTAAAAGACACGCCACATTACCAGGAAAACACAACATCTAAAAGACACGCCACTTTACTAGGAAAACACAACATCTAAAAGACAAGATACTTTACCAGGAAAACAAAACATCTAAAAGACAAGCCACTTTACCAGGAAAACAAAACATCTAAAAGACAAGATACTTTACCAGGAAAACAAAACATCTAAAGGACAGGCCACTCTACTAGGAAAGCACAACATCTAAAACACATGCCACTTTACCAGGAAAACACAACATCTAAAAGACAAGATACTTTACCAGCAAAACAAAACATCTAAAAGACAAGCCACTTTACCAGGAAAACACAACATCTAAAAGACAAGCCACTCTACTAGGAAAGCACAACATCTAAAACACATGCCACTTTACAAGGAAAACACAACATCTAAAAGACAAGATACTTTACCAGCAAAACAAAACATCTACAAGACACGCCACATTACCAGGAAAACACAACAGCTAAAAGACACGCCACATTACCAGGAAAACACAACTTCTAAAAGACACGCCACCTTACTAGGAAAACACAACATCTAAAAGACAAGATACTTTACCAGTAAAACAAAACATCTAAAAGACAAGCCACTTTACCAGGAAAACAAAACATCTAAAAGACACGCCACATTACCAGGAAAACACAACATGTAAAAGACACGCCACTTTACTGGGTAAGCACAACATCTAAAACACGTGCTACTTTACCAGGAAAACACAACATCTAACAGACAAGCCACTTTACCAGGAAAACACAACATCTAAAAGACAAGATACTTTACCAGGAAAACAAATATCTAAAAGAAAAGCCACTTTACCAGGAAAACACAACATCTAAAAGACACGCCACATTACCAGGAAAACACAACATCTAAAAGACACGCCACTCTACTAGGAAAGCACAACATCTAAAACACATGCCACTTTACCAGGAAAACAAAACATCTAAAAGACAAGATACTTTACCAGCAAAACAAAACATCTAAAAGACAAGCCACTTTACCAGGAAAACACAACATCTAAAAGACAAGCCACTATACAAGGAAAACACAACATCTAAAAGACACGCCACTTTAGCAGGAAAACACAACATCTAAAAGACAAGATACTTTACCAGGAAAACAAAACATATAAAAGACAAGCCACTTTACCATGAAAACACAGCATCTAAAAGACAAGCCACTATACCGGGAAAACAAAACATCTAAAAGACAAGCCACTTTACCAGGAAAACACAACGTATAAAAGATAAGCCACTTTACCAGAAAACACAACGTCTAAAATACAAGGTACTTTACCAGGAAAACACAACGTCTAAAAGACAAGCTACTTTACCAGGAAAACACAACGTCTAAAAGACAAGCCACTTTACCAGGAACACATAACGTCTACAAGACAAGCCACATTACCAGGAAAACACAACATCTAAAATACAAGCCACTTTACAATGTACTAGGAACACACAATGGCTAACAGACATGCCACTTTACCAGGAAAACACAACATCTACAAGACAAGCCACTTTACAATGTACTAGGAACACACAATGGCTAACAGACATGCCACTTTACCAGGAAAACACAACATCTAAAAGACAAGCCACTTGACCAGGAAAACAAAACATCTAAAAGACAAGCCACTTTACCAGGAAAACACAACATCTAAAACACAAGCCACTTTACCAGGAAAACACAACATCTAAAAGACAAGCCACTTTACCAGGAAAACACAACATCTAAAAGACAAGATACTTTACCAGGAAAACAAAACATCTAAAAGACAAGCCACTTTACCAGGAAAACAAAACATCTAAAAGACACGCCACATTACCAGGAAAACACAACATCTAAAAGACAAGCCACTTTACCAGGAAAACAAAACATCTAAAAGACAACCCACTTTACCAGGAAAGTACAACGTCTAAAAGACACGCCACTTTACCAGGAAAACACAACATCTAAAAGACAAGATACTTTACCAGGAAAACACAACGTCTAAAAGACAAGCCACTTTACCAGAAAACAAAACATCTTAAGGACAAGCCACTTTACCAGGAAAACACAACATCTAAAAGACACGCCACTTTACTAGGAAAACACAACATCTAAAAGACAAGCCACTTTACCAGGAAAACACAACATCTAAAAGACAAGCCACTTTACCAGGAAAACGCAACATCTAAACGACAAGCCACTTTACCAGGAAAACACAACATCTAAACGACAAGCCACTTTACATGGAAAACACAACATCTAAACGACAAGCCACTTTACCAGGAAAACACAACATCTAAAAGACAAGCCAATTTACCAGGAAAACACAACATATAAAAGTTAAGTCACTTTACCAGGAAAACACAACATCAAAAAGGACAAGCCACTTTACCAGGAAAACGCAACATCTAAAAGACAAGATACTTTACCAGGAAAACAAAACATCTAAAAGACAAGCCACTTTACAAGGAAAACACAACATCTAAAAGACACGCCACATTACCAGGAAAACACAACATCTAAAAGACACGCCACTTTACTAGGAAAGCACAACATCTAAAACACATGCCACTTTACCAGGAAAACACAACATCTAAAAGACAAGCCACTTTACCAGGAAAACACAACATCTAAAAGACAAGATACTTTACCAGGAAAACAAAACATCTAAAAGACAAGCCACTTTACCAGGAAAACACAACATCTACAAGACACGCCACATTACCAGGAAAACACAACATCTAAAAGACACGCCACTTTACTAGGAAAACACAACATCTAAAAGACAAGATACTTTACCAGGAAAACACAACATCTAAAAGACAAGATACTTTACCAGGAAAACAAAACATCTAAAAGACAAGCCACTTTACCAGGAAAACAAAACATCTAAAAGACAAGCCACTTTACCAGGAAAACAAAACATCTAAAAGACAAGCCACTTTACCAGGAAAACAAAACATCTAAAAGACAACCCACTTTACCAGGAAAGTACAACGTCTAAAAGACACGCCACTTTACCAGGAAAACACAACATCTAAAAGACAAGATACTTTACCAGGAAAACACAACGTCTAAAAGACAAGCCACTTTACCAGAAAACAAAACATCTTAAGGACACGCCACTTTACCAGGAAAACACAACATCTAAAAGACACGCCACTTTACTAGGAAAACACAACATCTAAAAGACAAGCCACTTTACCAGGAAAACACAACATCTAAAAGACAAGCCACTTTACCAGGAAAACGCAACATCTAAACGACAAGCCACTTTACCAGGAAAACACAACATCTAAACGACAAGCCACTTTACATGGAAAACACAACATCTAAACGACAAGCCACTTTACCAGGAAAACACAACATCTAAAAGACAAGCCAATTTACCAGGAAAACACAACATATAAAAGTTAAGTCACTTTACCAGGAAAACACAATATCAAAAAGGACAAGCCACTTTACCAGGAAAACGCAACATCTAAAAGACAAGCCACTTTACCAGGAAAACACAACATATAAAAGATAAGTCACTTTACCAGGAAAACACAACATCTAAACGACAAGCCACTTTACCAGGAAAACAAAACATCTAAAAGACAAGCCACTTTACCAGGAAAACACAACGTCTAAAAGATAAGCCACTTTACCAGAAAAACACAACGTCTAAAAGACAAGATACTTTACCAGGAAAACACGTCTAAAAGACAAGCTACTTTACCAGGAAACACAACATCTAAAAGACAAGCCACTTTACCGGGAACACATAACGGCTAACAGACATGCCACATTACCAGGCAAACACAACATCTAAAAGACAAGTCATTTTACCAGGAAAACACAACATCTAAAAGACAAGCCACTTTACCAGGAAAACACAACATCTAAAAGACAAGATACTTTACCAGGAAAACACAACATTTAAAAGACAAGCCACTTTACAAGGAAGACACAACATCTAAAAGACACGCCACTTTACCAGGAAAACACAACATCTAAAAGACAAGATACTTTACCAGGAAAACAAAACATATAAAAGACAAGCCACTTTACCAGGAAAACAAAACATATAAAAGACAAGCCACTTTACCAGGAAAACACAGCATCTAAAAGACAAGCCACTTTACCAGGAAAACTAAACATCTAAAAGACAAGCCACTTTACCAGGAAAACACAACGTATAAACGATAAGCCACTTTACCAGAAAAACACAACGTCTAAAATACAAGATACTTTACCAGGAAAACACAACGTCTAAAAGACAAGCCACTTTACCAGGAAAACACAACATCTAAAAGACAAGCCACTTTACCAGGAACACATAACGTCTAAAAGACAAGCCACATTACCAGGAAAACACAACATCTAAAAGACAAGCCACTTTACAATGTACTAGGAACACACAATGGCTAACAGACATGCCACTTTACCAGGAAAACACATCTGAAAGACAAGCCACTTGACCAGGAAAACAAAACATCTAAAAGCCAAGCCACTTTACTAGGAAAACATAACATCTAAAAGACACGCCACTTTAGCAGGAAAGCACAACATCTAAAACACAAGTCACTTTACCAGGAAAACACAACATCTAAAAGACAAGATACTTTACCAGGAAAACAAAACATCTAAAAGACAAGCCACTTTACAAGGAAAACACAACATCTAAAAGACACGCCACATTACCAGGAAAACACAACATCTAAAAGACACGCCACTTTACTAGGAAAGCACAACATCTAAAACACATGCCACTTTACCAGGAAAACACAACATCTAAAAGACAAGCCACTTTACCAGGAAAACACAACATCTAAAAGACAAGATACTTTACCAGGAAAACAAAACATCTAAAAGACAAGCCACTTTACCAGGACAACACAACATCTACAAGACACGCCACATTACCAGGAAAACACAACATCTAAAAGACACGCCACATTACCAGGAAAACACAACATCTAAAAGACACGCCACTTTACTAGGAAAACACAACATCTAAAAGACAAGATACTTTACCAGGAAAACAAAACATCTAAAAGACAAGCCACTTTACCAGGAAAACAAAACATCTAAAAGACAAGATACTTTACCAGGAAAACAAAACATCTAAAGGACACGCCACTTTACCAAGAAAACACAACATCTAAAAGACACGCCACTTTACTAGAAAAACACAACATCTAAAAGACAAGCCTCTTTACCAGGAAAACACAACATCTAAAAGACAAGCCACTTTACCAGGAAAACGCAACATCTAAACGACAAGCCACTTACCAGGAAAACACAACATCTAAACGACAAGCCACTTTACCAGGAAAACACAACATCTAAACGACAAGCCACTTTACCAGGAAAACACAACATCTAAAAGACAAGCCACTTTTCCAGGAAAACACAACATATAAAAGATAAGTCACTTTACCAGGAAAACACAACATCTAAAAGACAAGCCACTTTACCAGGAAAACAAAACATCTAAAAGACAAGCCACTTTACCAGGAAAGCACAACGTCTAAAAGACACGCCAGTTTACCATGAAAACACAACATCTAAAAGACAAGCCACTTTACCAGGAAAACAAAACATCTAAAAGACAAGCCACTCTACCAGAAAAACACAACGTCTAAAAGACAAGATACTTTACCAGGAAAACAAAACATCTAAAAGACACCCCACTTTACCAGGAAAACACAACGTATAAAAGATAATCCACTTTACCAGAAAAACACAACGTCTAAAATACAAGATACTTTACCCGGAAAACACAACGTCTAAAAGACAAGCCACTTTACCAGGAACACATAACGTCTAAAAGACAAGCCACATTACCAGGAAAACACAACATCTAAAAGACAAGCCACTTTACAATGTACTAGGAACACACAATGGCTAACAGACATGCCACTTTACCAGTAAAACACAACATCTAAAAGACAAGCCACTTGACCAGGAAAACAAAACATCTAAAAGACAAGCCACTTTACCAGAAAAACACAACATCTAAAAGACACGCCACTTTACCAGGAAAGCACAACATCTAAAACACAAGCCACTTTACCAGGAAAACACAACATCTAACAGACAAGCCACTTAACCAGGAAAACACAACATCTAAAAGACAAGATACTTTACCAGGAAAACAAAACATCTAAAAGACAAGCCACTTTACCAGGAAAACACAACATCTAAAAGACACTCCACATTACCAGGAAAACACAACATCTAAAAGACACGCCACTTTACTAGGAAAGCACAACATCTAAAACACATGCCACTTTACCAGGAAAACACAACATCTAAAAGACAAGCCACTTTACCAGGAAAACACAACATCTAAAAGACAAGATACTTTACCAGGAAAACAAAACATCTAAAAGACAAGCCACTTTACCAGGAAAACACAACATCTACAAGACACGCCACATTACCAGGAAAACACAACATCTAAAAGACAAGCCACTTTACCAGGAAAACAAAACATCTAAAAGACACGCCACATTACCAGGAAAACACAACATCTAAAAGACAAGCCACTTTACCAGGAAAACAAAACATCTAAAAGAAACGCCACATTACCAGGAAAACACAACATCTAAAAGACAAGCCACTTTACCAGGAAAACAAAACATCTAAAAGACAAGCCACTTTACCAGGAAAGCACAACGTCTAAAAGACACACCACTTTACCAGGAAAACACAACATCTAAAAGACAAGCCACTCTACCAGAAAAACACAACGTCTAAAAGACAAGATACTTTACCAGGAAAACACAACATCTAAAAGACACGCCACTTTACCAGGAAAACACAACATATAAAAGACAAGATACTTTACCAGGAAAACAAAACACCTAAAACACAAGCCACTTTACCAGGAAAACACAACGTCTAAAAGACAAGATACTTTACCAGGAAAACACAACGTCTAAAAGACAAGCCACTTTAAAGAAAACAAAACATCTAAAGGACACGCCACTTTACCAGGAAAACACAACATCTAAAAGACACGCCACATTACTAGGAAAACACAACATCTAAAAGACAAGCCACTTTACCAGGAAAACACAACATATAAAAGATAAGTCACTTTACCAGGAAAACACAACATCTAAACGACAAGCCACTTTACCAGGAAAACAAAACATCTAAAAGACAAGCCACTTTACCAGGAAAACACAACGTCTAAAAGATAAGCCACTTTACCAGAAAAACACAACGTCTAAAAGACAAGATACTTTACCAGGAACACATAACGGCTAACAGACATGCCACATTACCAGGAAAACACATCTAAAAGACAAGCCATTTTACCAGGAAAACACAACATCTAAAAGACAAGCCACTTTACCAGGAAAACACAACATCTAAACGACACGCCACTTTACCAGGAAAACACAACATCTAAAAGACAAGCCACTTTACCAGGAACACATAACGGCTAACAGACATGCCACATTACCAGGAAAACACAACATCTAAAAGACAAGCCATTTTACCAGGAAAACACATCTAAAAGACAAGCCACTTTACCAGGAAAACACAACATCTAAACGACACGCCACTTTACCAGGAAAACACAACATCTAAAAGACAAGATACTTTACCAGCAAAACAAAAAATCTAAAAGACATGCCACTTTACCAGGAAAACACAACATCTAAAAGACAAGCCACTTTACAAGGAAAACACAACATCTAAAAGACACGCCACTTTACCAGGAAAACACAACATCTAAAAGACAAGATACTTTACCAGGAAAACACAACATCTAAAAGACAAGCCACTTTACAAGGAAGACACAACATCTAAAAGACACGCCACTTTGCCAGGAAAACACAACATCTAAAAGACAAGATACTTTACCAGGAAAACAAAACATATAAAAGACAAGCCACTTTCCCAGGAAAACAAAACATATAAAAGACAAGCCACTTTACCAGGAAAACAAAACATATAAAAGACAAGCCACTTTACCGGGAAAACACAGCATCTAAAAGACAAGCCACTTTACCAGGAAAACAAAACATCTAAAAGCAAGCCACTTTACCAGGAAAACACAGCAT
Source organism: Limnoperna fortunei (assembly GCA_944474755.1). NCBI lineage: Eukaryota > Metazoa > Mollusca > Bivalvia > Mytilida > Modiolidae > Limnoperna > Limnoperna fortunei. Next base: position 80,837,387 of record OX104117.1, on the reverse strand, counting down.
CTAAAAGACAAGCCACTTTACCAGGAAAACAAAACATCTAAAAGACAAGCCACTTTACCAGGAAAACACAACATCTACAAGACACGCCACATTACCAGGAAAACACAACATCTAAAAGACAAGCCACTTTACCAGGAAAACAAAACATCTAAAAGACACGCCACATTACCAGGAAAACACAACATCTAAAAGACAAGCCACTTTACAGGGAAAACAAAACATCTAAAAGAAACGCCACATTACCAGGAAAACACAACATCTAAAAGACAAGCCACTTTACCAGGAAAAGAAAACATCTAAAAGACAAGCCACTTTACCAGGAAAGCACAACGTCTAAAAGACACGCCACTTTACCAGGAAAACACAACATCTAAAAGACAAGCCACTCTACCAGAAAAACACAACGTCTAAAAGACAAGATACTTTACCAGGAAAACACAACATCTAAAAGACACGCCACTTTACCAGGAAAACACAACATTTAAAAGACAAGATACTTTACCAGGAAAACAAAACACCTAAAACACAAGCCACTTTACCAGGAAAACACAACGTCTAAAAGACAAGATACTTTACCAGGAAAACACAACGTCTAAAAGACAAGCCACTTTAAAGAAAACAAAACATCTAAAGGACACGCCACTTTACCAGGAAAACACAACATCTAAAAGACACGCCACTTTACTAGGAAAACACAACATCTAAAAGACAAGCCACTTTACCAGGAAAACACAACATATAAAAGATAAGTCACTTTACCAGGAAAACACAACATCTAAACGACAAGCCACTTTACCAGGAAAACAAAACATCTAAAAGACAAGCCACTTTACCAGGAAAACACAACGTCTAAAAGATAAGCCACTTTACCAGAAAAACACAACGTCTAAAAGACAAGATACTTTACCAGGAACACATAACGGCTAACAGACATGCCACATTACCAGGAAAACACATCTAAAAGACAAGCCATTTTACCAGGAAAACACAACATCTAAAAGACAAGCCACTTTACCAGGAAAACACAACATCTAAACGACACGCCACTTTACCAGGAAAACACAACATCTAAAAGACAAGCCACTTTACCAGGAACACATAACGGCTAACAGACATGCCACATTACCAGGAAAACACAACTTCTAAAAGACAAGCCATTTTACCAGGAAAACACATCTAAAAGACAAGCCACTTTACCAGGAAAACACAACATCTAAACGACACGCCACTTTACCAGGAAAACACAACATCTAAAAGACAAGATACTTTACCAGCAAAACAAAAAATCTAAAAGACAAGCCACTTTACCAGGAAAACACAACATCTAAAAGACAAGCCACTTTACAAGGAAAACACAACATCTAAAAGACACGCCACTTTACCAGGAAAACACAACATCTAAAAGACAAGATACTTTACCAGGAAAACACAACATCTAAAAGACAAGCCACTTTACAAGGAAGACACAACATCTAAAAGACACGCCACTTTGCCAGGAAAACACAACATGTAAAGACAAGATACTTTACCAGGAAAACAAAACATATAAAAGACAAGCCACTTTCCCAGGAAAACAAAACATATAAAAGACAAGCCACTTTACCAGGAAAACAAAACATATAAAAGACAAGCCACTTTACCGGGAAAACACAGCATCTAAAAGACAAGCCACTTTACCAGGAAAACAAAACATCTAAAAGCAAGCCACTTTACCAGGAAAACACAGCATCTAAAAGACAAGCCACTTTACCAGGAAAACAAAACATCTAAAAGACAAGCCACTTTTCCAGGAAAACACAACATCTAAAAGACAAGCCACTTGACCAGGAAAACAAAACATCTAAAAGACAAGCTACTTTACCAGGAAAACACAACATCTAAAAGACACGCGACTTTACCAGGAAAGCACAACATCTAAAACACAAGCCACTTTACCAGGAAAACACAACATCTAAAAGAAAAGCCACTTTACCAGGAAAACAAAACATCTAAAAGACAAGATACTTTACCAGGAAAACAAAACATCTAAAAGACAAGCCACTTTACCATGAAAACACAACATCTAAAAGACACGCCACATTACCAGGAAAACACAACATCTAAAAGACACACCACTTTACTAGGAAAGCACAACATCTAAAACCCATGCCACTTTACCAGGAAAACACAACATCTAAAAGACAAGCCACTTTACCAGGAAAGCACAACATCTAAAAGACAAGATACTTTACCAGGAAAACAAAACATCTAAAAGACAAGCCACTTTACCAGGAAAACACAACATCAACAAGACACGCCAAATTTCCAGGAAAACACAACATCTAAAAGACAAGCCACTTTACCAGGAAAACAAAACATCTAAAAGACACGCCACATTACCAGGAAAACACAACATCTAAAAGACAAGCCACTTTACCAGGAAAACAAAACATCTAAAAGACAAGCCACTTTACCAGGAAAGCACAACGTCTAAAAGACACGACACTTTACCAGGAAAACACAACATCTAAAAGACACGCCACTTTACCAGGAAAACACAACATTTAAAAGACAATATACTTTACCAGGAAAACAAAACACCTAAAACACAAGCCACTTTACCAGGAAAACACAACGTCTAAAAGACAAGATACTTTATCAGGAAAACACAACGTCTAAAAGACAAGCCACTTTACCAGAAAACAAAACATCTAAAGGACACGCCACTTTACCAGGAAAACACAACATCTAAAAGACACGCCACTTTACTAGGAAAACACAACATCTAAAAGACAAGCCACTTTACCAGGAAAACACAACACATGACACTGACAGTGAATACAGTGAAAAGTTAAAAATTTTCATTGAACTTCTCAAGCCATTGGCGTTGAACATTTGAACAACAGATTCATATATTGCACGTAAGACAAAGTTGTTAATATACATTGATAACTTAAGACTGTGTCAATATACGTAAAAATAGAAACATAGCAGCAACATTTGTTACAATATAAACAAAGCAGTTTGTTATAAAATTACACAGAATAGTCTGTAAATCACGTGATTGGCTAATCCAATCAGAATTATAATACAACACATCATGGAATGACTATATACTATGCATCTAATAATTTTACGTCACCTGTTTGTAAATCCTGAATAATGGCCACAATTCTTCGTTCATCCGTCTGTCCGTTAATGTCTTACTTTTTTAATATTAACAGACAACAGTCTGTACTAAAGCTTGCATGTCCTCTACCTCAATTCCTATTTTATCCAGAAAAAATATTGAACTTAATAGGGGACATGTGCTGACTACATATTCTTTCTGTAAATTTTATAAAGGAAAATAATGTAAGCGCCTGCTGTCAATACCTAGTTGTGGTCACCAAGCATAATATTATCGAAATGACAGTTAAGACAAATGTCAGAGTGCACCGTGAGGGGATAATATTTAATTAAGGTCTTTTGTAAAGGCAATATGCAATACGCTTTATATGGACCTTATGGGATGATATTGACCGTGTTGTAGATGGTTGTAAACGTACACAAAATATTCTGAAAATCACCTGGTTGGTTAAGCCAATCAGAATAAAATAAAACACGCCATATGTAGCATGATCTAGTACTAAATAATTTCTCGTTATAATAGTTTGAAATTTAAAACTACATACAGATTATCTTTCTACCAGTATTATGTGAATAATATATTTATGACGTACACGTGTACTAGGTCATCCATGCACACTGATTATATTGGAATTTAAACTTAGGTCAAACGATCAATTAAAGCTAGCTTGCAAAAACTGGTATATCCCTTATGTAATAGCGAGTACATGTACTAAATGTACTAAATATAACCTTGTAATTGGCGAGACCAAAAACACACACACAGCATAACAATGTTTATTCGGTATGTTAGGTTCTATTATCGAGATGCATTCTGACAAGAAATGGAGGTCACATCGCGCGTTTTCAATAAACAATTTAGTAAACAAAGAAACTAATTATTTGTACTATTTCACTTACAGCATCTTTTGAGGAATACTAGGTGAATTCAGGGCCCAGCGCCATAAACATTTTCTTTGCTGAGAACTTTTTATTCTCAATTTCGTCTAATCAAATCTATCCTTTTCCCTTGTTTTCATGGTAGTTGAGTAAATTTTCATGCTGAGCAAACATTTTTACTCAAGTAGGTTTTATGGCGCTGGGCCTAGGTAATACATATACAAATACCAAGAAATACAAATTGATCTGTTTTGAACACTAATTCACTACACTTTAACCACAGCACATATTTACTACAGGTGTCAACAATATCAATATAATTTGTTAACATATCTTTATATCCTACGACCCCCCCCCCTTTCCCCGAGCGATTGCTAGCGACGATTCTTCTAATTATCATGCTAAAAATATATCCAGGAAAATTAATCGTATCAAAATCATCTGTTTTTGTTTCTACAAAAAACAATATCATATTCTTGTATGTCAACACTGAGATTGCGGGTTCGAGTCTCATTGCAGGCAGAGTGTACTCGAATCCAATCTTAATTTGACAAAGATTGCTAGTTTTCCAGCCGCATGTCGGGGGTTTTCTCCGAGTACTCCGGCTTCCTCCACCAATAAAAACTGGACGCCATGAAATAGCTAAAATATTGCCGAAAGTGGCGTCAAACATCAAACAAACAAGCAAACAGACATATTCTTGTATCAGGTGCCATGCCAACGAAGCTATCTAAGGACTAGGATAAGTCTTAGGATAGTCTGTGGACACATCTAAGTCTTGTCAACAAACGCGTCCTAGGTTAGGAGAACTCATTCATCCTAAAGATAGGATGTCTAGAAAGTTGTCTAAAGATGGTTTTCAGATATTCCTAACAATTATGATGTCCTAATTTTGCCAAACAAACACAAATATGGCTATTACATACGAACACATCAGACGACGGGCATATAACATTCGCATATAACATGTCTGTCTGTCTGTCTGTCTGTCTGTCTGTCCGTTTGTATGTATTAATTTTTTTTAAATAGGTCGACCACTTTTCCCGTATTTCCTTCACTGCCTCTGCTAGTCTTTATTTCGTGGAGTTGACCTTGGTACATATTTTCGCTCAAGTCTTTATTTCAGCACTATTTATTGTTAATTAGAAAGTTAGATAGTAAATAGAATATTTTTGTTGGCATTTACTTCGTTGACCAAAACTTCAAGTTCAAACCCAGAAAAGTTGGGACTTGTTTTCTTACTGATGGTTTAAATAATGACTATTTGTATATATATATAGGTCATAGGTATATAGCGCTTCATTATCTTTAAGAGATAAATTAATGATTTTGAAATAATTAACTGTCTTTTATAATTTTAAATACAAATTAACAAATTATATGGATTTCTTCACGAAATTACATCCATATTTTATTATTATAAATGTATTAACCCTTCTAGGACATCTTTCTAGACATCCTATCTTTAGGATGAAAATTATGAGTTCTCCTAACTTAGGACGCGTTTGTTGACACGACTTGGGACTAAGATGTGTCCTAAGATAATCCTAAGACTTATCCTAGTCCTAAGATAGCTTTGTTGACATGGCCCCTTGACATAACATATTCTTACTGGTTTCAGAAAATATATAATAGTATCATCTTCTTTTGCTCTTGATTTGGTCCAACTAAGTATTGCGTATGTTTTTTTATATAAGGGTAGTGATCAAATTAACTTATTTGTGAAACATTTACCGTCGTATTAAAATGAGTTTTAAACGTAACTAAGAAAAATAGAACGGCAACATTTCAAAACAATTTTGATTCTTTACATGTAGCTTGAAATAATATATTTATTGAAATGAAACTTGTCACGATGATGATGTTGGCATTGTTTTTTTCTATGAAAGAGATGTTTAATTCGTTTGAAATACAAAGAAAAAATATCTTTGTTTTACTTATGTCAATATATGCAAATGAATAAATGAATTATATAATTCTTACAAATATTTTAAAATCATTAAATTTTTACATAAGGTTTTACTTTCATTTTTAAATATTTATTACAGGTTTCTTAGAATGGTCCTAAGACAATCTTAGTATAGAATATCTTTGTTGAACGCCTTAATTCAGACTTAGGACATGTCGTAAGATCATTCTATGTTTTATCCTCAGACGTATCTTAGGACATATCTTAAGATTCTTTCGTTGACACGGCCCCTGGATCTCTAAATTCGGAGGATTGTAACCTCATTTTAAAACCACAGCAATTAGGATTTTTGTTTGTCTTCTATCGTTTACACAACTTTGACTAGATAAGCTGTTTGAATTTACAGAAATTAGTAAATTCGTACCGCAGTATAAAGGAGCGCTTGCTTCATTGTTACTAGTTTTGCCTATATTAATTGAAGCGCCAAAACATTTTTTTTGGTATTTTTATTCTTGGACGTGTTAAAACGTACCTCTATAGAGCCTTTACTTACATCACCGCTAAAACTACCTATATTAAAAGTATAATAAAGGACAAAATGTTCTCTGTTTCATTATACCAGGTTTCATTTTTAACTCTATATCATTATTAACAATTAAATCAACGTTCTCTAACTCAGCTGAAATACAAAGAGTTTCCTCCTGGCTATCACAGTATCATCAGCCTTTGGGGAGGTGTCGGATTGTCGCGGTCGCTTGAATGGTCTAGTATTTTGCTTCTGCGTTCTGAGAAGAGAGTTACACAGTATCATCAGCCATTGGGGAGGTGTTGGATTGCCGCGGTCGCTTAAATGGTCTAGTATTTTGCTTCTGCGTTCTGAGAAGAGAGTTACACAGTATCATCAGCCATTGAGGAGGTGTCGGATTGCCGCGGTCGCTTTAATGGTCTAGTATTTTGCTTCTGCGTTCTGAGAAGAGAGTTACACAGTATCATCAGAGAGTTGCGGTATCCAAGTATCCAAGTATCTTTTCGCGCGTCTTTTCACCTGTGTTTTCCGGTATGTAATGTATGCCGTTTATAAACAGTTTGTCACTAACCAGCAATTCATTCTTACCCTGTCGTTTATCGTCTTAAGCAGAATAAAGTTTTTACGTCTATCTCGGCTATTGGGAACTGTTCGCGTATTCCCCACTCGGTATTCTTTAGCCATGTCGCATTCCCAAGTACCGTTCGCAGATCTTTGAGATAAAGGATCCTCGCCACAATCGGTCGAGCTTTGTGATTAAGTCTCTTAAAAAAACGGTGTATGTTACCAAATTCAGTTTGGTGTTCAATGCCAGGTTGCTCTTTAATAAATCTACGTATTTTCATATAGAATTTTGCGTGGTTTTTATTGGTCTAAAAATAACTTTCGGGTAACGATAAATTTCAGCAGTACTAAAATTACACAAAAGTATGGATATTTTTGCCTGTTGCATGACAGCCGGAAAACCACGATTCGATTTGTTCGTTAAAGTGAGCGTTGTCATGACCGTGAAATCAAGATTAATAACTACAATTTTTATAGGTGGCGCGCTAATCGCGTAGTTTCGCGTTGACGTAAACAAATAACATCGCTTGATATTTGTATGGAAATCAATAAAAAGTATGAATGCATCATAAAAAAATAATAGAATTTAAGATAAATAATTTCTGGAGGTGACTGACGTCAAAAACATAAGTCCCCAATGATTTAAATATTAACTGAACAGTTCAGCTGACACTCGTTCTCCAGAACATTTTCAGAAACGAAATTTGGCGGGAAAAACCGGGTCTATATTTCACTGCCACAAATGCATCCCCCAGTATGAAATTAGAATAAAATGTTAAAAATAGTTGTAATAAACATGTGGAATCCCCCTCTATTCATCCAATCACACATCACTGTATCATTTTCTTCCAAAAAAGAACATCGAAGACACATTCCGCCATTTTTATATGCCATAATTTAAAAATGTCTGGACGTATACGTAACTGTGCCAAATTACATCCCAAACGACCTGTCGATCCATGTGTTCACTGTGGAAAAGATGATATAGCAAAATGTCAATTTAATAAACACTTTTCAGATCCTCCTGGGATACATTTGCTCATTCTGATTTCATGGGGAATGTTTGCTTATTCAGGTTTAATTATTAGAGGATGATACCAAATCATATTTCAGATTTGTTGACATTTCCAAGGGAGGTAATGGAACATTTGTCTGCTGCTTGTTGCTTTTCATTTTCAATTTCAGGAAAGATTTATATAGTGTTGCTCTTGGTAAAGTACATGAAATGGAAATCAATTTGAAAACCAAAAAATGCTCTGAATTCTTTTAGTAAACCATCTCTGACCCATTTGACATGTTATTTACCACAGAGAAACTACAGTGTCTTTGATAGCATCTCAAGAAAAACTGTCTCAAATTGCATGACTTAATCTGAAACCTCTGGTTTGTTTAAAGAAGGAAAAAAGAACATTCATCATATCTTTACTAACTTTTATTTAGAATTTTAGATTCAAGCAAACGGCCTGTGTTAAAGTGAAGAAATCTGATAACATTTGCAGCCTCTAAAATATCTTTACACACTCAGAAAAAAGGAAATTAAAGATCAAAACACTGTTATAACTTGTTTTAGAAAAATATAGCATTTTCAAAGTTAAATAAACAACCTGTTTCAGATCTTGATCAGTTTTTACAATTGCTTCGTGCAATTTGTAATGCAGAAGGAATACCCGTCTTGATAATGTCCCTGCCAATACTTGTTTTATAATTGATGGTGTGTTTATTATCAATTCTATCCCCCGTTCTATTCACAGAAATTTTGCGGATTATGCTTAATTTCCTTTTGACAGTTGGATTGTCAGACCATATAAGCAAATTCATGCAAGTCAAGTCCACTTAGTATTTGACCAACCCAACAGACAAAGAACAAGTCCAAAAGATATTGAAAGACTGAGACGAGATACAGTTGTTCATGAAGCCACCTTAGACAGTGTCCAACCTAAACAAGACAACTGGAAGCCTTTGATTTCAGTAGGAAATAACAAGATGTTAATGGTAAACTTGTTATCAACTTATTTTCTTGACTTGACCAATCAAAGGTTTTTGAATTATGAATGTCTATTTATAACATCTGGTGGTTTTGACAATGAACACAAGAATAAGGCAGTGTGTGACATTGCTGTGGCTGTACATGAATATGTTGCTTGTACAGGTAACCATGAGGAGACAGATATTGGTTTACCTGTGATACATTCTCTGGAGTCAATTTATATTCAGATCAAGATAATGTTTGTTCTGTTTCAGAGGTCATGACAGAGGGTAGTATTTGTTCCTTTTATAGACTTATTGGTTGTTTATTTTTTAAATATCGCTCTGCTTTCAGCCCCATGATACATCTGTATGATATTACAATTTTCTTCCAGGCAGTGACAGTATTGAAAAACATGAAAAGTTTATTCAGGTATTAGAGAAAAATTGAGGGAAAGGGTTTTGACTGAGGTCGAAATTATTCCAAATTGTGATGCTCTTAAACTTCACTGGCAGCGTAGTTCCTGTGTGTTTATTCATTGGTCTCAGGAAAAAATAATATTTTAGTTCTACCTTGTCTTCGAGATTATGATTGGAATATTTCAGAAAAACATTTTAAAAGTTGTTTGGGATCTTGAATCCGACTTTTGAGAAAGTAGAACGAACAGTGGAATGGTATACGAAGGGGTGTTCATGTAAGTAGAACGAACAGTGGAATGGTATACGAAGGGGTGTTCATGTAAGTAGAACGAACAGTGGAATGGTATACGAAGGGGTGTTCATGTAAGTAGAACGAACAGTGGAATGGTATACGAAAGGGTGTTCATGTAAGTAGAACGAACAGTGGAATGGTATACGAAGGGGTGTTCATGTAAGTAGAACGAACAGTGGAATGGTATACGAAGGGGTGTTCATGTAAGTAGAACGAACAGTGGAATGGTATACGAAGGGGTGTTCATGTAAGTAGAACGAACAGTGGAATGGTATACGAAGGGGTGTTCATGTAAGTAGAACGAACAGTGGAATGGTATACGAAGGGGTGTTCATGTAAGTAGAACGAACAGTGGAATGGTATACGAAGGGGTGTTCATGTAAGTAGAACGAACAGTGGAATGGTATACGAAGGGGTGTTCATGTAAGTAGAACGAACAGTGGAATGGTATACGAAGGGGTGTTCATGTAAGTAGAACGAACAGTGGAATGGTATACGAAGGGGTGTTCATGTAAGTAGAACGAACAGTGGAATGGTATACGAAGGGGTGGTCATGTAAGTAGAACGAACAGTGGAATGGTATACGAAGGGGTGTTCATGTAAGTAGAACGAACAGTGGAATGGTATACGAAGGGGTGTTCATGTAAGTAGAACGAACAGTGGAATGGTATACGAAGGGGTGTTCATGTAAGTAGAACGAACAGTGGAATGGTATACGAAGGGGTGTTCATGTAAGTAGAACGAACAGTGGAATGGTATACGAAGGGGTGTTCATGTAAGTAGAACGAACAGTGGAATGGTATACGAAGGGGTGTTCATGTAAGTAGAACGAACAGTGGAATGGTATACGAAGGGGTGTTCATGTAAGTAGAACGAACAGTGGAATGGTATACGAAGGGGTGTTCATGTAAGTAGAACGAACAGTGGAATGGTATACGAAGGGGTGTTCATGTAAGTAGAACGAACAGTGGAATGGTATACGAAGGGGTGTTCATATCAGAACAGTGGAATGGTATACGAAGGGGTGTTCATGTAAGTAGAACGAACAGTGGAATGGTATACGAAGGGGTGTTCATGTAAGTAGAACGAACAGTGGAATGGTATACGAAGGGGTGTTCATGTAAGTAGAACGAACAGTGGAATGGTATACGAAAGGGTGTTCATGTAAGTAGAATGAACAGTGGAATGGTATACGAAGGGGTGTTCATGTAAGTAGAACGAACAGTGGAATGGTATACGAAGGGGTGTTCATGTAAGTAGAACGAACAGTGGAATGGTATACGAAGGGGTGTTCATATCAGAACAGTGGAATGGTATACGAAGGGGTGTTCATGTCAGAACAGTGGAATGGTATACGAAGGGGTGTTCATGTCAGAACAGTGGAATGGTATACGAAGGGGTGTTCATGTCAGAACAGTGGAATGGTATACGAAGGGGTGTTCATGTCAGAACAGTGGAATGGTATACGAAGGGGTGTTCATGTCAGAACAGTGGAATGGTATACGAAGGGGTGTTCATGTCAGAACAGTGGAATGGCATACGAAGGGGTGTTCATGTAAGACTGGACGCAATGCAACAGAAAGACCAGATCAGGAACACACAGACCAGATCAGGAACACACAGACCAGATCAGGAACACACAGACCAGATCAGGAAAACACAGACCAGATCAGGAACACACAGACCAGATCAGGAACACACATTGTTTTTGGTCCTGATTGTAAATGTATTAATAATTTGAATATTTCAGATAATTTATAAATTGTGCCAGATCCTGCATCTACAGGAGATTTTGATCAGTCTGTAGTTGATACTCCAGATGATTTTGAATTATTGCCCTTAGATGTTGATTATGTTCAAGGATGTAGAAATTTCAGACGTTTCTATATCAGATTTGAAAGTTATTTGGAGCTAATGGATGATGTAATAAAAAATATATAAGAAAACCGACCGAACAACAAGAGCCAACAGTCGAGGGACAGTTTCAAATTCGGATATAGACAAACATACACTAAGCAACACAAAAACGAGTTACCCAAACCCAATAAAAAGCAATGGTGCGCTCAGGTGCTCCGGACGAGAAAGCAGTGCGTGCCTGTCTCTAATTAGACGCCCGTCGATTTTCTAATTGTCAGGTCTAGGAAAAAGTTTAATCCAGGAATCCGCATCCGCCTTCGGTATAATGATACTAACTTTATTTTTCTGTACATTCAATAATTAGATGAACGACGTTCCGAATGGCCAAACCCAAGCGTCGCGACATTCTTGGGGAATCCCCTATTTAGGGCGAGACATTTCACTGTAACAAGTGCATCCCCCAATGGATAAACTTATTTTCTTATGCCATTCGATAGTTAATATGAACTTCAAAGTATGTCAAAGCAACAAATGGGAGAAACGTTGGCTCTGTGATATATCGTTTCATTTATATTCTTCTTAATATTTGAAAATGGAATTTCAGGATTATCAGCAGATTGATATCAAAATGCAGTATTAAATAAAAAATATTAATGGCCACGGTAACTACAACAATTACAAAATGTAAGCAGGGGCTCCAGTAGAAAAGTCATCATCTGTTTTTCTGATCAAGGGAGATGGTGGTTTTATTCATGTAATAAAACAATGATTTTGATATACGATCGCTATCAGGATTTATCAGCCCTCAAAAATGTATATTCACCTCGCCTTGCGGCTCGGTGAATATTACATTTTCTCTGGCTGATAAATAATGATAGCGACCTGTATCAAAGTAATTAATTATATAATATTAATAATTTAACCAGCATTACAACAATTACAAAATGTAAGCATCCTTAGCTTTTCTGATGAATGAAGATGGTGATTTTATTTAAAAACAATTATTAAATATGAGTTTTTAAATATAAGTTGCTATCATTTTTTCTTGCTGATAAATTCTGAAAGCAATCTACTCTACTCTACTCTACTCGGCTGGGCTGGACTGGACTGGACTGGACTGGACTGGACTATACTATACTATGCTATGCTATGCTATGCTATGCTATGCTATGCTATGCTATGCTATGCTATGCTATGCTATGCTATGCTGTGCTGTGCTGTGCTGTGCTGTGCTATGCTATGCTATGCTATGCTATGCTATGCTATGCTATGCTATGCTATGCTATGCTATGCTATACTATACTATACTATACTATACTATACTATACTATACTATACTATACTATACTATACTATACTATACTATACTATACTATACTATACTATACTATACTATACTATACTATACTATACTATACTATACTATACTATACTATACTATACTATACTATACTAACCTATACTATACTATACTATACTATACTATACTATACTATACTATACTATACTATACTATACTATACTATACTATACTATACTATACTATACTATACTATACTATACTATACTATACTATACTATACTATACTATACTATACTATACTATACTATACTATACTCTACTCTACTCTATTCGAATCAACTGTACTCTACTGCACTCGACTGTCCTGTCCTGTCCTTTCCTGTCCTCTCCTGTCCTCTCCTCTATTATACTATACATTTTTTTATTTCATTTTTTATTTATTTTTTTTTTATTTTGATATGTAATAGTTTCGTGAAATTTAACATGCTACTTAGAAAACTGAAATTATTGACATATAATTGATAAAAATAATTTCTAAATCATACATCATCCGTTGGAGCTAATAAAGCCAAGTACTTATACATATTATAAATTCATAAATTCAGTTCCATTGTACTTCTTTGAATTCGGGTGGATTTTATTCTATTGAAATATTAATCACATAGAAACATATATTGTTACAATATATCATATTTAGTCATTAAACAGCACTTGTACATTTTAAAAATCCATAAATCCAGGGTCTCCATTTTTCTTCTTTTAATTCTTATTATATTTTGCTAAAATATAAATCACACAAAAACCAAAATATTGCTACAATATATCCTATCTAGTCATTAAACAGATATATCTTGTGTCTGGCATTTTAAAACGATCGTAATGCACTAATGGAACATCACAATTATGTTTGTTTTTTAATATACTGTACCATTTCCGCCACATCTCGCCTGGAATGTACAGAGTGGTAGGGAATAAAGCTGGTAGAATATGCTTATAACTTCAAAGACACGACTGTCGCAAATAATGGCATTTGTTCGATTATTATTAATGGATAATGATTGTATGGCGATGATATAATCTAATATAAATTAATTTTTTAATAATTGAGTAAACTCTCAATTTTTAACAGATAAAGAACTAATTTCTCTATAGTGTCCCCGACCAGATGAAATATTATATTAAAATAAACACACAAACGAACCCTATTGTTCTTTTCTGAGAAACTAGCTTTTACTGCATGAACAAATTTTAATAAATATGATGTTCTTCAGGGGCGGATACGGGATTTTCAAAAGGGGGCGTAAAAGGGGGATATCGGAAAAGGAATGCCACGAACAGGTTTATATAGTGTTCAGTAACCTTTATTTGGTACAGTATATACAACAGAGATATCATAATAAACGAATTAGTACCGTTAATGCATTATTTTATGGCGAGGACGAGCGGGGATTACATGTTTGCCCTCCCTGTTCTCTTTTTTTTCCTTTCCTTTTTTAAAGGGGGGGGGGCGTAATTTCTCAATGAAACCGGTAACCACGAAGAACACGCGCTTCCTTTGCGACGTCTACCTTAAAGAAACAACACAACGCTAAGTATTTAAATCAACAAAAATACATTGTGCACGATTTAAATCACGAATTTTTTTAAGTAAAAAATATGTAAATATATAAGGATTGAATTCATTCTTTTGAAGTTTAATACGTCAATGAAACTTCAAAAGAATGCATTGAATTCTTAAATACAGTATTTTTTATTTTCCAACAACGAAAATGATCGTTGGACTTTAATATCCATAAAAATAGAAATATTTAATTGGTAGAAGCATTATTATTTTGCAAAGAATACCAAAAAACGTTAAATAACTTCATAAATAAATAAAGCTAATTGCCATGGGTTTTAAATTTAAGGTATAAATCGTGATATATTCATGAATAATTACATATTGAATACCAAGAAAACATGTACCTATACTTTGTAAATAAATAACGCTTATTTTTATAGGTTGCAAATTTAAAGTGCAAAGTTCTTTCAAAGGAGGTATATGGAGACATGTTTCACGTGATATAACCTCGTTAACTCATTAAATAAACACAAATATCTACGTTTTTAGTACAATGAAGAACGTTTCACTTTACTAACAACAGGAGAGAACTCAGAACTGTTGCAGCCATTGCTTCCTAGAATTATTTAATTAATCTTCAGGTTTATCGCGACATCAGTATTTGTTCTACAATGTTCGAAAAAAATAGAGGGGATCAGCAATATCAGGTGACAGACCGCTTGTTGGTAATGTCACTACAAATTTCAGCGTTATAATATGTTGGACGATTTGCACTCTATGGTTTTATTTTTGATTTTAATATATTTAGCGATTTAGAGTTTCAAACTTTTATTGGAAGGCTATTCAATAGTTGAATGGTAGACAGAAGAAAAAAGTTTGAATAGAACGATGTTCTTGCTCGGAAGTTGGCAATATTGTGTGATTGACGTGTAAAATGTTGATAAAGGTCAGACAGTGTATTCGGCAAAAGAATGCACAGATACTGGGGCATCTCCCCCGTTAATCCTCTTATACATAATTGTAAGTTTATGTCTTCTTCGCTCGGCGAGCCTATCCCAACCGTTTCGCTGTAAAGTTGTTCAAGCAATGTTAGTTTGTCCCTTGTTACTAAACGTTTTGCTTCAATCTGAACAGGCTCGAGTTATCTACTAAGATGTGTATGTAAATGTCCCACTTAACGTCACCGTATTCTAAGATAGGTTTAATAAATGAAAAATATTTTTTTTCTAGTCTAAATCCGTCAAAAACAAGTCGGACCCGACGGAGTGAGTCAATTCTGACAGACACTTCTTTAAGATATAGTCAATGTGTGGGCGTGTCATGAACCGTTGTTTAAGAAATATATACCTAAGTGTTTGTGGCTAGATACCTCTTGCAGACTAATATTGTTCATTTGCAATGGAGAATGCATCTGTTAAAATAATTTTCAACAAGTCTCTGGAACAGTGCAAATTTCCTTGTAGTTGGAAATTAGGAAATGTTTTAGCTATATTCAAAAAGGGGGACCAATCACTACCTTCAAACTATAGACCAATTTCATTGATCAGCTGTGTAGGAAAAGTAATGGAAAGAATTATATTCAAACATGTTTACAATCATCTCCACGCTAATAACTTAATATACAAATATCAATTAGGTTTCCTTCCAAAATATTCCACAGTTCATCAACTAATAGAAATGTACAAGTGTATCGTGAACTCACTAGAAAACAAGGAAATAAATTGCTTTGTTTTCTGTGATTTTTCTAAAGCTTTTAATAAAGTCTGGCATAGAGGTTTACTGTATAAACTCAGAGCTTATGGTATTCGTGGTGCTTTGTTGAACTGGTTTAATAGTTATCTCTCTAAAAGAAATAAAAAAGTGATTATAAACCAATCATCCTCTTCTTGCTGTAATATTCAGGCGGGTGTTTCCCAGGGTTCTGTAATTGGCCCTTTGCTCTTTATTGTGTACATCAACGATATAGCTGATACACTTACCTCCCTCTGCAGACTATTTGCTGATGACACTTCATTCAATTTCTCTAGTCATGATCAAATACAGCTTAAACATGTGATTGATCGTGATCTGGAAAAACTTGACGAATGGTCCAAAAATGGTTAATGTCTTTTAATCCAGAGAAAACGGAAATGATTTTTTCCAATACGGTAATATCAAATCTCAACTTTCAGTTAAATGGAAACAATATTCCTATCACAAACCTACATAAGCATCTCGGTGTCACTTTTAGCGATGATGGAAAATGGCAGAAACACATAGAAACTATAATAGTTAGTGTAACAAAACATTTAAATGTTTTACGTAAATTAAAATATCAGTTAAGCAGAAAAACCTTAGAAAAATTATATTTAGTTTTTATTAGACCTATTTTTGAATATGCAACTAAAGTCTGGGATAATTGTGGTATTAGCAATGCTAATAGACTGGAACGGTTACAATTGGAATGTGCAAGAATAGTAACTGGACTGCCGATATTTACTAAAAAAGAATTAATATATCAGGAAATTGGGTGGGAGACATTAGCTGTAAGAAGACAAAGAAGGAAACTACAAATGTTTTACAATATTATAAACAAACACGCCCCGGACTATCTTTGCAATCTTATACCCCCAAATATACAAAGTATGACAACATATCCTTTGAGAAATGGCGAAGATATTATTCTGCCTATCTGCAGATTGTCTCTTACTAAGGACTCATTTATACCTGCCACAATAAAAAATTGGAACAGTCTTGAACCGTCAATTCGACATTCAAAGTCTCTCGGACAATTTAAAATGGAAATGAAAAAACAATCAATTAATAACAAAAATATCCCAGAATATTTCTCATATGGACCAAGAAAACT
Organism: Limnoperna fortunei; assembly: GCA_944474755.1. NCBI lineage: Eukaryota > Metazoa > Mollusca > Bivalvia > Mytilida > Modiolidae > Limnoperna > Limnoperna fortunei. Next base: position 80,820,155 of record OX104117.1, on the reverse strand, counting down.
TAATATAATTTTAACTCAATTAAGATGCTCTGCGTCATTCCTAAATAATGAACTATGCAAAGCTAATATTACCACAGACTCTTCCTGTCGTTGTGGCTCTGCAACTGAAAATGCATAACACTACTTTTTTTAATGTCCACTGTATAAGGACTATAGGGAATTACTAATCAATTATCTCACTTGGTTACCTAATAATATCGCAATTGACCTTAACTTACTAGTTTTTGCTAAGCCAGAGTTAACTATCGATCAAAATAAAACTGTATTTAACCATGTTTATACATTTATAAAACGGTCTAAAAGATTTCTTATATATATAGTTTAAGCACCATCGAAGAACGTTAATCGTAGCTTCGTAATCATCAACACCTATATAGCTATATTTATTTCATATTTTGATGCTTAGTGTATTTGTTATTTCTCCTTTTCTTCAACCATATTTGTTCTTATCCATTTTATGTAGCTTATTATTATTATGATTATTATTATTATTATTTGCATGCTCGTTCGTATAAATATTACATGTAAATATTATATTTTGGAGAGGACTTCATTTTGTTATTAACAAATAAAATATGTTTAAACTAGCATCTGTTAGGTCAAATGTAGGTGGTCTTACGCGAGATAAATATCGTCTCGGATTTCATGTAATAAATTTAACTTGCCACTGAACGGACCATTGATGTATTTTTATCAATTTCGCTGGTCAGTGATTGCGCTGCTCTTAGTGGGTTATCAAAAATAACGTGGAGACTAGTATCATCAGCAAACAATTTGATGCAAGCATCAATATCAGCAACAACATCAATTTTGTATATTATGAAAAGATAAAGGGGCAAGTATAGAATCACGTGGAACACCAGCTTTACCTGGTTTCCAATTAGAAAAACGACCATTCAATGGAACTCGCCGTGCTCTTCCGTATAAGTTAATGTCGAACATTTCAGAAGATATCATGTTGCCTATATCCCTTCAGTTTATGTAAAGGACCTTGATGCCAATCTTGGTCGAAGGCCTTGAAAACAGCTTATTTCTTTGCTATCATCCAAGGCCATGGTAACTGAGTAATAGTAGAGTCTCCACGCGTAAATCCAGACTGATGTGGAGCTACTATTTTATTATTTAATAAAAAGTTACATAAGTGTTTGTAAATAACAGGCTCCATGCACTTTGAGAGTATACTGAGCAAGGATATTGGTCTATAATGTTTTACTTCCCTGGCAATTCCATTCTTAAAGACTTAAGCTGGCAATTTTCCAGGTGGTAAAAAATGATTTAGAAAGGGACAAATTTAATAACTTAAAAAGAAGGATATTTTAACTCTGAGCGCTTCTTTTAATATTTGCGGATTAATCAAATCTGGACCAGATGGTTTGTATACGTTTAGACATCTAAGAACTTTGGAATATGACTGCATATTTGCCACCGGGTTCTAGTAGATTTATTCTATTTTATATAGTATTGATTTTGTTCGTTATGAGTTCGTGGCTGTTTCTTTGTACCAATGTTTTAGAGAATAAAATATAAATTTGAATGTATGCCTTGAAATAAAAAATAAACTAAAGAACAAATCTATAAATGCACATGTGCAAGATGAACACACAGACGTCTTTCCGACATTATCTTCAGTGTATTGAAGGTGGTCACTATCCAGTAGAAGTAGGAGTACATGTGAAAAAATATAAGTGAATATGTAGTAGAAATGAAGTCAGTGGCCAGATGGTTGATTTAAGTACTTCGGACTACTTCCGTAAGAAAATAAATCAAGCATTGACCAATACTGGTACTTAAAAATGATGTTTACTGATGTTTAAAGCGTCTCTCATGGTTTGCTAATAGATCAAATGCATGCAAATAAAAGAATCGAACTGATTAAAGGTACCAAAAATTTCGGAACAATTTTTATCTCTGCGGTGTTGGTAAAAGACAGAGACACAACCAGAAATCATAGCAAGTTACGCTTACCAACCATACAAGCAGTCACAGAACATAAACTCAAACCAACCTCTGTTTGGAATGGTAAAATATTTATCACCGACAATGAGGGCCAAAAGGTCATAACAACTTAAGATGTACCTGAAACTATGTTAAACAATCAAACACTATCAATCCGATACCAAAGTTCAGGGAGTGTTATCAAAAACGTCACACTGCATCAGTCCGGTGGAATCTTTTCAGTGCGTTCTCCAATATCAGGATTCTTATCACAAGTACCTGTGGTCGGCATAGATTTAATCTTTGTGCTTTTTTCTTATTTCATTGTGTTTATATATTTTATCTAGAATGATATTTGTCATATTTATAGATTTATTGTAGCTTCTTTATAGCTGATGAGTATACTTTCTCACTAATGAGACAGCGTAGTACCTATTTTTAGCCGGTTGAGATTTATAGATTATTTACGTTTTTTGAAACGAGATGCATTTTCTCGTCGTATCTCATCGAAGGGCGACAGCCCTGAGATGAGATGACGAGAAAGTGCATCGAGTTTCAAAAAACGTAAATAATCTGTTTATCGCTGTTTTGTAACATTGTGACGTCACAGTATTTACATAACGACGTCTTGACAGCGAGCTGAGATGGGCCCATCCCACGCTAGTAGAGTGAGATGGAATAATATCGCACACAATGATCAAAGGAAAATACTGCAAAATAGCGATAAATCCTTATCTCAACCCGTGGGTGAGATAAGAATTTCACGCTCCTTTTCCCGTAAAAATGTATTGTGACGTCAACTGTCGGTTCAGCAATCAAAATTATAAAATATTTGCTTTAGTTGTGTTGGTTTACTATGCTTTTTAAATATTAACATGAAAACAACATATCTGAGCTTCATGACCTAATTTATACCACAAAATGATAGCGGTAAACATAAAAAAAAACTACGATGACGCAACATGTGTACAATGGAGATTACGTTCAGGGTAGATAACTCTATTTGTTGCCATCCTTCAATAGAACAGAACCGGATTTTGTTTAACGAATTAGTGAGAAATAGAATCAAACACCGGTGGTTGGGCAAGACGGGAAAATCTCAGACACCCGCGTGAAAGATTTCTTTTGGTCTCCAACTCGGCAGAGCCTCGTTGGAGACCAGAAATCTTTTCACTTGGGTGTCTGAGATTTTTCCGTCTTGACCTCCCACCGGTGTTAGATCCTTTATGTCTGTATAGTCACATAGGGGTAATAACAAAATACCGAACACCGATGAAACTGTTAGTCTCAATCCTCCAGACGCTTATTGCATTTGTGGGTCTGGATTCATATCTATATTGAACTCGTTATCATTACGCTCAAAACTGGGCGTAAGCTTTTGATTGGATGATATTTTTATTGCCTAAAATTACTTCCGTTCATACGAAGAAGTGTATAAAATTGTACCAAAGTTTACATTTGAATATTTTTTAAAATAAATATCAATTTAACAACTAATTAAACAATTAGTATTATTATGTACAGTAATGAGAGAAGCACACTTTGATGTCATTTTTATAAGTGTTTTCGAGGTTTTCCTCGTCTAAAAATAGGGCCCTAAAAATAGAAAGATTGTTTTGTCTCCACCTATTAGTGGCGAAATTACAACAAGTTTATCCCAGACGTAATTATAAATGCGTCAGGATGACCGAGACTATGAAACTGTCAAAACAGACAATCCATGAATCAAAGTCTGAGAGACAGGCAACTCCAGAACCAAAAACCAAACATAGTAACAACAGCAATGGTCCTGACTTGGTACAGGCATTTTAAAAGAAATGGTGGGTTAAACCAGGTTTTTTGATATGCCAAACTTACCGCTTCCATTACTGTAGTATTTGCGTTGGTTAGTTGATTAAAAACGGTTAGGTATCATATCTACTAGTCACTAATAGGTATTTTCAACTATCATCGTAGCACATTTATTAAACTGAATTCAAAAAATTGGGAAAACTACAGTAACTTGCTACCGTAAACGCAACACTTTTACTGCATGATTGATAACTGATTGCTAACGGATTTTGGAACACTGACGAATCGCTGAATAATTGATTGGGATTACATCCGTCAAAAAAAGTATTTATACGTCATTACCTTGGTAACCGTCAGCGATCAGTGCGATCAGTCCAATCAGTGCATAAATCGGTCAGTTTACTGACGGATACGTATATCTTCATAATTTGAAGATGAAACGAATTCTACGTCAATCATACATTATATGTATATTTATAATACAATAAACGCTAGTATTTGAAGAATAGTAAATACAAATGTCTCGTTCAAGAAAAATAAAAAGTAAAAAAAAATAATAAAACAACAAAAACACAACTATTTTCTTTATATTACATAATTAAGCAAATTTCTTTAATGCGGATAATCCCTGTAAACCTTCGAAAAAACTTTCAATTTAAGCCAGATCATTAGCGACGAGATAAATATTTCATTTTCGTAATCCATTATTGATCTTTTATTTATTTATTTATTTTATTCTCGATTCGTGATTTCGGCTTATTTTATTTTCTGTGACCTAGGTATATTTTTTGTATATATATGGCGGACCCGTCCCCTAACTCAGTAACAAATTTATTTCACGGTTAGCTAATGGCATGGCCTCTTTTTGACAGACATCATTTTTACATGCAGCTAGAAAAAAAACAAGTTACTTAAATGTGTGCCTGCATGTTTTAATTTAGTTTACAACATTTTTAAATTCAATTATCAAACTGTTATGTATACACAATTGTTGAACTGTTAAACAAGCATTGTCAATCAAAACACATTGTTGACTAAACATAAAGTTTAACATATTGTAAAAGATTCTTGTCTTTTTTTTTACATACAATTAAACTAGTTAAAAAGTACCATTACAGTTATTATGGATTGTTTGATTGTTTATGGTTTGCATCAAAATTTCAGTTATTTCAGAGCTTCCAGTTTTATCCGGGGTGGAGTTAGAGGAAGCCTGAGTGCAGGTTAAAACCGACAATCCCTGTCAATTAAGTTGGAGTCAAGCACACCCTACCTGCAGTAATAAAAAATCCGAAACCTTTGTCAGGCATGTCATCAAAAGTAGAGGACCAACTAATCAGCCACTCAAGCCTCCAAAACGCTGGAGAGAAGAGTGTCTGAATACTGCAGTTTAGTGTAAAAATATGTTACACATAGACACGTTTTATTGTACGAAATAGTAATATTTTGAAAGAAACTTCATTTATTCTTTAGTTTAGATCGGCTTAAACATTGTCATAACAGTCACATTTATCAAACAGAACCTTTTCAAAACTCGCCCTTTAAAAGATCGTTTTTCAATTTGATTGATTGATTGATTGATTGATTGATTGATTGATTGATTGATTGATTGATTGATTGATTGATTGATTGATTGATTGATTGCATTACTTCTCACGAGCAGTATATTCAGCTTTATTCGTTTATTCCAAAAACGTCTACTTGCAAAATAAACATCTAATTAAGAAATGGGGATTAAGAGTTGAAGTATATGATTTTGTTTTTAACTGAACCTAATTCATATGGTTGAAAAATGAAATATGAACACAATTTCCAGTTTAAAAAAAGATATTTAAAAAAAACTGTCTTTAACATGAAAAGATTGGTTTGATATTTTTTGCTTCACCATTGAAAAGTATGCCCAGCAGTAAGTTAAATGAAATATATATAAACAATATACATATTATACTTTAAAAACTTAATAAAAAAATTCAGTAAGATGAGCGGCGTGAATCATAAAGGGATCTAAGTAGAACATTTTCGGAAATAAGATTTTCGCCGAAGTGTGATCCTGATACATCAAAATATTTCGATCAAAAGTTGCATCTTATTTTCTCAAAGTTGAAATCCGCAAATCTGCAATCACTATTGTCTGACGTCATCAATTTTCAAGATTTTGCGTAGACCATTCACATTATAAACTCGTATTTTGAGGTAGTCTTTTAAAATGATTTGATTCGAAAATGATTCAGATGAAAGTTAAATGTTAACATATACCCACAATCCTCATTTATCCCTTTATTGTTTTTTTTTAGATATTTCCGGAACATTTGGAACAAATAAAGTTTTGTCGTTCTCTTGATAAACCCATCGGTTTAATAATTCTAGGAAGCCGTGATTAGAACAGCATACCGAGTTAAATCCTGTTTTGAAAAAAGAGAAACATTCTTCATTCTACATTGCTCATCATGAATCACGCTACTTTATAAATGTTACGAAATAATACAAGTAAACATGTTCCCTGGATATATACAATCCATAGAAAGAACATTGCACTTTAATTTGAAATCTATGTAAATGAGCAATATTTATTAATGAGGTAATGAACATTTTCCTTGTATTCCAGTAAATTTATTCTTAAAGCACAATTATATTTCCAGTTGCAGATTTTAAAGATAAGTTCAACAATCATTTCTTTTAATTTTTCACATTGCAGACGTGTATAAAGAGAATTTACAGAAAGGACTATCGTTTTAGGATTGTCTCCTATTACGCAAATAATCTAAATATAAAATATTACCATAAATATTTCCAGTTAGCAGATTTTAAAGATAATTTCAAATATCATTTATTTTAATTTTTCATGTTACAAACGTGTATAAAGAGAATTTACAGAAAGGACAATCGTTCAGGGATTTGTCTCCTATTATGCAAATAATCCAAATATAAAATACTATCATAAATAATAAGTAACCAAATGCATGCGTCATTTGCTGTCTGCCTGTTAAAGAGAACGATGATTTACACACCATGACTTGCGACAAACCAAACTGATAAATTTATAAGTTCCGCATGAACCAACCTATTAATCAATAAGTTATACTAGTCCCAGAAGAAAATGGCGTATGAAAAATTCTTGTTTGTTACAATTTAATGTCAACGTGTAATTTTGACTAATTGCGATTTAAACGGATTAACACCATTATCTGCTTTAAACAAGTTGTCAACTAAAGTTCAGCCAGATTAACAATGAATTTTGTTTATCTATAAAACAAAATAATTTATTTAGAATTGGCCGCATGCATGTTGCAATAGAGGGGTGTCTAATTCACGGTTGAGATAAGCACAGCCTCGGTATCAAGCATCTCACTGTACGCGTGAGGAAATCATTATCCCTTTAGCATGTTTGGATCAAGACGTGTAAACAAGAATTTATATAAATAAATCTCCAGACTGTTATTCTGTGTGGTGATGCTGATACTTCTCTCGCGAATTTCCAATCAGAGCCATCCGAAGGGGAGGGGTTATGTTGATTGCGATCGCACCTCCTATTACAAAATACTGTTATGTTACCGATAATTCTAAACATTCACTCATTACACTGTATCACATCAACGAACAAACGAGTGATGAAATAAGCCGTCCATTTTCCGGTATTTTGGGTTTGATAAATATTTTCAAAGTTTTGTTTGACGACGGTTTTAGCGTAACGTACTATGCGAAAGTCCCTTTATGAATGACGTCGCTCAAATCAGATAAAATTATTCCAGCTTACAGAGTTTTTGCAGTACATTTGGAGTAATTAATAAATTAATTAATCACAAATTACCACTAGTTTAACTCATTCATGATTCATAATCAAAATGATTTCGAGTGTCTAAATCATAATGTCAAAAAATCGTCTCGTTGACAACAATCTTTCAACATGAAAATCCTCATCTTTTGTCAAGTAAATGTGAAATTGACATCGATTTTCATTTATGTCGTGAAGAAAAAACTAAAATAAAATGATTGTTTCATTATGTTTGTATATTTTGATTTTTAATATTCTTCAAACACCTCAGCAGTTTATATGTTTTAGTATATAAGGACTATTCTCGAAACGTCTAATTGCAAAATAAAAATTATTGTACAAAAATTTATTTTAGGTATTCCTGAGACTTTTACAAGAAAAATGTTAATTATTTTACAGGTAAATTCTTCAACTGACCTCTTAATCCCCATTTTTAATTACATGTTTATTTTCGAATTGGACGTTTTGGAAACACACCCTTTATTCAGGACGAGAACAGGTTTAAAAACAATGAGTTAAGGAAAGATGGATCAAAGGAAAAAAATTTAAAATTCCACTGGAAAAATAATGGGTATAAGTATAGGCGGATAATTTACCTTTCTGAGCCTATTCGTTTTCGAAATCTACAAAAGGGACCTTTATCGTGTATTATGACCCCCCCCCCTAAACCGGATGACGTCCCCTGTGCAACCTGTGTACGCGCTTTTGCAGCTCTGCGATGTATCCTGGTAACTTATTTCAAATACTCATGATTTTTAATAAAAACATTTATAATTTTTCTATCATTAAATATCGAACGCCTTTAACAGACAATCGTAAAATATCATTTTCCATCATCCTCACAAATCCACATGTGTCCACGAAACCCTGACAAACTTAGGTAGGAAATTCCGGGGCTAGAAGTCACTATTTTGATTGGCTTCATCATACCTTAATGTAACCAATCATAAGCTCGCTTTTATTCACGACTTGGTTTGGGGATATCCCGATGTCGATTGTAAATAAACCAAACGGATGATTTGCGTAGACCATGTGAAAATCAGTGTATTTTGTAGAGTAGTGTTACGGGTCATCCATAATTGTAAACATTTTTCACGAGTTTGCAAGAGCACTATAGGGGGAGGGGGTTTCAATTTCAACATTTTTTCGGTACGTTCTTTAAACTTCCGGTAATGTGGATGTGCAGACTTGCAAAAAATTTCGACATACTCTTTTGGAGGGAGGGTGTTTTCAAAAAGAGTGCTCTTTGCAAACTTGTGAAAAATGTTGACAAATATGGATGACCCATTAATAGTTTGTTATTGCCGCGTTATTTATTAGTTGCGTTACGTTTTCTTCACGCTCAAGAATGAGTAAGAATGACTACTGCCAAACACTTGCTTCTTTCAAGCAATTCCATTAGTTGATATTTTGAAGGATTGGCGTCATACGAAAATCTTCTAGCCCGGAAATTTCCTAGCTAAGTTTGTTAGGGTTTCGTGGACACATGTGGATACAGAAGCCCTGACTTGTGAGGATGATTTTTCATGAACGTCAACTATGGCAAAATTGCGAACAGCAGAATATTGAATTTCATCTTACGTTTACATTTTCACATCTTGAACTCATAAGTATCTATATACGGGTGTTGCGGGACGTGTATATCCGAGCGGTTTGAGTTAAATATACTTGAATAAACTGAGTGGCATCACTAACAATTCTGATAAGATTCAACAAATAATTTATTAAACTGACTTTGAAATATCACAAAAATTATTACAGTATTCAAAATGGCTGGCAAAATTAACACTCCACAAATAAGCAATTTAATCCAACCCTGGGGTGTAATTTAGATTAAGATATATAAATATATATCGCTAAAATATGACGATAATATCAATAAATGAATTTAGCAAGGACAAATCCCTGGAATGTAAAAATAGCGTAACAGTACAACCGATATTTTAGCTCAAAGTCGCGAACTTCATCGCTTGATGACTAAACGTAGCTAAAATAACGTGAACAGTATTAATGTATTCCCAAAATACCTAAACTCAACCCAAAATAACTTTAAGTATTTCTTAAATGGTTAGGAGAACGAACAAATCGCTCTCTGGGACAAAACCAAACTCTTACCAACAAATTCCTTTCGAAAGATAACATTTTACGTCACAAGAGAACGTCACAATTACTGTTACATGAACTATTTCCCGCAAAGTTACACAGTCCCGTATTTTTGGAAAATGTAAGAATGTTACCACGATAAAGTCGTAGTGTCTACCTGTTACAAAATCAAATAATATTTAATACACAAGTGACGAGCACAAAACTTAACCCGTAATTCCGATTTTACTGTAACAAGAAAGATAACTCGAAAATTACACAGGTCAACATTTAGAGTGATGACCGTTTCGAGAACGAACACTTCTTTCCAGAAAATAGCTATAAAGATCACGCTTTCTACTGGATTTATGTAGATTTTAGGCTAATATACATTATCCTTAATTAACAAATACGAGTATAACTAGAAATAAATGCCATTCTAGTATTTTTCGTAAAATAGCTATGTACAATTTCCAATCGGCGATGTTGTTTCACAACACTGCCCCCCTCTGAGAATTTATTTTGTCCCCAAAATAGACTTATAAAGAGATGTGCTCATGAAAAAAAAAATAAAAAATAAAAATTATCATTAACATCAGCCTAGACATTTGGCACTATAGTCAAATAAACGACATAATAAACAACATATCATTAAGATTGCAGAGATTAGTATATCCCTCAACACAATATAGAACACTTACTCAAGATAGATATGGAAACACATTCCAATAAATGTATTTCATTTTATATAACAATACACATCTGTAATTAAAAATAAAATAAAAATGATAAATGACTGAGGACTTCACCCCTTTGTAGTCATATAATACCACAATAACAACAATATTTTTGATTAATTCAAACAACGCAATGCATGTATTGTGCTATATATGTCACACAGATAATTACTTTAACTTTCAACAAGTTGAGGACTTCACCTCTTTACAGCCTTCTATTATTATATTACTATTAAAGAAAATAGAAAATAATTAACTTTACCATTTTGTTTCTTATTATCAAAATTTGATCTTGATTAAAATTTAGAATGCTATACAATACATATATCTTATAAGATAGTTCAAAATAGTTTTTTCACTACACTCTTTCTTTTCTTTGGAGATGGCGACGTCATTTCCTCCCACATTTCCTCAAAGCCTCTGACAAATGGATCTCTCCTTCTGATTTGTCTTTTAAGTTCTTCTATTTCGAAATCTTTTTCTGCTAATAATTTATCTTTCTCACTCAGCCTCCTCTCCATTCTCGATATATAATCAGCCATTCTGTTCATTTCCACTTGATGTTTTCCTTTCAATACAAATAACTCTTCCTTTAGTTCTTTTGTTACTACGTCCATTTCTGTTTGTGTCGCTGTTTCAATACATTTGTCGATACACATTTCCTCATCACTGCTGAACAAGTAAATCTCTTCCACAATTTCTAACCCCTTTTCAATCAAATCGTTAGATTTTTCAGTTCCCCATGTTACGTTATATACTGGTTTGGTCGCTTGTTGCAAATATGAAATATCATCATCCTTCCCATTTAATAGTTCTTTATGTTTTTTAAAAGTTTTGATATGTCTTTGTAGTGCTTTCAACGAAGTTGCTCTGAATTGACACAGCGTACAAAAATACGGATTCTGATCATATGGCACGTGTTTTATCATGACATGTTTTATGGCTTCCTGTCTTTTACCCTCATACAAACAATCCTCCCAGTTGCAACAATAAACATCTGACATCATGAATTTAAAGTAGTAAGAACTGTAAGAACAATAATTTTAAAAACTTTTAAAACAAACAAGTTTATTTTAGTATTTATGGTTTTGAAGTCACAGGTTTCTCTGTATAGTTTTGACCCAAGCTGGAACATCATGGCCTCTGTATGGTCGCAGCTTGTCGTGGTGTACTACCTCTACCTTTTGTCGATTTCTTACTTTATACAAAACCGGACTCAATATATCTATAATAATGTAAGGACCAAACCATCGCTCTTGGAACTTCTTTGCCAATTCATTAAATTTCAGTACCAAAGAACCCTTAGTAAACTGATTTGTAACAATACGGGAATCATAATCTCGTTTCTGCCGTCGAGCACTGGCCCTAAGGTGTTCACGAGCAAGATTATAAATATCTTCTAAACATGACTGTAAATTGTGAACATATTCATGAGTACCAAGAACAGGTGAACCAGGAAATGGAAATACCAGATGATTAGGTAACAAAACCTCTCTGCCTAACATCATCTTATTGGGGGTAAACCCAGTTGCAGGATGAACCATGGTTCTATAAGCAGACATTAAAATTCCAATATATTTATCCCACTCATGTAAATTTTTATGAACAAAACTATGAATCATTTTCTCTAAAGTAGCATTGAATTTTTCAATAACTCCATTTGAACATGGACGATACGGTGTAGATCTGGTCTTCTTAACTTCAAACAAATGGCAAATCTCTTTGAAAAGAGAACTTTCAAAATTTCGCCCTTGATCCGTGTGGATTTCAAGCGGTGCACCGAAACGTGAAATGAACTCGTGGACCAACTTTTCTGCAACTTTCTCGGCCTGCTGATCAGGAAGTGGAAATGCCTCCATCCATCTAGTAAAATGGTCACCAACAACTAATATAAATTTGTTACCAGATTTGGTCTTAGGCAAAGGGCCAATAATATCAAGTGCAACTCTGTCTAAAGGATGTCCAGAAATGTAAGTTTGTAAAGCTGCTTTAGACCTTTTAGGCAGGGTTTTATTTCTATTACAGACAGAACAACACTGTACATGTAATTTAATATCTTCACTCATCTTATACCAATGGAAGTTTACTTTGACCTTCTCAAGAGTTTTATTAATACCAAAATGGGCTGCATATAATGCATTATGACAACTCTCAATAACCTCTCTCCTAAGAATTTTAGGTACCAAAAGTTGATAAGACACTGCATCAGTAGATGACATAATTTTCTGATACAGCACACCATTTTTCCTTTCAATCAAATTAAAATTCAACCAATACTTTCTGGTAGAAGGACTAAAAGAAGAAATATCGTCTCTATTTGGAACAGATTGACAATCTATCCACTGATGGATAGGTTTTAAATCGCTGTCTTCTCTTTGGAATGTTTCCAATTCGCTAGTAGAGTAACCATCTAGCCAATTAGAAGAAATAAACTTGGTGTTTTGATTCCGAGTAATAGCTCTGATTTTCTCTGTATAAGAGGATTGACCTAAACTGACAATATTGTCTACATTGGACTTAAATTCTGACCAATCATCTTTTATCTCTTTACAGGTTGGACAGTCTGGACAGGAATAACCATCCTTCTGGTGACAACAAAGTGTTTGCTCACCGTCTTTTCTAGAAAGAGCATCTGCATTTTGGTGTTTAACCCCAGGCCTATGTTGGATCTCGAAATTGTATTCAGACAGAAACTCCAACCACCGTGCTACCTGGCCTTGGGGATCTTTAAAACTGAAGAGCCATTTCAAGGAACCATGATCTGTACGAAGAAGGAATCTCTTACCAGAAAGATAATGTCTAAACTGGTGTATAAAAGTGATGACAGCTAACAATTCCCTTCTGGTTACACTATACCTTTGCTGGTGTTTATCTAATTTCTTAGAACCATATGCAATGACGTGTTCTTTTCCTTTTTGGACCTGGGAGAGTACACAACCAATTCCAACATTAGAAGCATCAGTATCTAGAATAAATTGGGTATTCTGCAGTGGGTGAGATAAAATAGGAGCCTCACACAAAGCTAATTTCAGCTTAACAAATGCTGATTGACACTCCGACGACCAAATAAAATTAGTATCCTTCTGCGTAAGTTTACTGAGAGGTGAAGCAACTTCACTGAATTTAGGTACAAAATTCCTGTAGTAATTGCAAAGGCCTAAAAACTGTTGGATTTCTTTTACTGATGAAGGAACTTTCCAATTTTTTACTGACTGGACAATTTTAGGGTTAGGACTAACACCGTATTTGGAAACAATATGTCCAAGGTAAAGAACCTCATCTTTAAGAAAATCACATTTGGAAGGTTTAAGTTTTAAACCTGAACATTCAAGTCTGCCTAGAACTTCATCTAATCTCTGAAAATGATCATCTAGGTTTGAACTGAAGATGATAATATCATCTAAATAGATCAATAGAGTTTTCCATTGAAGACCTCGAAATATAAGCTCCATACAACGCTGAAAAGTACTTGGAGCATTGCAAAGTCCAAAAGGCATTTTTACATATTCAAAGAGGCCGTATTTAGTGATAAAAGCAGTTTTTTCTCGGTCCTGAGGTGCTACTTTTAACTGCCAATACCCAGACTGTAGATCACAAACAGAAAATACACTTGCGTTGGCCAAACATTCAAGACACATTGATATTTTTGGAAGAGGATATGCATCCTTAACAGTGACTAAATTTAAACCACGATAGTCAACACACCAACGAACAGAACCATCCTTTTTCCTCACTAAGACAACACCTGATGCCCAAGCGGATTTAGAAGGCTTTATCACACCTTGATCAAGTTGATCCTTTAAATACTGCTCTTCCTCGCTCTCAAAATTTTGTGGAGTACGTCTAAGTGGTTGACGTATTGCGGCTGCACCTGCAGTATCTATTTTATGTTCAAGAACAGAGCAAGTACCCAAGTCAGATTTCCCTCTAGCAAATGCATTCTGGTTCCTTATTAAAACCTCAGCTAACTTCAACTTATGTCCCATATTACTGAGCTTTGAACAGCTGTTTTCATATAGCTCAACTAAATGATCAGGTAAGATTAGAGCTTTGATTTTGTCCTCGTGAAGACCTGATTCAACCAACCCCGGATCAAATGCATGATCCTTCTCTGAACTAACTTCAAGACAATTCCAATCATCAGGAACAACAGGTAAAACAGTAGGGTTAGTTTCTACTCGATTACACTCAGTATAACAGTTATCGATATGAACTGATGTTTCCCGAGAACAACTATCTCTGTCCTCAAAACCAAATTTGTCAAAACGCTCAACTGGGTGCACTTCACCCAAGAAATAATTCTTGCGAAGTTTTACTGGAAAACTATCAAGATTAACTATACGTACTGGTACACTACATAGATAAGGATCAATTAAACATCTAGCAACTAAAATTTTACGATTGTCTTCAATAATTGGTTCAATACTACCATACCTAGTATCCAAACATTTACAATTTGAGCCTATGCCTTCCACAACAACTTCTGATAAAGGAGGTATAGTTACAGTTTCTTTCAATAAAACTCTTGCAACTAAATCAGAACGGCGATGTACATCACAATCTACCCATACACCTTGTACTTCTAAACCACGTCGAGTGTTAATTGTGATTTCTTTGTCATCAATGATGTCACACCCAAGAAGCAACTGATCTCCTATAGGAGCAACATAAACAGGCCAAATAAACTTTATAGGGCCTAACACAAAAGATACATCCGCAATACCAAGTGTTCTCATCTTTTTACCAGCTTCTGCTACAACCAAATTACGTTTCGCTTCCCTAAGTAATGGTCGGCAAGCTTCTGGAATACTTAAAAATAATGACTGGCTCAAAACAGTCACTTCAGCTCCAGTATCCACAACAGCATGAACACTTTGACCCTCGATTGATAACGGAGCACGCAACGTAACCGACCTGACACGATCAATGACAACATCAGCCAAAGTTGTCTCAGGATCAGGACAGGAAAGTTTATTTTCACCGTCTACACAATTGTCAGTTTGTTTAACACCCTGATCACCCAATTCTCGATCAGATTTTGATGAAATATCACAGCAAAGGTGGTCACTACAAAACACTTTCTGAAGACAGTTTTCTCCAGATACTAAATTTATTTCTTTTTCAGTACAATGTTCAGAAGGCAATATACAACCTTGAACATTAGTTTCAGCAAATACAGAGTCATTCAAAACATCAATTAAATTAACAGAATGTTGGGCTAAGGCTTGGCTGTCAGACTTAGCCCAGTCTAGTTTAACTTCTGCCTTTGGAAATTTGTTTTACCTGTCTGTCCTTCATTTTTCTCTTGTGGGCAATACCTCTTTGTATGCCCCTTGCCTTGACAACCGTAACATGTGACATCACTGAACCTTGATTTCGATGTCTTTTGTGTGTCCTTGTTTACCTGTGCTTGTGGCCCCATATTTTTAATAACTGAACAGAGTTTGTCAATCTCACCTTTGACATCATTTCTAATTTGACTATTACAATCCTTAATTTCTTGTCTAATGTCTTTGGCAAAAACACCAAGACGGCTTTCAAGTCTCTCCTCTGTGACAAATCGAGGGCGACCACTATTTACCTTTCTTACATCGACATCAGAGTGGTTACTAGAATCTTCTTCAGTTTCCTGGGCCTCTACTTGTCTGACATTTGCAGTCTTCTTACCACTATTCTTGCAACATTCGTGCCAAGTAATTAATTTAAGTGCTTCATCCATTGTCTTTGGACTCTTGGTACGTACCTCATATGCTAGTGATTGATCTGGTATGCCTCTTAGTAAGTGCTCAATAGTGAGTGTAGTAAGCAACTCGGGTGGATTTAAACCTGGGAATGCCTTATGTACTAAATCGCCTACCCTAGCAGCATATTCAGTGAGGGATTCTTTGTACTGCTTTTTTACCTGATTAAGGTTTTCCCTGTGTTGTTCAGGTAGCATGTGATCTCCAAAACGTCTTTCCAGTGCTTCTTGAATTTGAGCTATATTTTGTCTTACATCACTGGGGAGTTTGCTGACATACGTCAGGGCATCGTCTTTTAAACAACACATCAGTTGTTCAACCTGACGGTTATTGTCCCATTTAAATTTCCTTACCCCTATTTCAAAAACACTCCAAAAACTTTGAAAATCACCCTTGCCTGTATAATATGGCAATCTGAATTTAGGTTCATCTGGGTGTGCCGTAAAATTATACATTCCGGTGTTGGTATTGGAACCATTGTCAGAGGAAACCTTTCCAGTATCTGAGTGCATCATAATAAGATCTGATTTATGATTTACTGTTTGAAAACCATGATGGTAGTCAAAACTGCAGGAATTATGCAAATTCCTGTTTGGTGCAAGTAAATTGTTATTAGACTCCTCGTTGTATATGTGGGCTTCTTGATATCTGGCGGTATTTTTTCTCAAACCTTCAATTTCTATTTGATACTGAGAGTTCATTTGCTGATACTCAGCAATCTCCTCTCTCAATCTCCTAATTTCATACTTACAGTCCCTTACATTCCTTGTAAGAGAGTTAACGTCGGACTCCGTAACAGCTAGAGAATGTCTAACATTCTCAGTCTCTTGCTGATATGAGTCTGCCTGTATCCTCAAATGACGTAAATCTGCTAATAAATCTACGTTTTCCGCCTTAAACCTGTCTAGCTCAGTCAATAATGATTTACTTTCTAAGGACATTGACCTGTTTTCGGATTTCAATCTATCAAGTTCTGTTGTTAACGACCTGTTTTCCAAAAACAATGACCTATTTTCCGACCTAAGGTGTCCCAGTTCATTTGTCAAATCTATATAACCTTGACTCCGTCTATCAAAACTTAATAAACTCTCACTGTAACTTCTACCCTGTGACGACATAGCCGTAACACTGCCACCAGTGTTGCGGGACGTGTATATCCGAGCGGTTTGAGTTAAATATACTTGAATAAACTGAGTGGCATCACTAACAATTCTGATAAGATTCAACAAATAATTTATTAAACTGACTTTGAAATATCACAAAAATTATTACAGTATTCAAAATGGCTGGCAAAATTAACACTCCACAAATAAGCAATTTAATCCAACCCTGGGGTGTAATTTAGATTAAGATATATAAATATATATCGCTAAAATATGACGATAATATCAATAAATGAATTTAGCAAGGACAAATCCCTGGAATGTAAAAATAGCGTAACAGTACAACCGATATTTTAGCTCAAAGTCGCGAACTTCATCGCTTGATGACTAAACGTAGCTAAAATAACGTGAACAGTATTAATGTATTCCCAAAATACCTAAACTCAACCCAAAATAACTTTAAGTATTTCTTAAATGGTTAGGAGAACGAACAAATCGCTCTCTGGGACAAAACCAAACTCTTACCAACAAATCCCTTTCGAAAGATAACATTTTACGTCACAAGAGAACGTCACAATTACTGTTACATGAACTATTTCCCGCAAAGTTACACAGTCCCGTATTTTTGGAAAATGTAAGAATGTTACCACGATAAAGTCGTAGTGTCTACCTGTTACAAAATCAAATAATATTTAATACACAAGTGACGAGCACAAAACTTAACCCGTAATTCCGATTTTACTGTAACAAGAAAGATAACTCGAAAATTACACAGGTCAACATTTAGAGTGATGACCGTTTCGAGAACGAACACTTCTTTCCAGAAAATAGCTATAAAGATCACGCTTTCTACTGGATTTATGTAGATTTTAGGCTAATATACATTATCCTTAATTAACAAATACGAGTATAACTAGAAATAAATGCCATTCTAGTATTTTTCGTAAAATAGCTATGTACAATTTCCAATCGGCGATGTTGTTTCACAACAACGGGCATGTTAAGTAGTTATTCTTTATTAAAATAAGATTTAATTCTCATAAATTCATGTGACACAAATAGTGAGTAAAATATATAATGTGTTCGCGTTCTGTCGTAAATCTTATTTAGTATTATACCCATGAATTCTTAGGAATTGTGGCACAGAAAGAACTGTTTTTCTCTAAACACACTCGACACCATATTATAGATCGTATATAATTTTTGAAAATGGTGTTAAATAAACTTCAAACAAACATACATACAAATAATGCTAACGCTAACTCGCGAAGTGATAAAAAAATTATGATTCCGCCTTCACGTTTTTCGTCTTTTGCGCTTTTTTCCGCTTTTAAAGACAAATACAAGAGGTACGCCTTGGCAAGTATTTTTTGAAGTCATTGTGCGTATTTTTTTAATTTATTGTATTTTTTTAATATTTTTGTTATAAAATGACACTGTATGATGTTTATATTCCGTCACAGATGCATTAGTTATAGATTGGGTGAATTTCCATTTAAGTCATGTTTAACTTTAGTAGACTAATGTAAGCCTCATTTTTAGGTAAAACTAGCCATAAATGAAGAAATAACAGTTGCCATTTTAAAACTAATATTTGCGAGTGAAACGAATTTTCACATTACGAAATATTTATTTCTCTTGCCGGAAGTTGAATGGACTGCATGAAGCGATCAGTCCAATCAATCTGTCATCCTCACAAGTCAGGGTTTTTGTGTCCACAGTATTTCCTGCTTGATAATTATTATATTTATATTTCAGGATATGATTGTTTGATGTTCTATATTGATTTTCATGTTGTGGAACTAATTATTATATTAACTGAAGACACTTCAGTAATAAAGCTATTTCAATTGATATTCAGCTTAAATTCTTTGACTTTGTCATTGAACCCATTCTATTATATGGATGTGAAATGAGGCTTTGAAAATTTAAAACAAATTGAACAAACGCACTTAAATTTTTTTTAGCGTATTCTACAAGTAAGAACAACCACACCAAATTTTATGGCATATGGTGAGCTTGGCAGATTCCTTTTTAAAATCAAAGTAAAAACTAGAACGGTATTGTTTTGGGGCAGAATCATGGGACAAAATAAGCTGAGTAGTTCAACATATAAATTAAATTATTAGCGGTATTGAAAACAAAACTGTGCATTCTTTCAAGTGGTTGAATTTCATTGAACCTATATTTAACGATTCGGGTCTTAGGTATGTGTTTGCCAATCCGAATTTTTACGACTTGACGATCAACAAATCAACTTTAACTCAATCATTACTGGACCAATTTATTCAAAAATGGGATAGTGATGCAGTGGTCAATGTTATTCTAGTTCCACAAATAGAATTCCAAAAGAAGAACGTTTATGTAATTTGTGTAAAGAATCTGTAGGAGACGAATTTCATTATCTTTTTAATTGTAAATCTCAAGAATTGTCGAAGTTAAGAAAAATCTGTTTAATATCCAACTACTATTTATTATATCCTAATGTACAAAAATTGAAAGGTTTGCTAATCTACTGCAATTTCAAACATATATTTGTTTTTATAAAAAAAAACGTACTAATTCATTATTTTTATGAATTGTTTATTGTATGAACTAATTGTGTTGTCATTATAACTTATTTAACCTGTTCAAATCGCTATGTTTGTATATTGTAATAAGTAAATATATTGTTATATAGGCGAGCGATATCCGTTCAATATTGATCCTAGGCAGTGACAGTCTATACTAACTTAGTCTTAGAATATAGTTGTCCCTGTTTTGAAGTTTTCTATAGTATAATATGTTTTTTTTACCTTGCTTTGATGCATGATTGTTAAATAATTCATCTGCAAGTTTTATGTTATGTGCAACAACTCCCACCCCCCCCCCCTTTTGAGGCCACCTGATAAAATCATATCAAATAATTTACTTGAAAAGTTATGTGTACATCCAATGTCTACCTTAAAAGGGATAAAACTAGCTCAGGTGATGTGTTAAAATATTTAAAACAAGGATAAATTAATATGCTCACATCGTCGCAGGTGCATAAAAATCCATAATTTACTCCAAAACATCTTTTGCATAATAAAACAACCATCCCTAAGGGTCCCAGTGGCCGAGTGTTGAAATTTGTTAGTCTACTATTAATCACATGGTCTGTCAACCATGATGTTGTAGGTTCAAGTCTCACTGCTGACAGGGTGCACTTGACTGCAATCATTATCTTATATGACATTTTCGATTGCTTGTTTTCCAACCGAATGTCTGGTTTTTCTCAAGGTACTACAGATTCCTCCCCCAATTTTAACTGGATGCCATGATATAGCTGTAAAATTGCTGAGTGGCGATAATGATTCAAACAAACAAAACCAACCAACCTTGTAATTGTGTACAATTATAATATAGATCATTTTATTAAATTAATGTCATAAAAGGAAAAGCAATGAAGAGACTCCTGTCACTATTGGGAATGGTACTAATGTCACACTTGTAAATTTTCTGTAACACTGAGTTTGAAGATTAAACTTTCAATGTAGGAATTGCTCAACTGCTATTGTAACCTCTACACTGTACGGACAGACAACGACATAGTTGAAGACGACAAATCCAAAGCTGAACTTTTCAACGAATACTTTAATGAGCAATGTCAAGTTAATGATGCCAATAAAAGTTTGCCTAACGATTTAAATTTGCCTGACTTTAGCGTGCAGTACCTCCAGTTGCATGAAAGCGAAGTATAGAGGACGTCTTATTATCGCTCGACAAGAGTAAAGCTGTCGGTCCAGATGGCATAAGACCCAAAGTCCTCAAAGAAGCATAAACTATATTAAAAACTCCACTTTGCAAATTATTTGACATGTCCTTTAATTCTTGTACCTTCCCAAAAACTTGGAAGCAAGCTACTGTCACACCAGTCTTTAAATCTGGATCGCAAAATGAAGTAAAAAATTACCTACCGATATCTCTCTTAAGTTCTCTCGGTAAAGTAATGGAACGCTGCGTCTTCAAACGTCTTCACAATTACATGAAGAGTCATAACATAATTACAAACATTCAATCAGGTTTCACCCAACGCGATTCTACTATAAACCAATTGTTAAGTATTACTGGTAAAGCGCTTGATCAAGAAAAAGAAGTTCGTGTAATATTCTGTGACATAAGTAAGACTTGCGATACAGTGTGGCATCGCGGCTTATATATTTAAGCTAAGATCAATAGGAGTCTAAAACGGCTTACTAGACTGGTTTAGAAACTACTTAAGCGAAAGAAAACAACGAGTTGTCATAAACAATAGTTGCTCTAACCGGAAAACTATTAGAGCAGGGGTTCCTCAAGGTTCCATCTTAGGACCTCTTCTATTTATTCTATTTATTAATAATATAGTGAGGGACATACATGTAACTATAAAATTATTTGCTGATGACACTAATCTTTATATTAAAGTTGATATCCCAAATGATACTGCTTTGAAGTTAAACCGAGATCTACAAAAAAATTCATGAATGGTCTGAACAACGGCTAGTTACCTTTAATTCTAGAAAAACTGAAACAATGACAATATCGAGAAAAAATAATTAAATAATTCACTCGGACTTAATTTTTAAATAATTCTATAATCTCAAAGTTTTCTCAGCATAAACATCTTGGTCTTATAATATCTGCTGATGGTGGATGGAGTAAGCATATTGACATGATTGTCACAAAAACATACAACAGACTCAACATTCTTCGGAAATTAAAATTCATTCTCGACAGACGAACACTAGAAAAACTTTACTTAATATTCATACGCCCTATTTTAGAATATGCAGATAAATTTGGGTCACTCCAATAGCAATTCTGAAGCACCAAGCAGAAAAGGTGCAAATAGAACTCACAAGAATTGTTACAGGTGCAACAAGGCTATCATCAATAAATAATTAGTATATAGAAACTGGTTGACAAAAGCTATGCGATCGGCATGAAAGTCATAAATTAATTCAATTATATAAAATGATAAACAACTTAATACCTCCATACCTAAATGTACTCGTTCCAAGCAGACACACAATTACCCTACTCGAAACTCTGACGCGTTACAACCAATCCTTACGAGAACAAGTCTTTACTCAAACTACTTCCTTCCATCTACCATACTAGCGTGGAACCTTTTACCCACTAATGTCAAATTATCTCCTTCCCTAAATATATTTAAATCCCAAATAAGCAATATTGTAATTTAACCTAAATTTTATTATTGTGGTAATCGTAAAGGAGATATACTTCACGCAAGACTTCGTCATTAATACAGCATTTTAAATAAAGATCTATATGACAAGAATCTAATACCATCCGCAGGATGTATTTGTGGAAATAGCTCTGACACAACCTCCCATTATCTTTAACATTGTCCAAGGTTTCAAGCACACAAAGAGAGCCACATTTTTCCTCTTCAAATTCCATCGATTCGATTATCATGTAATATACTTTTATTTTGTTCAGAAACTTTGAGAGACGAACTAAATGCTCACTTAATTAAATCCGTACAACAATACATCTTACAAAGTAAACGGTGCGATTATGAATAGCAACTTAAATTAATGTAAAAAATAAAACCTCCGTCGCTGCAAGATTATCCAACCTCTTCAATCACAATCACCCTCTACTTTATTCCCAACCAATATCACCCTTTCCGAGAATGACAAAAAATATTTAAAAAAATTCTTTTACCCTTCTGCACCATTAGTCATTCTTGTACCATAAAGTTTATGTACTGTGCATACTTTTTTGCCCCTGATGCCTGCTGAATATGTACAAACAGTTATTGTATTTTTATTTGAGAGGACGGATTTATATCAGACTCAAAAACTTGTTTCCGAATCCTTTTATTAAATTGTATATTTGTCACATCTGTTATATTGCTTTGTTTGTAAGCTAAGATAAGATAAGCTAAATGGCAGGAACTACTTGCTAACTATAGTAGACTGGTTAGACTTATAATTCATTGCTTCAATCTAATTAATATTAAATCTTTCACATGCTACCCCCTTTTGTTATTGGTCGCTAACGCAGAAAGGGGGAGCTGCTAAAAGATTAAATTTTAAGTAGATTGTCATTTTTTTTATTGTGACTGTTTAAATTCAGTTAAAAGCTAAGATCGGGAAAGAGACGGGCAAAACGTCATTTTCACATAACCCAGAGACGAGCAGCGAGAGCCACTGGACATTGCAACGTCCCATGTCTGTTTAAATTCAGTTAACAAGAATGAGTTTGTTTTTATGAACCAGGATCAGCAGACGATAACAAGTCGTGCCAGCAAATATCAGATCACGTATCGCCGGTCAGAAGCAGACGAAAAACAATTTTGCATAACATCAAAAATTCAAATACTTTGGTTAAAAATAAATGTTTTATAAATACAACATTTAAACAAACATATTTCGTCTTATTTTCTTCTCGTGTCGAGATTTGCATTTATTTTTCGTAGTTGCAATAACATAAGAGAGGTAGAAAAATCGAGGAAAGAATATATCCTCCAAAAAGAAAAAATACATTATTAAAGGAAAAAAATTGAAGTGTGTTCAGTTATTTTCGGTAACGAAATTTAAATTCTTGTTACGTAGAAACCGTTTTGTTGCACACTTTTCTCCTACAACGAAGATTTTTGCGGTTTTGTGTAGAAAATGGAGATTAAGTTGAAAACTTCCGGTTGCAAGAATTTTTTACAACTCTATAGTCTCATAGTAATAGGATACCTCTACCATTAAGCGAGCGATCTCTCGTTATTATATGTGGACCTCATGTAAGACATATAATGTGTCAGAGCTTGTAAAAAATGAATTTTTTAGCCATGTTTTTTTCTAAAGTAATCTTATGTTGTTTACAAACGTTCGCCTGCTTTAGTGACATACAGTACTTGCACCCGTAAACGCAACACTTTGACTGATTGATAACTGATTGCTGACGGATTTTGGAACGCTGACGGATCGCTGACTGATTGATGATGAATACATACGTCCAAAATAATGAATCCGTCATTACCTTGGTAATCGTCAGCGATCAGTGCGATCAGTCCAGTCAGTGCGATCCAGAATCCGTCATTTAATTATATGCATAAATCGGTCAGTCTATTGACGGATAAGTATACATTAATAATTTAAAGTTAAAACGAATTCTGCGTCATTTGTATATTATATATGCATTTAAAAATAACATTTATAATAAAATAAACGCAAGCATTCAAAAGAATAGTTAAAATAATGTCTCGTTCTAAAAAATAAAATAAATAACCATATTTAAAGAAAAGACTATTATCTTTATGTTATATATATTTAAGCAAATTTCTTTAAGGCAGGACATATCTGCGGGTCGAGCCCTGTAAACCTTAAAACAAACTTCGATTTAAGGCACATTGGTAGCGACGAGATAAATGTTTTATTTTCGTAATCCTTTATTTTCGTGACTCGTGATTTCGGCCTATTTTATTTTCTGCCACCTGTTACATGTATATTTTGTTGTCGTGTATTAAACCAACCCGACTCCCCCAATCAGTAGCAGATTTATTTTACATTTAGGAAAGGACATGGGCTCTTTTTGAAATCATTACTAGTTACTTAAATGTATGCCTGTTATTCGGTTTACAACATTTTAAAATACAATTATAAAACTATTGTGTATAAACAATTGTTGAACTGTTGAACAAACATTGTCAATCAATACACATTGTTTACTAAGCAAAAAGATGAATTGTCAAATCTACAGCTATTCTGGTCGCAAGTTTTGTTTGACAGGCAATAAAAGAAGTTTAAAAAGTATGCTTAAAATTACGGTGGATTGGGTTGGAGGAAGCCGGAGTACAGGTTAAAACGGACAATCTTTGTCAATAAAGTTGGAGTCGGGCACACCCTATCTGCAGTCGTTCCAAAATCCGCAACCTGTTGACAGGCATGTGATAACCAGTAGATGACTAACCAATCAGTCACCGAGGCCCCAATAATGCCGGGGAGAATTGTCTGCGAATACAGCAGTTAAGCGTAAAAATGTGTTACAGATAGACACGTGTTATAGTACGAAATATTAATATTTTGAACAAAACTTCATGAATTTTTTAGGTCTATGAAGATCGGTTTTAACATTGTCATTATAGTCATATCGATAAAACAGAACCTTTCCAAAACTTGGCCTTTAAAAGAGTGTCATTCAATTTGAACAAAAGCTTATTTCATTGATTGATTGGATGTTTGCTTTTCTTTCAGCGAGAGTATTTTAGCTTCATTCATGACGAGAATAAGTTAAATATCAATCAGATTTGTTTGTTTAAATATTGTTTATTCCACTTTTAGCAATTTTTAGCTATATCATGGCGTCCAGTTTTTATTGGAGGAGAAGGCCGGAGTACCTGGAGAGAACCCCCGACCTTTTGTAGGAAAAGTTGCAATCCTTGTCAATTAAGTCGAGTGCACCCTGCCAGCAGTGAGACTCGAACCCTCAACCTCAGTGTTGACAGACCACGTGATCAATAGTAGACGAACTACAGTAACCACTCGGCCACCAAGGCCCCCTCAATCAATTAGAGAAAGAAGGATCATCAAAGGGCAAAAATTTTGAATTCCACTGGAAAAATATGGGGTATGGGTATGGGCGGACAATTTGCATTTTTAAGCCTACTTTTTTCGAAATCTACAAAAGAGATCCTTATCGTGCAAGGAGCGTGACACTCTCTAAACACGTCACTATGGTTTGCGGCAATTCTATTATGACTTGACCATCCCCCCCCCCCAAAAAAAAAGCGCCAGCTGAGAACGCGCTGGGCAGCTCTGTGAAACCTAACTAATTTCTAATACTTCCGAATTGAAAGGAAACCAATTTTACTCATGCATCATTAAATGTCGAATTGATTTTTATATAACGCCCATATATTCACATCTTTAACTCGTAGGGTTCTATATACAAACGTGTTTAGTACTTTATTCTTTATTTGAGATTTAATTCTGTGTAAATTCATGTGACACAATGATATAGTGAATAAAATATATAAATAGATGTTTTCGCGGTTGTCGTAAATCTTACTCAGTATTATACACTGGAATTCTTAGGAATTGTGGCACAAAAAGATAACTGATAAAACCACGACAAATGATCTTTTTAAGGGTTTATAATAAAAAAACCTCGACCTCGGTGGTTAAGATTGAGGTAGCAGTAATTTATTGTTGATTTTTTATTTGAGTTATCTGTCGACCCTTACAGAGAGAGGGTGTGCTCGACTCATCCCTTGATTTGCAAAGAGAACCAGTTTTCCCGTCGAAGGTCTGCTGTTTCGTTGGGTACTCCAGCTCTTCCCTATAAACACTCGACGCCATATTATAGAGACTAATATAATTTTTGAACTGTGTTAAACAAACTCCAAGCATACATACAAATAATGCTGACGCAAAAGCGCGAAGTGAAAAAAATGTTACGATTTCGCCTTCATGTTTTTCGTCTTTCTCGCTTTTTCCGCTTAAAAAATTTTCGAAGTCAAATACGAGATGTACGCCTTTGCACGCGAGGTAAAATATTTTTTGAATTCATTGTGGGTGTTTTTTTCATTTCTTCTTTAATTTTTTATTTTAATAAAATGACATATGTGGGGTTTATATTCAGTCACAGATGCATTAGTTATAGATTGGGGTAATTTCCATTTATTATTTATAACTTTAAACTAGACTTTTTCCGTGTTAAAATACGATACGTACGCCTTGGCACGCGAGGTCAAATTATTTTAAGAGTGTGTTTTTTTTAAATTTACTCTGTTTTAATTATTTTGTTAATAAAATGACACATGTGATGTTTATTTTTCGTCACAGATGCGTTATTTATAGATTGGGTAAATTTCCATTTATACTACTTTATACCAGTTTTAGCCTGATCATTAGGTAAAACGAATTTTCACATTTCGAAATATTAATTTCACTAACCGGAAGTTGAATGGACGGATGGAGCGATCAGTCAAAATCAATCCGTCAGATCAGTCAAATCATTCCATATCCGTCAATTGACGGATGGACGGATTGGGAACGACTTGACGGATTGGGAACGATTTGAATGATCTGACTGATTGATAACTGATTGCTGACGGATTTTGGAACGCTGACGGATCGCTGACGGATTGATAAAAGTGTTACATTTTCATCTCAAGTACTGTACAATGGTATCCAGACAAACCGCGAGACTTTTCCCGCGTCAACCGTAAAGGACAAAGCCTGAATTAAGAATAGACAAAATCGACTGCACCTTGGTTACACTTCCGTTCTAATTTAGGTTAAAATTTACTAAGCAGTTTTCATTTGTCAGGCAAGACTTATATAAGAGTCTGCCACCTCAACTGTCGTCATGCCGCCACAGATGTACATTATACAGATTTATTATGTTGATTCAGCTGTGTGGTGATATTGAACTAAATCGTGGCCCATCTTCCGTCACCACAGAACTCTCTTGAACTATGTCTGTCTATCATATTTAAAGTCCTTATGCGTTTAAATATAAAGCCCTGTCCCGAAAATAGATATGATATGCTAAATTATGTGATTTAATTAAAAATGATTGAAAAAAACAGCAAGGAAACCTTAGAAAATTTGCATCCCCACTTTAGATTTTATAGTTAAGACAGACACGGTCATCGTGTATGTTAAAAATCACATTTATACCGCCCGAAGACTAGATCACGCGGTACTAGGATTATAATGTGTATTGATTGAATTTAAACTCAAAACAGACCTGTTCTTATTGGACCATTCTATAGGCCATTTTGTTCGCCGTCGAATAGTTTCAACTTGATCGAACACTTAATTTGGCTGTAGATAACTGTAGAAACACTTTTAAAATTCTGGTCGATTTAAATGAAGCTCAGACTTAACGAATGAATAAAAAATCGGAAGTGTCTTATATAGGTATGATACAAATTCAATTTATTAATGACTCATTCTCTAATTAATATTGTCATATTCAAAATCACGAAATATTATTCGGACATAATTGTTTTTTGTTTGTTTGAATATTGCTTAACGCCACCTTCGGCAATTTTTCAGCTATATCATGGCGTCCAGTTTTTATTGGGGGAGGAAGCCGGAGTACCCGGAGAAAACCCCCAACATTCTGTAGGAAAACTGGCAATCCATGTAAATTAAGAATGGAATACACCCTGCCTGTAGTGAGAATCGAACCCACAATCTCAGTGTTGACAGACCACGTGATCATTAGTAGACGAACTACCTTAACCACTCGGCCACCGAGGCCCCTATTCGGAAATTAAAGCAGAGACATACATTGAAAAAATGACTGAAAAAATTTAAACTAACAAATCATAACCTAATTCTTAATTGTCAATTTATTGAAATTCATGTTGGTGGCAAGTGCCTAGGCCAGGTGAGCCTTCCACGCCCTCAAGAGCCGCTTGTTCATGTTATTCCACGATTTTAATACATTTTTGCATATTTAGCCAAATTATGTCTTAAGTCAGGAAGAGGGGGTATCTAAAACTGTGCATCTTTTGCGCATTTATCATAACTTTATTTTTTTAAATTTTTTAATTATTTTTAATTAGATTTCAATAGGAAATTGAAAAGGTTGGAATAAATACATCTTATTTTAGATATTTAAAAAAAATTTCTTGTACTTTTTAAGGGAGATAGTTTGTATAGAATAATAGAAGAAAAACTTTTAATGGGTGAACCCTGTTTTTTATTTAGGGTTTTGAAAAAAAAATACTCACAAATTTAATAGACTTGTTTAGATAGGAAGAAATGTGAATATATTCTTGTAACTCTTATATCAGTTCATCCATGAATATCTCAGAGAGATGAAACCGGTCGGATATTATATGTTGTTCGGGATCTTCACAAGGGATACGGGTTCATATTCCCTGTCTGTGTTTTATATAATAGAATACAGACAGGGAATATGAACCCGTATGCCATGTGAAGCCCGAATAACAATTATATTCTGTTGAAGTCTTCATTTACAAATATTCTATGTATTATTTTTCGTGCTTGAAGAAAAAAATTATTTTGGACCACCACTATAGAAGAACGTACAATTCAACACATTTAAGCCTACGAATACTGCACCATACCTGTTTCATAAATGATTTTTAATGGTCATTACACACTGTTACGAATACTTCATGATTGTGTATTGTATTTAATATGAAAAACGAAAAATGTTGGTGTACTACTACTGTACAGTTAAATTACTTGAACTGATAAATTTTCATAGTTTAATTAAAACGAAACTTTTTATGGCATTTTAAATTTAAATAACCTTGTTATTTTTGACGCCTTTTTATTCCCAGCAAAACTGTTTATAACAAATTTCCCTTTCGAAGCGATGCAATTTTAGCAGACTACATCGGTTATCTACCTTGTTAATTTCAAGAAAAATTGCAGACGGATATGATAGATTCCGTAAAATGCATGTTTTTAAAATAGATATTTCATCTTTATAATATGTTTAACTATTTATATTATGTGAAAAAAATTAGACAATGAATAAACGCCATTTTGAAACTGGTTTCAATATCCCCGGGTTTCACATGGAATACGGTATGATATCCCCGTCTTGATTAACCAATCATATTGCAGGGATGCACTAGATACATTACTTCAACAGAACATATATTCGTATACACATGAGACAGATCTATTCGTTTAAATACATCAGAAATACTTTGTTCAGTCATATTGTTTATGTTTTTTGTGGGAAAAGTACCATCAAAGAATAATAAAAGAAGTATCATCGCATAATGACAAAGTATCATCACATAATGAAAGACATCTTCATAAGGCAGCTATGGCGTTTAATACAGATGTGATATAATTCCCTTTATTATAAGAAAATTAAACTAGAACAAATTAATTACGAAGCAGCCAGAATAGTGACCGGTGCCAATAAGTTAACTTCTCTTTCGTAATTTGGGTGGGAAACCCTAGAAACACGGTTTATGCTTGCAGACCTTTTTTTTTTTGAGAATATGATAAGGCCTGTTTTTTTCCTGGATGTGATTGATGTTTGTTGATAAGATGGCTAGGTCATCAGCGAAATCAAGATCTTCTAGATGTGAGATCAAATTCCATTGTATCCCTCTCGGTCTGTCTGGTGTTGTTTTCCCCATTACACAGTCAATTATTAATAGAAAGAGGATAGGGGAAACCATGCATCGCTGTCTAACTCCCGATTCAACTCGGAACTAATAAGATATACTGATGTTTACAATGATGCTGCATTCGAAGTTTTCATACAATTTCTTAATGATGTTGATGTACTTTGATGGCAATCCATAGTGGTGTAATTTTTACCATGATGTTTCTCTGTTAACACTACACTTACACTTTAAAATATATATTAGTTAATAAGCTGTCCTTCACAATACAAACTTTCATATATACACTTCTATATCTTAAAAGTATTGGCTCCGAAATTATTACGAAACACGCAAGCGTCCTTGACAAATGATCATAATTGCGAAAATGGGTTATGCAAAGATAAAAATGAAGAGTATGGTCGGGCAGTCTGAAGTCTCGGCTCACGGGCAGAATCTGTTTCTTAGCAAGGTCACTTCTATGACCATTCAGTCGTCAGCCTCGCCCACATATTGTAGGTACTATAATGTACATAATATATGAGCTGTTTTATTAGGTTATTTCTAGCAGTTATTCACAAATTTGTCACACAGATTTCTGACATCTTTAATTTGAACTATATACAAGACTGATTTTAAAATTTCCGGGCATATATTTAATAATTTGTCTTGTAATGAATTTTTACTTGCAAACCCTGTTTACATCCCACATTACAGAGAACTAGAAGGTACCCATATCATCACATTTACGAACCGAGGCAACAGTACGGACATCCACAAGAGTGTATCAAATAACGCCTAACCACTTTGTGTGTCGGGATTTAACAATATGGCATCTTTTGCACATTAAACGACACTTCACTACGTTTTAATAGATACATCAAAATTTGAAGAAAATATGTTTAAATGGGTCTCAAATTTCAAGTGATTTATTTTCTTCCGAAAACTTGGTAAAAATATCAAACAATTTATATGGACCTTGGGAAAATTTTACTTGAGGGCCACACATTAAATTTAAATTACCCTAAAGTTTCGTCTTGTAATGTTAGTATACTCACAAATTTTAGGAATGAATCATTTGATTTTATTGCCGGGGGAGAGAGTGTTTTAATTTTTTGGAAAAATATTTTTGGCCCCTTTTTTGGTCAAAAATATAATCTATCTAGTGCATGGCGTAAAACATATTAATCTGGCCGCTCTCACCATTTGATTTTTGTTTCATGGGTGGATGGGCTGGGATTTTTTTTTGAAAATATTATTTTCCATATATAAAATATTTGCCAGTGCAATATGTACATATAGTGAAGTTAAAATTATTCTGAGGACAATGTATAACAGCTAATACTTGTATCTCTGTATACATGTACACAATTTTTTAATTGTTGTTGTAATGTAGGCCACGGAAAAATATATTTGGTGTTTTTAAAATGTTCACACTAATCTATGGCTGGTGTAATGTTCGTATACACACAATTGAAAAGCATGCACCATTTGATTTTTGTTGGTGGTGGTGTTCGGGGGTGGAAGTATTTAGAAAATAAAATTGTGGCCCCTTTTTAGTAAAAAATATAGTCTGACCGGTGCATGGAACATATAAAATATTGATCTGGCCTTCATTTTGTCAACTGAAAAAATCAATTTTCTCAACTAATAATTTAACATTTTAAATAAGCACGGTAAAAATACTCTGGACTCGGTCGAAAATGTTTCTATGGTTTCCCACCCACATTTACGAAACAGAAGATTTACGATATAGTTAACTTAGTGGCACCGGTCCGTGCCTCATCTATGTATACTGATGTTATCCACACCCACTGTGCGTACATTTGTAGAAATACACTTCTGTCTTTCTTTTTAGGTTTGTTTAGTTTCACTATTATTGAATACACCTTTTCAAATGTTCTTTGTAAAATATGACGTTACATTAGATGTTCGTGTCTGTTTGAATAACATCACGTAGCTTAAGAAAAACAACATTCACAAATGACTGGCCGTTTTCGTGAAAACTGATCATGTTTTTGTCTGGACTTATAATAAACAATGCTCCGTAATTATATAAGGAAGTATTAAATTTCAAACCATCAACTTCTAGTACCGCGTGTTTATATATTGTAGAAACGTGAATCGACATTCCGGTCGAATGGAAATATAACTGCTGAACTTCTTGTTTTTCATTGCATCCAAAGTTTTCTGAATAGTCATGTAAGATACCATCCATGTTTTTTTCTTGGGCTTCATTTTTAACAAAAATGTAAAAGTCGGATTCTTGTATAATTGTTTTCTAGTAAATATTCAAAAATTAGATTTAATTGCTATATTTAACGACTTTATTCAATTTACCGTTGAAATGCAGTAGATGCATTGTTAAAAATACATACTTGACGCAAAATGACGTCTGTGACATTTTGCCAACCTTATTAAAAACGTTTTATAAGGGACTTTAACATTTGCAATTTTATAAATATTAGGTGTCCTCAAATTTACGGTCCAGTGACAACGTTAAATTTTTTTATTAGGCCAGTCGCTCTGCAACCATGCATGGAAGGATGACACAATTTGGTATATTGGTTGCTGATGAATAGTACATGTCTGTCTGATAGGTTTCACCTGACTTTGACCTCAGTTTCACGGTCCAGTGACTACGTTAAAGTGTTTGAATTAGGGCAGTTCTTCCGTAACCATAAATGGTAGGATAACAATATTTAGTATATAGTTTGCTGACAAATAGTACATGACTGTCTTGTAGGTGTCACCTAATCTTAACCTCAATTTCACGCTCCAGTGACTACGTTAATATTTTTGGAGTAGGGCGATTCCTCTGTTAACCATGAATTGCTGGATGACAATATTTGGTATATATGTTGCCGATGAATCGTACATGACTGTCTGGTAGGAGTCACCTGACATTATCCTCACTTTCACGTTCCACTAACTAGATGTACGTTAAAGTTTTAGGATTAAGTCAGTTTCTCTGAAACCATTTACTGCATTTTAAATGATGATAATTTAATTCTATTCAAATGTTGTTCATAACGTAATACTTTTCAATACTAATGCAGAATACAGGCGAGACATTTTTCTGTGCCAACACTTGTAGTTTTGATATGTTGAAGGGGTGGTAATAAATAAGAATAACCTGTTGTATAATTCATGGACTTAGAGTTGAGGCAAATTGAATATATTAGTGCCATAGTTCGAGAAATAGATTCGTGTTTGATTTTTTTTTAATAGAATTTAGTTTTTTTATCTTACTCTTGTTGACTTTGCTTAGTAGATTGAAGATTTCCCACATCTCGCTGGCAGGGGTACGATCCAATCCCAATAAAATAGGATCGGATTGTAATCCTTGGTTAGGGAAGATGAATTTCCTTTGCCTCTGGACATCATGTGGTGAAAATAAGTTATCTTAACGAAGAAAATCTTGCTTCGGGATCTTTCCCCGAAAAAAATAAAATAAAATCAGATGTTGGTCCTATGTTTGTTGAATATTAAAGTGTTTTTAATCAAAGATGTTTCACAGATCCGTTCAAAGCACAATCTCCACCAATGAAATTATAAACACTAAACCGTCTTTTCTTTCAGTATGTGAAAGCGTTTCTAGACCTGAAGATTAACATTTGTTTATAAGATAAGTTACATGAATACATTGTAGATTATCGGTTAAAAACGGACGATAAACGGAAATAGCCGAGGATCATCCGACGGTCCGATCTGTCCCCATGTATAGCCGTCCTGTATATATAGGGTATTTTACTTTTCGGTTTTAACTTCGTCTATTTAAAATTCTAAGATGTAAGCCGTTTTATGTAAATGCATGAGATGTCAAAGCCGTCTTCAGCTTTAACGTATCCCTAATTGTCAGATTGATTGTTTTTTGTTAAATACGGTTTAACGTCACTTTCAGCAATAGTTTAGATATACCACGGCATACAAGTTTTATCTGCGGGGGCGAGGGATGGAGACAAAAAACTGGCAGTCGTTATCAATTTCGGAACACAATCTTCAGCAGTAGCCTCAGTCACTTGTTGCGTCTGGGATCACGTTATTTTTAATTTCGAGGCAAAACAATCATTCTATTTTTAAAGTCCTACTTTTAGGTAAGGAAAACCAGGAACAGGAAAGTTGTTAACACTTATAAAGTGACGTCAAAGTGTACTTTCCTCTCGATTGTGCCTTACATTAATTAATTAATTATAACTTGTGAAAATTGTACCATTTTAATATACACTTTTTTGAAGGAGAGGAAGTAATTAATTTTTTTAGCAAATAAAAATATCACCCAACCATATTCCTACGCCATGTTTTGGACTTAACAATTATGATTAATCCAGACGCTCAAATTCAGTTAAAGCGTCTTGATGATTGAGACTACATTAGCAGTTGACATACTGTAATTCTAAGAAGAGTCAAGCACACCCTTCCCGGCACTATAGTTCGAACCAGAAGGCTTAGTGTTGACGTGTTCAAATTGAAAACAAGTAGGTACCAAAACCCTTCGATTGAATCTAAGAGTACATAACATATATCGAATGTTTAAAGGTAGCATCAATGGTCATAGTGGCTAGGACATACGGACCCAAATCAATGGTCATAGTGGCTAGGACATACGGACCCAAATCAATGGTCATAGTGGGTAGGACAAACGGACCCAAATCAATGGTCATAGTGGCTAGGACAAACGGACCCAAATCAATGGTCATAGTGGGTAGGACATACGGACCAAAATCAATGGTCATAGTGGCTAGGACATACGGACCCAAATCAATGGTCATAGTGGCTAGAACATCTGGACCAAATCAATGGTCATAGTGGCTAGGACATACGGACCAAAATCAATGGTCATAGTGGCTAGGACATACGGACCAAAATCAATGGTCATAGTGGCTAGGACATACGGACCCAAATCAATGGTCATAGTGGCTAGGACATACGGACCAAAATCAATGGTCATAGTGGCTAGGACATACGGACCAAAATCAATGGTCATAGTGGCTAGGACATACGGACCCAAATCAATGGTCATAGTGGCTAGGACATACGGACCAAAATCAATGGTCATAGTGGTTAGGACACGGACCAAAATCAATGGTCATAGTGGCTAGGACAAACGGACCAAAATCAATGGTCATAGTGCAATGGCTAAGACAAAAGGACCAAAATCAATGGTCATAGTGGCTAGGACAGACGGACCAAAATCAATGGTCATAGTGGCTAGGACAAACAGACCAAAATAAATGGTCATAGTGGCTAGGACATACGGACCAAAATCAATGGTCATAGTGGCTAGGACAAACAGACCAAAATCAATGGACATCGAGTGTAGGAATGTCTGGTTTCCTGCCCAGGGGTGGAGTTTGTTCGGGTACTACTGATTCCCATGTGCACGATAAAGCTATACATTTGCTAACATTGGCGCTAAACACCATTTAAACAAACAACAATCATACAATGTATTACAATGTATTAAAACTGAAGATTTTGTTATTGGTTCAATAATGGAAATCCTGTAAAGCTAAGGTGGCTATTGATAAAAAGAGAGGAAATGAAAAACAAACAAGATCATGACAGTGACGAAAACAAACAACTTCACGAAAGAAAACACTCAAGGTATATGAAATCTCGTCTCAGTTTGATTATTTGTCAGTTATACCTCTGTTCATGTTTTATGTAAAATTCAGACAACTAATTACATTACGGTGACTGTTCCCAGGCGAAGACTAGAAAAAGGGAACAAATACGGTTTTTTCTCTCACACTTTGGGAAGTATTCATCTGGTCAGCTAAACCGATATCAGTTCATAAAATCCACGGAATATAAATTTGCTTTTCGCACTGACTGTAGATACAAAACGCCCTCTATCAAAACGCCCCATTTTTCTAAAACGCTCCCACACGCCCCCCCCCCCCCAAAAAAAAAACCGCTCCAAATTAAAAAAAATGCAAATTATAAACGAAAAACAATAAGTTAAATTGAATAATTTTATTGACGATAAGAATATAAACTTACAAAGAATGTACAGTTCAAATTATTATGTGCAAGCATTACCGAATGTGTTAATAGTCAGAAGGAGAATATACATGTATAGCATACAAAATGTATACATTTATGACAGTAAGAGAATATTAAGAGATAGCATAATACAAAATATATACATTTATGACAGTAAGAGAATATTAAGAGATAGCATAATACAAAATATATACATTTATGACAGTAAGAGAATATTAAGAGATAGCATAATACAAAATATATACATTTATGACAGTAAGAGAATATTAAGAGATAGCATAATACAAAATATATACATTTATGACAGTAAGAGAATATTAAGAGATAGCATAATACAAAATATATACATACATGATAGTAAGAAAATATTTACATATAGCAGAATACAAATATATACATACATAGTAGGAAAACAGTCACATATAGCAGAATACAAAATATATACATTCATGATAGTAAGAAAATATTTACATATAGCAGAATACAAATATATACATTAATAGTAGGAAAACATTCACTTATAGCAGAATACAAAATATATACATTCATGATAGTAAGAAAAGACCGTAAGAAAATATTTACTCATAGCAGAATACAAATATATACATCAATATGAAACAACGAAATGTTTTAATTGTCTGCAGGGGAATTTATCCTTACATTTGGACAGTTGGTGAGTTCTGTACATTTCCCACAAAGAAAATATTTCTGACTGCGGAGTTCTTACAGCTGAAGGCTGTATCGTGTCAGCTTATCTTCCGAAGCCAGCTTTCTCTGCAGAGGGATGACGGCTGCCTCTTGGGAAATAACGGAATCAGTTCATAAAACTGTGGCTTCTGGTCTCAGGTTTTCTTATTCATGCGACGATGCCACCCCTCGACATCGTTATTGGTTCGAATAGAATACCCGAACACAGTCCAGTTCTATACTTTGTAAAGTGCTGTTTCTGATCCATGTTCTTTCCATGTAGTCAGCTAGCTTCTTTAAGGCTGGATCTGTTACCGACTCACTCAGTTGGATGACTGCTGGCAGTATATGTTCTCCTGGCAAGTAAGACAGAGACATGAGTTTACAGCAAACCTTGAACACAGGATCCTTGTGAAAGTAGTGGTATTAAAAAAATGTGTTTTATAAGTCAAATAATAAAAGGATTACTAATGCATTTTTAATATAATGCATTATATTGTTTGTTTGTTTGTTTGTTTGATGTTTAACGCCACTTTCAGTGGTTCCTTTCAGCAATTAAGTTTCATACTAGCTATCGTAGATTGAGCATTTTTATCTTTCATATATCTTTTGATGGATGGCGCGTAAATGAATTAAAGTCCACAACAGAAAAAGTGTGTCTATTTTGCTCAGATTATACATAATTTTATAAATTATAAATGTATTATACTCTTGCGGTCATGCTAAGCATGGACTTGATTGCATAACATTTATGTGAATAAATGAAACTTAGAGATAATCCATATTTCTGTATCCGTCTCCATATGGCTTGTGTAAAATGGAAACATCCTCGGATGACTACATCTGGCAGAACAATCTTCAACGCTGCCCAGATACCCTTTTCAAAGTCAGCCACGGCTGTCTGGACGGCTGTACCATGTGGCATTCGAACAAGCAAAGCATCGAGGACCTGGAGAAGACGAAAGAACTACAAGTTTGATTGCAATGCAATACAAATCAAGATCTTTTAATTGTGTTAATGTAAAAATATCGATAACGTTTTAGTATTGATAGTTTTAATAATCACCCAATATAATGTATTCACTTCAAAAGGATTACTAACTGAGGTTTTATCGACACGTCAACTTTTTATTGTAAAAACACACTTAACATAGTGTAAAAGGTACCTGTGCTTTAATCTGAACCGCTACTATTGTGCCAGGATTAGCTGCATGAGAATGGTTCCTACCAACTGTGAAGTTGTCACCATTCTGCTTGACTGTTGCTGTACAGTTGATTGTCTTGTTGCGTGCTGTACACTGCCAATCAGTAGTGGATTTGCGTTTACGCTGAAAGACAAGAACATAGATTGTGAAAACATAATGTAGACCTGAATTTTTCTTTTTTGTTTTACTTGCTTTTTTATCTGTATATATTCTCATATTATTGTAGGCCATCACGTTTTAGTATTGGGGGAAGGATGTCCTATTATAATTATAAGTATAATTTTCATAGCGCTGAAATCAAATTCCTTTTAGGATGTCAATCAATAATATTTTTTCAATCGTTTTTTTTATATTTTGTTATATATACCTTTACATTGTATGTAAACCCATGACTGTCAACGAGTTTTCTTTTTCCCTTCTGGGTACCAGTCTCTACTATGTGAACGCAAGGAGGTCATCTTCCGGTTCCAGGTTTGGTACAGTGTCATCAGCTAATGATCTAAAACAGAACATTTAAATTCAGTTTAAACACATTTTATTTGTAATCTAGCAATTGTATATACATTTAACGTATCACAATACAAAGTATATCACAAAAGAATCTGGAAACACCATATATATATGTATATATGTATGTTTGCATGCTTTATTTAAATTACAATTTGTTGGTGATGATTATCTTTTAATAAAAGTTTGTCATCAAAGATACCAAGGTTAATAGAATTTACTACGCCAGACGCGCGTTTCGTCTAATCAAGACTCGTCAGTGACCCTCGAACCCAAAAATATTTATTTATAGTTCACTAATATCATATCGGATATGTTTGTTTTTACCCTTATATGTATATAAAATGATACTTACTGTTCTAGTTGAACTTCAAACGAAGCACTAATGTTAAAGGACGTCTCTTCTGTATAGCTCTCAAGGTTTATGCTAGTATGAGACTGACGCTGGCTGTGATCAGGGTTGCTGTGCGAGTCTGTTGTACGTGTAGTGTCTTGGTTGAGGGATATATGGAATGCACCTATAGCTAGCTCCAAAGAAGGTCTTGTGCTTTCACCAACTGGCTTGCATCTAACACATACAAATAGTATCTTGGTACCAGTTAAAACTGCATTCCGACAGGCCGAAACACTAATACCTAAATCGAATATGCTTAATTTTAAATTTATTCCAATAAAAATTATGGTCACGAATGTTCTTATGCTTTGTATCTTTCCCCTTGTAATATTTAACATGTAGATGACACGTGGCGTACGTTAGTGTGACTAATTCACATATCAATTGATTTTCGACTCGAATTTGTCTTAGCGGAAAACGGGGGGCGTTTTGGTGGGGGCGTTTTGGAAAATGGGGGCGTTTTGGTTGGTGGCGTTTTGACAATGGGGCGTTTTGACCTGCACCCTAGATACTACTATTGTTTTTACAGCATGCAACGTGTTCGCCTCATTAGTTCTGACTCGTGATATATTACTTTAAACGTACTTTATTGTAATAAACTAAGACATATTGATTAAACTTATGAAGTCAACACCATTACATGGACAACATTACACATAGATAATGTAATATATACACATTGATTTGTAATATTTATGAGTACCGCATTGTCCTAATACGGGAAAGACCTTCTGATAGAATAAAACTTGTAAATGAAATATATGATAAATTGTAGTTTGTTTGTCGTATGCATGGTTTGTTTCGTATACATTTTAAATAAAATGTCATCAAAGATACCACGGTTAAGATAATTTAATAAAATGTACGCAAGACGTATCAGCGGCGCTCAAACCGAAACAATAAAATTCAAATTGATTAAGATGTTTACAACTTTTATCACCGAAATTCCAAAAGATTTTATCATGATTAAGATGTTTTAAAGATTCGTATTGTTACAGTTAGGTGCTAAGTGTCTAGGAATTGTATTATGTAAATGTATTTTAGTCTAGTCACCTTCGAACATTTTATTTTCGTTTTCATTTCTATTTTGATCGTGCCATCGTGAGCCGGTGCCAAGTGACAATTAATCTACATGCGGTTGCTGTGCTGATGAACAATATATATTATTGTTGCTATTTCAGATAGCACGTTCGTGATACTTTATATTGTAAACTTTGTTATTATATACACTTGGACAAAAGTTAGGGACCACCAGGTTTTGCTTCAAATCAATTAAACAAAAATTGTTTCTGGTTCTTTGTACATATGTTATCAACAAAAGCTAGGTTTGTAGCATCTATTGTTATAATTTATAAATCACTCGATTCACGACACAATAAGAATAGAGATTTAAAAAAACACGACCCTCAGCTTTTGAAAACCCAAGTTTGGCGCCTTTTTTATTTTATGTGCACGAGCGTAACAGGTGAAATTTATCCTGTTTTGAAATCATTTCAACATGGAACGTCGAAAACTAGCAGATGCAGAGAGATGGCAAGCAGCTGGTATGATAAGGGCTGGAATGACAGCGGCTGGTTTCAGATAGGTTCAATGTTATATCCTTTCTGTCATCAGGCCTATGAGACGATATAATGAAACTGGTATTGTTGGGGAAAGGCCAAGATCAGGGCGACGGAAGAAGACAACAGAGAGAGAAGATAGACTACTTCAAAGACTTGCTGGACAACAACCTTTTACCACTGTAAACAGGTTGCGTAGTCGATGGAATGTCCATGTTAGAATCAGCAGACTGACAGTAAACAGAAGGCTAAACTGTGGAAGACTTCGAGCACGGAGACCAATATAGCGACCAGCACTTACACAAAGACATAAGGATGCCCGGCTGCAGCGGGCGCGTTACCATGTCGGGTGGAATATTGGAAAAGAATTCATTGGTCCGGCGAAGGTCGTTTTCTTATGAAACCAGTTGATATGGTAGGATGTGGGTATGGCGTCAACGCAACACAGCTTTTGATCCTGCACATGTTCTGGGAACTACAGCTTTTGGTGGTGGCGGAATGAAAGTTAAGGGCTGCTTCTCATATGACTGTAAGTTAGACTTGTATCCATTAGATGACACACTTACTACTTTAAAATATAGAGATCACATTCTGGACCCCCGTATTGTGCCCATTTTGATGCGCATCCACTTGGAAACAGACCCGTGTTCATAGACGATAAACCAAGACATAATACAGCACGCATCGTCAAAGATTATCTTGCAAATGAGGCAATTGAGACATTACCATGGTCTGCCATGTCTCCGGATATGAATCCGATAGAGCATGTTTGTGATTATCTCGTCTGGAAAGTGAATGACCCTCCACGTCAGAACATTCAGGAATTGTATGATATACTTTAATTCAGGAGTGGCGGCAATTCCCTCAACGTAGACTTCAGAGACTTGTCCAGAGCATGAGACGAAGTGTTCAAGAATTGCACCGGAAGCGTGGTGGATACACACGATACTGACTCTTTTCTTGTGAATAAATGTTTAAAAATGATTTCTTTTTACATCTTAATAATACTCAACCTGCCATCTCTTTGTATGTAACATTACCAGCGGTTTAAACTGAAACATTTTTTGAGTTACGATTTTGCAGTTTTATGGCATATTTTTACAAACGACATATTGTTGGTCTTTTCTATACATTTTGAACAGTAAAATCATAAACTTTTTAAAAAATAGTCGACCATTTTAAACGAAACGTGAAATGAACAATTGATGGTTATATATTGATAAAAATATTGGTTTTAGAAAATCACCTCTGCTAAAATACTAGTGGTCCCTAACTTATGGCCAAGTGTATATTTTATGGGAATCGCTAGGATGAAGTTCGTCTCTATATGTTTGACCAAAGGGGGGTCCCTCCATTCATTCCCACCTTTAGTTCCTTTAATATCTCGCTTGTCTCACAGTCTTACCTTTAGATTGCATTATCATAGGAAAGATATATTGTAACTGGGTCCATTTTGTGCTAAGGATAGGCAGATCAGCCCAAATCCCCTTTCTTCCCTATCATGTGTTTCCCATTTCATTAATTCCGCCATGACCAGATGTTTACGTCAACAGCGCATGTGTTCCGCATATTGATTATTGTGACCCCTGAACTTGTGGGCAGAACCAATCAAAGCTCGTACCATCGTCTGTCGATAAAATTGTGGCTCACCAATGGGATTTGATTTATTTTAAGCCTGATTTACAAACCAGAGCGTTCCACCCACAATCCTAGCAAAACCGCTACCAGGTTTACTTGAGTACGTTCCACTTTTATATTGTTTACCTGTTGTTGACCTGACCTGACATTTTACCACGTTTTACTACAACATTAGCATATTATCCACGCCCATACTTGTCCGTAGGGGAGAGGGTCCCTGGTAAGTTTTCACGCTCTGGCGGCCGGGGGATTTCATTATAATTCTTACTATACTGAAAAAAAATAATAATTTGTTACATTTGAGATATGAGGCTTTGTTATCT
This sequence comes from Limnoperna fortunei, assembly GCA_944474755.1. Classification (NCBI taxonomy): domain Eukaryota; kingdom Metazoa; phylum Mollusca; class Bivalvia; order Mytilida; family Modiolidae; genus Limnoperna; species Limnoperna fortunei. The sequence goes on along the minus strand of OX104117.1, from coordinate 80,777,600 downwards.
TTGGTACACATGTTTTCATATGATTCCAATAAGATTACGAACCAGTAGTCCATAGTATAGACCGCTCGTACCACACATGCTACCAGCGTGTTCTACCATTTATTTAACCAACCCGTTACATTCACTTTCACCCGAAGGGTAACATTTGGTGGCAGCGGTGGGAGCCAAAAATCCCAGCTTTCAATTGAGATTGGTGTACAAATATATTGACTGTTAGGGACAATTTAAATTTGTTAGAAAATCAAATGAAACTAAATTGTCTGTATTATATTTCTGAGTAAAAAACATATCCAGCGCAAAATGAGCAGCCAAAATAGGGGTGAATCAGACAATTCCAGTACGGCATCCTCAACTTCATAAGAAAGAGATATTTCAGCAGAAATATTTCCCTTTCAGAGGTGCACAGACAAGTTAATGGAACAAACAATGTCACTGAATACAAAAAGGTGACTTTCTGTGTCTCAAAGGAAAGAAGTTGAAAACCAGTTACAGAAAATGATAGACCATGGCATAATTAAACAGTCACCCTGAAATAGTCCTCTGGTTGTGCTCCTTAAAGCAGACTCTTCATTACGACTATGTGTGGACTTTAGGAAAATCAATGCCTTAACTGTCAAAGACTCATATCCATCACCTAGAATTGATGATTCCCTTTATGCTCTAAAGGGAAATAATTGGTTTAGTACCATTTACCTGATTAGTGGCATGAACTTAGATGAGGCACATGCCAAAGGATTATTTGAATTTAAAAAGTATGCCTTTTGAACTTTCAAATGCTGGTGCTATCTTTAAAAGATTAATGGAAAATGTTTTAGCTGGCCTCCAATGGGAGATATACCTTGTTTACCTAGATGATATTATTGTATTTTGTCAAACCTTTGATGAACATGTTGATAGACTTCAAAGTGTTTTTAACAGGCTTTAAAGTGCAGGTCTAAAAATAGCAAGAAAGAAATGTCATTTTATGTCAAAAATAAGTAAAATTGTTAGGACAAATTGTAAGTAGTTTTTACCGGACCCTTCGAAAGTGGAGGCAGTAGCAAACTGACCTACCCCGAATCATGTTAAACATGTAAGAGCATTTTCAGGTACCTGTTCATATTACAGGAAATTCATAACAGATTTTTCTATAATTGCCATACCTTTACACCAGTTGACTGAAAAGAATGTTCTTTTCAAATGGACCAATGAATGTGAATATGCTTTATATACCTGAAAGAAAGCTCTGACTTTGAGTCTAGTATTGATTTATCCATCAATGGATAAAGAATTTATTTTAGATAACGATGCCAGTTCACGGGAATACGAGTAGTCTGATCCCAAATAGGAGATGATGGAAGTGGACATGTAATAGCATATTCTGGTCAGACTGAGCGTCAATAATGAGTTACCAGAAGTGAGCTCTTCGCTATAGTTAGGACAGTTAAACACTTTCACCATTATTTGTATGGAGTACATTTTGTAAATAGAACTGACCATGGTACTTTAATATGGCTGACTAATTTTAAAAATCGAGGGGGCGGTTAGCCAGGTGGCAACAAATTCTAGGATTCTCAGTGACCCAGAATAAATGACCACAGAATGTATTTCCATTAGTGTACTAACCAAGAAGTGGAAATTGTACCCTAATGATACGAAGCCCCAGACCAAGTATTATGAAGATATATGCATGGATCCTTGTTTATTTTATGAAGGTGCGCCCTCATCTTACGTGTCACATCCTCTGGCCAAAGAGCCTACAACAGAAAATTAACTTTTGCAGAAAAAACAGCAGTCTCGCTACCAGAGTCGACTGGTACCTGTTGGCGTCGAAAAGATTGCAAAAGAAGAAAGCTGTTACCTACCTGATCGACGATCATGTAAGTAAGAGACATCTGGACAAACATTGATGGTTCACTGGAAGATTAATTATGTAGTCATTTTAGAGGTTATAGGTAGGCTTTGTCCATAGGTACACAGTAGCAAAGAAAACCGACCTAACAATAAGAGCCAAAAGCCAAGTGACAGTTACAAATCCGGATATAAACAAACAAAACACAAAAACCAAAAACATAAAACACAGAAAGAGAGTTACCCGAACCCAATAAAAGCCATAGGTGCACCCAGGTTCTCCGGACGAGTAAGCAGTGCCTGCCTCTAATTAGACACCCGTCGAGTTACTCATTGTCTAGTCTAGGGAAAAGTCAAATCCAGGAATAGGAATCACTACCTATGACTCAGTGAAAATGTCAGATCGTATTTGAGACACCGATTTCACATAATGATCAATTAAGTCGTGTTGCCATAGAACTTCTGGAGAGATAGCATCAACCTAGGTACAACAAACTCTTTTTTGAGTAGTATAGCAGTCAACAGCAGTGATCGGTCTAGAAAATCAGAATAACGATCGCAGGATCTAGAATAAGGTATAAGTTGTGAAATGTACACACCATACGCTGAAGCTGCTGGAATGTTGCTGTCGATGAACGGGAAGTTGACAATTGGAAACTTGAAGTCATCACGCTTGTCGTAGAGCCAAGTTCGTAGTTTTCCAGTCTATTTTTAGAAGTAGGTCTAAGTAAGAGGCTGACTTTAGTGTATTGGTGGTGTCTTTAATTTCAAGCTCGCAGGGTAGATTGAATGTAAATAGTCACCAAATTTAGCATTGTTGAGGGACAAAGCATCATCAATATAGCGGAATGTGAAATTAAAGGTATGGGCCAGAGTCTTTTTTTTCTTCTTCAGTAGGCCTTCTGGGAACTTAGCCTCATGGGAGTACAAAAACAGGTCGGGGAGGAGAGGAGCACAATTAGTACCCATTGGAATACCAACAGTCGAATATGTTGTCAATCAGAAAATCTAACATGTGACAGATTTGGTCTTCAGTATATTTAGTATTAGATTTAGTGTCATTGATTACGAAGTAGGTTCTGTCATGACTAATTACCAGTTATATATATTCGTCTCTTTCAGTTTTTCTAGAAAAAGCAGCGTTTTATAAAAACTTTAAGCCTGGTTTAAGACCTCAAGATGTCTATCAGGTCTTTTGAATTTTTTAATATCCACATTTCAATTATTCCACTCCTGAAATAGAAAGTGTCACTGTCCATAAACAATCACAAATCCGGATGTAGACAAACATATACAACGCAAATAAAAATCAAAAACCACAAAAACGTAATACACCATACGTGGGAGCTGGTGGAGTGTTTCTATCGATGAAAGGGTAGTTGACAATCGAAAAGATGAAGTCATCGCGTTTGTCGTATTATTTTGTATTTTTCACGAGTCTATTTTCTAGAAGACCGTCGGTAAAACGCCGACTTAAGGTGGATTATTTTATTTTAGGGGGAGGGTAGGTAGATTGAATACAAATAGTGCCAGAATTTAGCATTAATTAGGGAAAGAACATTATCAGTATAAGATTTTCAGAAACAACTGATACATTTCATAGCAGTTTACGAGGTTTCGTGGTCGTTCTTACAAGCCAACCAAAAAACATATGGTACAAAAGAGTACGAAAATGAATCTACCAAAATCGCATTTTACGAGATTCAATTAAAATTGATCGAAAACCAGTTCGTTAGAAAATTTACAGGTAACAGTAGTTTTCGCATAAAAACTAATTCTAATAATCGTTAATTGTGGTTTTGTTTCGGAAGTCATTATATACATACAACAGCATGCAAGAAACTGGGTGAACGCATTTTTCGTCAATTGTCGTGTATCATACATGAACACGACGAAACACCTCTCAACGACCGTCGCTACTGTGAAATTATGATTTATTGTTTTAATGATAATCAATTCCTGTCTTCTGATTAGGAAGTGTCTGACCTGAATTGTACGAGTTGCTGGACTGTTATGTTCAATATTAATTAAATCAGTGATAATAGGAGTTTGTTGTTTGAATACAATATCTCTTGTCCTAGTACATATTTCTTGGGTATCTTTAGAAATATTGTTTTAATGCAGAAGATAACTATTTCCGGTTTCAAAAGATACTCGGGTTTCGGATATGCCGCATACAAAACAAGAAAAGCAATTTTTCTAAAAATTATTTTTTTTTATATAGCTTTAAGTACTTGGTTCCCAACTATGGCTATCGTAAATTATCACTTTGAATGTACTGATTAGACAAAAAGAGAAAAAACAGAAATGAAAAGTTAAAATCTGACAAAAAACTAACAAAGAAAGTTGTAATTGTACCTTTGACATATCTTCCGTTTGTTTTGACGCTAGGTTTGATACAAACAACTGAATTGATTTTGAACAACAGTCAACACGTTTTAGAAACATAATCGAATTTAGTTGATTTAATGATAGAAAAAGATTCGGCATAAATGGACGCGTGGTATTCCTCCACTTTTTTTACCAGGTCAGTTTTGGCGTCAATATTTTCCTGTATGTATGTTCGTCCTTTCAAACCAGTGTTGTATACAATGAAAATACAGTAAACCTCGATAAGTCGTAGTTTGTTGGACCGTAAAATATATCGAGTTATTCGAAGTTCGAGTCAACCGAGTTTAAGGTGTAACGTCATCGTCACTATATGATGTGTCAAAAATGTAAGGGTATTTTATTTCATATATACTGGTTTCGCCATCATTTGTATTTGTAGCGTGTGATTTTTGAAGTTTTGTATCCATTCAAATAAATCGACAATAAATAAAATATTGAATTCAAATTGATAAACTTTATTACGAAATCAAGGAAAAACATATGAAGAAAGTACAAATCAGTTAACAATTTTAAAGAACTAAATAGACTGTCAATACACAGGTCAACTTTACTAAATAAAATGTCTTTGAAGCAATTAAACAAAACCACACAAATCAACGAAATTATCATTTTTATTTAAACATGAAAAAATAATTCGGACACTTATGAGCAGATCATCAATTTACCTTAAGAATGCATGTATTGCGCTTGGATTATAAATTTGTTTTTTTTAAATTACCAATTCAAATTTTTCTGTTTGCTGTTGATAAATATAGAATAAACAGACGCTAATTAAGTAACAATACAAATGAAATTGTTAGTTTTGACAATGATATCGAGAGCAAAATTAGCTTCGAGACAATGAGGTTTAAATTCCACTAATTAACATTGTACGGACTGCAAAAATTCATGGAGTTAAGCGAAATATCGAGACAACCGAGATTGACACATCAGAAGAAAAAATGGGAACAATGCGGGACTTAAACATTATATCGACATAGCCGAGGTATCGAGTCAACCAGGTTAGAGACAACGACGTTTTAATTTAACACATATTTGCAGTAAACAATACAATTTTCGTTTTTAAGAGTAATGTCTCGATTTTTACACCAACTGATTTTCATTTTTTTAAGAATAGAATTTGTTTATATCATTATTTGCTTTGAATAGGTTGCAAATTAATTATTTGTATCGAGTTTGGGTTACTCACTTTTGTTTTTGTTGTTTTATAGTTCCTCTTTAAGTCTTATGGCTATATCTAGTTAATCGATTGTTCACCAATCGGTTTTCTTACTTTTCTTTTTATAAAACATTAAAAATAGATTGAATAAAAGCTTGACGATTTTCACTTTTGCCTTGTTTTATTCGAATTGTTTTGACCAAGAAATTAAACAATTTTGTTTAAACAATTTGGTTTGACAACTGCATTAAAATCTTGTCGATACATATTGTCACTAAAAGATTTTAATTAAACCAAAATGGCACCTGCATCCAGTAAATGTTACACAATATCTTAATTGTGCTCGGCGTGTTTTTGAAATAATAACATTTGTTTTATGTCGATGATATTCAGTGTAATTGCATGCCGATGTGTCTTTTTTAACTATTGTTAGTTCCTTTATCATTTCAATCAATGTACCTTAATATAGTATATATCAAAAAGGAAGCATTTCTGTTTGGTTGTCTGTCGGTCTTTGAGCAGTTTATACTTCATATAGTTTTTATGTATACAAGGAAAAATTTCTATTGGTTGTCTGGCATCTTTTGTGCCGTCAGCCTATTCGTATATCTTGTTCCGGGTGTTAAACCTTGACATAGTTTTTATTTATAAAAGAAAAAAATTATTGGTTGTCTGTCATTCTTTGCTCCACCATCCTGTCGATATATCATGTTACGGGTTTTAACTCTTGAACTAAAATGCTGGGATCATATTAACATGTTATACATTGTATCGTTATACGTTGTATAATGTCTCTCAACAAATTTTACTATTAAAGACGAATTCACAGAATAGCATCTTACATTAATTACAAGTAAATTGAAGAAACAAATCAATTAGATCAAACTATTCTTTCATTGTCTGAACGTAAATGAATATCAATTGTGCAACTTCAAGGCAAACCAACGAAAATTGTGGAAAAAAACACTTTAGAATTTAAGATAATAGACGTATACGTTGTATAAACGTTTATAAAATATATATGAAATTTAAATATTGGAAAGTTACAGAAACATATATATATATATATATAATCTGCACGTAAATAACTATCACAATAGAAAATTGAAAGGGAAATTATTAATAGAAATTGCAAAAAAAAAAACATTTCGAGAAAAAGTATATAGTTCTATTTATAGAAAAAAATACCCAGTATATGGAGTTTGAACATATAAAAAATGACACAGATGCAACATCATAAACATATGCAGACGCTTTTACATCTTTGTTGCAAATTTCGTATTTTTGTAAAACTTTATTGTGTCGTATTTCATAGTCGTGTTAAATTCATTTAGTTACGTCCCAACCACATCGACAGGAACGTAAAGAAAACTGCTAGAGTCCACGATGTTCGGATAATGTCACCTGTAAAATATCACATACATTTTAAATTACTTTATTCAACATATAACAAAAATCAACAACGATATGATATGTATATTGACAGCAAAATAAGGAAACAACATCATGTAAAAAGAAAATTTAATGCAGACTGTACATAAAAACGACCCACAGTCTACTACGGTTCCTCTATAATAAATTACTAAATTACTGAAATATAATAATATGGAAAGCTACATACAAACTGAGCTCCCCAAAAGCATGTTTCAACTCTTGCTTCGTTAAAGCATTTTTGTTCATAACTTAATCCGGAATACAGTGTAATTATTATTTATCATAAAATGAATCGGTCACATATTAAATTAGTTCCATCCCTGATAATAAATATAAAACAGAGTAAAATTAAATTGTGTATAGATTTAAAGACTCTGATTTGAAATGTATGTAGGCTTGTTAAAAATTGATAAATTCTATTGCAAATAGTTGGCTTGTGAAGACAGACAGTCATCTTCTCTAATATGGTTCGAATTTCCGCTATTTCTACATTAACACATGATTGGCTAATTTTAATATGGTATCCCTAAATCACTAATGCCAACGATACAAATTTTAAATCAACAAATATATATCCTCTACAACATACATCCTGAGAAAGTTGTTCCAGCCACAGTTGACAAAGCTGACAATTGGCCGGAATTTAAAACACTTCTTTGGGATACTGTTGTCGACTGAGCCTGACTTGTACTGAATGTTGCAATCTGTGTGGCAGTGAATGCCTGTTCAAATTACATTAATTACAGAAATGCTAAATGTATAAGATGAAAATATTTTGCTGTAAACATTTTCAAAGTAACTCAATAAAAATGTTATATTATCCAATTTTTCATATTGTTTTTTGAGCAACAGTAAAACAATTATGTGAACTTAATCATAACTGAGAAGAGCATCTTTACATATGACCAATATCTCCGCTTTATTTAAGACGAGAGCAACCTATGATTTATCTAGTGGTTATTGGGTCTCGGTGGCCAAGTACAATAATTAGTTAATCATCTACTATCCATCACATGGATAACAAGGTTGCAGGTTCGAGTCTCACTGCAGTCAGTTTGTGCTAGACTTCAATCTTAATTAACAAAGGTTGTAAAGTTTTTTCTCCACCGAAGGTAAGGTTTTTTCCCCGAGTACTCCGGTTTCCTCCTGTAATAATAACGCAACTATATAGCTGAAAAGTTGTGAAAAGTTGTGTTCAACAACATTAAAAAAAAACAAACTCGTGGTTGTCGTAAGGAAGAATAAGAATAAGAGTTATCTCTCTTATAGTTTTCTTAAGTTTGTTATTGGTCTTTTATGGAAATTCGTGCTTCAGCATGTTGAACATACTATTATACTCACCGAAAAAGCTGTTGCAGGTATATATGAAATAAGGTTAGAATCAATGGCATTGATCTGCGCTTCAGAGAGGGATGATAATTCCGATGTGGTCAGGCCACCTAAATAAGAGTCATATAAATATATCCTGTAATAGCTTTTGACAAAATAAAACAAATCTTGATCAGTATTCTCTCAATTTTTAAACTGATCAATGGTATTTGAGGTATAGTGACGGTCTAATAATTTCAAATATCACACTTTTATCATTTATTACTGAATTCGTCTTAATTTATCGTCATTTTCTACAACATGATAAACAACTGGTGCTGTTACCAAAGAGCAATGGTCGAATAATCTTTTAAAAGTCTGAGACAATTTCAACTAGTATGACCAACTTACATACCTATGACAATCCCCACATTTGCCACGGTAGTTGTAGACCAGGATGTGACATTTCCATATGCAGACTTTGCCAAAGTGGCAAAAGAACTTAGCTGGGCATCAGAACAACTTGTCACTTCTCCAACTGAATCAGCAGCTGATCTATTTATATTAATTGTTAAAATAAAAGCAAAAGGAAGCTAATTTGCATTTAAATCTATTAATGGCGATAAAATACATACATTTTCTTAATTTTTAATACAAACGTTTTCGTGTATTTTTGCGATTTCTTATCCTGTCTTAGTTGTTAAATCAAATTGTTAGGTTGGATTTTTTCCACTTCAATTATAATTTGCATTCAAACATTTATATAATAAAAGGCAAACGTCTATTACATTATATGTAACCTATTCAAAATTATATATTAGTTCAAGCACGAAAAAAGCAGTCTAATAAACTTACTTTTAATTTTAGACATCTCCTTTAATCATAAGTAAAATTATACTGCAAATTTACCAGATTTATTCAACAATGTTAAAAATGAAAAAGTTAGAAAAAAATGAGCTTTCCTACAATAAATGATTGAAGGCCACAATTGATAGAGAGAACAGAAAAAGACACGTATTAATTATAACTGAGCTGAGGTTTCTGAACTATACTTTCTGAATAGTTGTTTCCGTTTAAAAATGCGATTATATTGTATTGAATGTTAGTACATTTATTAATCTTTTTTATATAGAGATATTATGACTACTTACGTGTAAACGCTAAGGGGTATGACGGCGATATGATTGGTTCCTGCTCCACATGTCATGTGACCCAAAGACATCAGCTCGTTCGACGTAATTTTGCTGGCATCATTATTTTTCGCCAGTTTTAACCATCTTTCAAATATGGTCTTTTTCTGTTCAGATTTCATGTTTAAAGTAAATAATAGTTTACGAGAAAATTGTCTTAATTAAGGCATAGTATACTTAAAGATGTATGATAATTTATTTATATTGTTTTATTTCTTATATTTAAAATTCTAAATATTTCACATGTTAATTTGTTATTTTAACAGATACTATGTTGGTTTTATATCTTATTGTGGAAGAATTCAAAAGGAAGTTACAAGTTACAATATCCCATTGCTATCTAAAATTTTTTTAACTGTGTCGGCGACTCCATGTGAGCATGTGGGTCGTTATTGTCAAACACAAGCCAACTTGTAAAAATATTGAAAGCTACATGTATTAAATTAAAATAAAATTTAATATGCAGAAAACTAGCAATCAAAAGCATATGTGGTAATCCGATTAGAATGCTGTTTCTATTTTATAAGTTGTGGTCTCGGTGGTCTAGTTGTTAAGGTAGTCCATTACTATTGACCACGTGGTCTGTCAACACTGAGTTTGCGGGATTGCGTCTCACTGTGGAAGGGAGTGCTTGACTGCAATCTTAATTACAAGGCTTGCGAGTTTTCCTACCTATGGTCTGGGGTTTTCTCAGGGTACTCCGCCTTCTTCCTCCAATAAATCTAGACGCCATGATTAGGCTGAAAAATTGCTGAAGGTGGCGTTAAACGATATTTAAACAAACAAAAATTGTATAAGTTCAAATAGAACTAACGTAAAATGTGTTACGGAAAAGTATTTACCTGTGTATCTGTCCAACCACTGAATTCTCCCAGCTTACTTATCGCATCTAGGTCAAGACTTAAAGTGTCCAGTTCCGAGAGTGTCAATCCTTGAACTACGACCCCTGCACTGTACACTGTATTGGCTGTCCAGTTGCTTGGATTTCCCCAGACCTATTATTAAAATAAAAACAATTCAAGTACATTTTATGAAATTCAGAAAGTAAAACTAACAACTAAAAAATGAAACTATTTTTAATTCGATTCACAATATTTTACATGCATTAAAGTCCAAAAGGGTTTGCAAACAAAACCCTTTCGTTTTTTCTTTGTTTTTGTTAATTACTAAGGAGGAGAATTTTGTGTAAACTGACCAGGTCTCGCTTTCCTACAGCAGCCAAAGCTTTCTTTTGGTCCTCACTGTAATCAGTAACTGCTCCAAGTATGTCGATACAATCTGTGAACTCCGTGTTGCCCATATTGTTAATCTGGTCTAAAGTCAGAGCAGACAATCCTGATACTCCGATACTTCTCATGTATGTGCAAGTCAACGACGCTGTAATAAGATTAATCGCTATTAAATACATTTTCTAACTCCGAGTTTAAAGATTCTGCTGGGTGTATGTTCCATTGTGTTGTTGTTTTTATTTTTGATTATTGGTTTATCTTGATTTTAAAACGTGGTTGTCATTTGTATGCATATTATTTACTATTGTTTATTGTTTCATTATGCAAATATTCCATATGATTGTTATCAATTGTATCGTTATATACTATACACATTGTGCTCAATGCACAAGAATATGTACCCAGGCTACCTTGCATTGCCAGTACATGTTAAATTACTGACGCCAACAATTTTATTTTTTGAACTTTTCGATATAAGTTGGACCAGAAGTTAGTAAATGTTTTCAGAAAAAAATCCGAGAATCGAGACAACATTTTTCTATTTTGTCGTTTGTACACTTTACACATGTCAGGCGAAGGTGAAGATGATGCAAAACATGGAACATCAAGGAAACTGTCAAAAACACAATTCACAAATCAAAGTGCGAGAAACCGGCAAACTTGAGAACTAAGAACCAAAATGTTGCAACTACAGCAATTGCCCTGACCTGGTACAGGCATTTCAAGATAAATAGTGGGTTAAACCAAGTTTTTACGGCATGCCCAACCTCCCGCTTCCATGTGTAGTATGTGGGTTGGTGTGTTGATGAAAATGGTTGGGTAAAATATATTCTGTTTCTAAAATTATAGTAAATATTTTTGAAAAAATATCGTAATCATGTAAACAACATTAGTTACAAATGGTATAAGGTAACAAAAGAACAAAACATTTTCTATATTCAAACTGTTTAAATTTCCACTTTGGCAATAAAATTCAATTAACATAACATAGGGCAATTAAAGCATAATTCATTTACTAAGTAAATTACACAGAAAGTATAAATTATTGTCTTACTTGACGATCTTTTTCTACGACCGGATGCACCACTGGAGGTACTTGAGCAGGCATCTTGCACAGACAGTAATTTTTTCATAACTCTTTGTTTGTTTGTCGTGTATGTACTATCGTCACTAGAGGTTGTATCCATTTTGAATCCTTTCTTTTTTCTTTGTGTGTCTTTTTCCTCTTTTTCTTTAAATGCTGATACTATTTTATCACCCATGTCACATAGTATTGACTGTAAAATACGTTCAACTGATATATAAGTCACACAAACTATATCATAATTACTATGTTATAATACCAACCTAGAGTATGTAGTATATAATAATACCATTGATCCCAATCATGCTAGAAAACCCCTGATGTGAATGCTGCTACATACAGATAACATAGCCGATATTTGTTGAAGGAACGAGTCTCATTTTTTTATTCTGTTGTAAAATAAATTTTGGGTTTTTACAACTATATAATCTGTAACCTCCTTACATTTATTTTACAACCATAAAAATAAAATTAAAACAATTTAAATAAATATTTGACAAGTACAGAACTGAAACAAAGCAACGAAAAGTTTGTAATTTTTTCATCAAGGAGTTTAATAAATGGTGTAATCATACGTACACTACGACTTGTTAAAGCCAGAACATAGAAGTCAACGAGGTGGGCATGCCCCATGAAAATGTTTAGGAAAAAAAGAAAACAACTTTTAAAAATTTAAAAAATATTTTTGTCAAACCAAATAAAACTATTTCATCAGTATTATTTTTAGTATATATATTATGGACGATGTTCAATACATTTCTTGAATTTTTGCAGATTTTGATGAAGTTTCTTGAAAAAGTTCTCCTATTTGACAGTTTTTGTACAACAACAAAACACTCCTTGCACATATGTTTCACATACTTTTTACACATCTGATGTAGTTACAGTAAGGGTATAACAACCGCTAATTTTATTATATTTTACGAAAAACAAATTTATTACGATACATGTAATAACAAATTCATTTCAGTTCATTTCTAGCCAAGAATTGTCTCATGCCTAAGACGATGATAAATAAATTGTAATTATCCCATTGCCCCAAACCAAATAGTGCTTGCTTCGTCGCATGATATGAAGATATTATATTTAATATGATTTAGACTATTTATTTTGACTGGTTCCTTGATTAGTAGGTTTGCGTTTCCAACACACAGGTATTAATGATCAACTAAAAAATAAAAACCTGAAATCAATATCTTTCTTGAAATTAATAATTACAAATATTGATACATACTCTATCAATAGAATCTAACTGGGCATCTGACATTTCGGAAACCAATGTTCCCAATCTCATTACACCGACTGCATCAACGTTTGATCCGTCCTTCCTAAAATCAAACAGGTTACCATGCACTCAACACAAAACTTTAAAAACTATATATATATGGAGTTTCGAAAAATGAAAATAAATTAACATCGTGCCTGGGAAATATATATAAATGAAAATGAAAATACACACCCTTAAAACAATAAGTTATGTATAGCAACTGGATGATTTACAAATAAATCTCGACAATACTTCCGAATACATTTAAATTATTCAAAGGGAAACAATACGTTTTTTTAAATTATTTCCTACATTGTTTTACTATACATGTATATAATATATACGCCTTCATTTGATCTTGTTGACGGATATTTGTCGATCACTCTGAGGTGACAAGATATTCAAAAACATTTTATACATTAAAATTAAATAGAAATAAATCATGAAATTAAAATACAGATTGGCAGAATAAAAGTTACTTTCGATTTTTAGACTGACAATATCGTGTAGACTATCTAGACTTATCTACTATGTACTCTTGTAGCTATCTCCTAATAAGATGATGTATCTCAAATTGAAAATGAGCTAGTCTAATCTTTTACACTTTTTAAAAAAATTATTCATAAACACATTTATCACAAAACATCTCAAATGACAGGTACCAGACTGCTTTACGGTTATCCTTACAAATTTAGTTTTTGCATTACAGTCGACGCTAATGTTTTTCTCTCTGTTGCTCCTAGTGTGCACTTTTCAATCTTAGTAGAATACTCATCTGAAGCATTGGAATCTAGTCTGCTAAGAGCAGAAGTGTCAATTCCACATAAAAGGTTACCAGCAGCATCTAAGTCATCCACGGAAATCAGACCTGTTGTGGATTTTCCCTAATACAACCATAAAAAGATGTTTAAACAGTAACACAAAAATACTTGTAAGAAACTGCACTGGACAGTGTTCATATGTTCTTATGTTCTTTCTCAAAAGTCTGTGTCAAACTATATTTTAGACATCCTGGTTTTGATCATTTTACTGATTTATTTAATAGCTGCTTAACACAGTTTCCATCCATATTATGGCCTCATTTAACTTAAGGTGTCCGGATGCCTGTGTAGTTTTGGTATATTTTCTGTTGATGAATTTCGTTCCTGAACGTAAGTTATTTCTCTACTGAATTTTTAAGTTTTTACTGTTTTTATATTATCTTCTATGTACCAAAGTATGTGCCTAATAATGACATTTTGTAAAGAGATTGCCATATTATTTAACTGTGTTGCGCATGTGTGTGTAAAAATAATTCGGGAATCCTTGCGTTTTTTTTAATTATTTAATGGCATCGGAATCCTTGCGTTTTTTTAATTATTTATTGGCATTGTGCACGTGCGTTAAAAAAGGTTGGGAAGACAATATTTTTGGATTTTGACATCATATAACTGGAAATTTGAAACAGCTGATTTTACATTCATTATTTGACCAAAAGTGCTACATGTAGTTTTCCTTACAATGGAAGGAAGCCAGATTATTTGTGAACCTCAAAATTCGCCTATTCTTTGTTATTATTATGTCAATTCTTTAAAATGATTCCCTTTGAAAAACAAACAATACGTTAAACAATTTTAGACAGTTACGTTTTGTGTGCGTGTCTTCAGGTATTAAACATAATAAAAAAAGTACATACACGAGCCTCCATAATAAATTTGAAGCCGTCTTTCATCCGTTCTTTAGACAATACATCTGTGTCTGCTTTAGATAAAGCACTTACAATAGCATCTCTTTTACTGGTTCCAAATTTCTTCAAATCGGTGTAACTAAAACAAGATGTTAAATACATACATGTGTCATAAATGTATTTTAGCAGTCTATTAAGTTTTGCTATTTTCGTGGTACAATAACATCCGCAAAATTAGTGCCAGCGAAAGTGGACAAATACCATAAGGAACCCAGAGTAAAACTGCGAAAAATAAGTTTACAATAAACATATCTATTAATTGTTCAGCAGATCCTAAGTTATGAAACTTCAAGTTATCTATTAATGCGTACGTCCAGGTCAGTTTTTTTGCAGGACAATACCAACTTTGCAATAGCAACTAAATTGATTATGTATTCCTAATTGGGGAAAAATAGTACAGCTGTCAAGAAATGTCGAGTGACAAAGAAAACTACGAATTTATAGTCCCATGCAACGAAGGGTTTACGTTCTCATGTTCAGTGATTGTTACATCTTTGTAATTCTGCTGGACATTGAAATTACAATTTCATTCTTACATAATTCTATTCACTATATATCACTTTTGATATAATCACATCTTGATAAGTTACTGTTACTTCAACATAATGTATACCTAAATTGGGAGAGTAATTTGGGAGATGCCTCACTTAATGTTTCACTGTCAGTCTGTGATTCAACCTCAGCTGATGACGAGGCGTCGAAATTTGTTGAACTCTTATAGGCCTTCATTGCTTCATCAGCCTGTTAAGTAAAATTCGCATGTTGTCTTAAACGAATTATTTCAAAAGTAAATAAATGTTAATTAATTATAGGATAATTTATTGGGCGGAGTGAATATCCAAAATATGATCACGAGTGCCACATAATGCATCTGATTAAACGAGTGCGCGGAACTTGTTCCGCGCACGAGTTTAATCTGATGCTTTATGCGGTACGAGTGATCATATTTTGGATATTCACGATGCCCAATTGATTATCCTATTTATTATATAGATCAAAATTGTTTTCGTAAAATTTTAATGCTTAATCCTAAATTTTATGAACGGCGGATAAATATCTGTATAGTAGAAAACCATCTGCAATTTTGCGGGAAAAACCCGAGAGTGAAAATAAACGATAATTTTCACATGTGATTTACCGTGATTTCTATCACTCGGAAAAATCGATATTTCATCTCTATCTATATAATAAATAACAATACCTCAGTTACAGACTCAAGACAGATATTCTTTAACAGAGTCATCAATGATTTAATAATATTCGCCGAGTATTCTACAGTAATCCTGTTTCGTGTATATAAATTACTTAATATACAATGGAATATGAAATATAAGACTTATTATATTATATGGGAAAATTATACATAATACATAATAATTATGCATAGAAATAATAATATTTTGCCTAAGGGTCGGTCAGTGGTTATTAGACGACCAAAATCATTTCAATTTTGTATCAAGAAATCCAAGATTTGATGTTACCTGTTCCTGTGTTATGCATGGTGATTTTGTTATAGCGTTTAGTTTATCAGCACGCTGGGCATCATTTGGTATGCTTTTAATATCGTCTATGGTTAATCCGCAGGCTATATTCTTTATGTTCGAGATTCTTTGCAGGGTAAAGTTTGTATCAGATCCATTGATGACTCCAATTTTAGACTTTAATTTGTCTACAAGAATTCTGGCCTATAATTTGAGAAAATAAATACAGTAATTTGTAATAATGTTATTCAAAGACATGTACTGCGTTACTGTTTTCTGTGGAGACATTCGTTGAAAAACGATCCATGCGATTTACGAACGTCAAAGTAAGTGCAAAACTGAAAACTATAAGTAAATAAAAGGGATTTTCTAATTCTAATAATATTCTTAAGGATGTACAGAAATTGCCAACGTGAAGATTTAAAAAATGAATAATGTATTAAGTGACTACGTGCAAATTGAAACAAATTCCAAATCAAAATCATTCAAAATTCTCTCAAATGAGTATACGGGCACAACAAATTTTAATAGGAAAGCCAAATAGAACCTATTAAATGAGTACTGTTATTGTAAACTCTGTTAAATAATGATTGACTTTATTCATCATGAACAAAATTAAAAGTAAACAACTTTGTATTCTGTTGACGTGTGCTGCCGTCAATGTCTTTGGTGTTCAGTGCGTTGCTTATTCTATCAATGCACCCCTTCCAAAGAGTTCGTGCGATATGTCAATATCTTCTGCTTCATTTTTCGATTTCGTCAGGGTTTTTTTATCTCGACCTTGACCTTGGAATACCTTTCTAGCATTTAATATTATTATGACAAGCTATATTCGTTTTGATTTACTTACCCGTTTAGCATCAACTTCTATTGTCACCTCAGACGTGTCACCTGTAATATCTGGTAAATCTGAAATAGTTGCATTTTTCAGATATTCAGTGGGTATATTGTCTCCTAGTCCACTTTCGATGGCTTTTTTCACACTGCTTGGACTTGCTTTTATCTATTTTCGTTTTAAGAAAAAAGTTTTGCATAAAATTTTTGTTTTATACAATTTATACACTTTCTCATATTTGTATGTATTACTTCAGAATTTCTTTGGTGATTGTTGTGATAGTTTATTTGTAAACTAAATTCCAATTTGAATTATATTAAAATAATATTATAGCAGATAATAAATTTAAATTGTAAATCTAACGAAACAAGAGACCACAACAAAAACATTGTCAAATTGTCTGTTAAAAGAATGATGCGAACAAATACCAATCGAAAGATGTTATATTTAAAAACCCTCAAACAGCCGAGTTGACACTATGCTCTTAATGTAAACTATCCACGATATCCTAAATGGGCCAAAGTTATTATTACATCAGTAAAAAGAAACCAAATAAATTTTAAGGACTGTTGTCAAATACGTACGATTGCGAAAAAATTTATTTTTATCATAACTGAAGTCTGAAACATCTTACATGTCACGCATCCTATGTTCTTATTTTCCTTAAAAAATGGAAGTAGTGCCTAAGTTCGGATCATAACCACGATTCTACAGTGTCAATCGATACGGAATGCTACCAGTACATAGCGAGTAAGCTACGTTAATAATTGGATACACTTATTACTGACTAGTGGTATATGATACCCGACCCTATTCATCAACACCCCCAACTCACACACTACTGTAATGGAATGAGTTGTGGAATGCCTGTTTCATTTTCGGTTGTTGTGGATCGTCTTTTTGGCAATTTTCTTTGTGTTTGGTATATTGTTATTACCTTCATTTAGCAATGTTTATAAATACATGTATGTGCGGTATTTAAGCATTACAGCGTTTGAAAGAATTAGACGTGCTAAAGTTTACATGTAAGTTTCGCTGTTTTTGATTGGAACAATAAATTTGTACATTTACATTTAGTCTAATCGTTCGTGACCGGAATTATCTTTCATTATTAATATTTGATAATATTGAAGATACAAAAAAATGTATGTCATAATGAATGATTGCTAAAATGTTTAGAGACATTTGTAATCGTCAAAACTGTTAAGGGGAACCATATTAACTATTGTTATGAAACACATCAGCTACCTTTATTGTTTCCTATGTATTCATGAATATTTACAAGCACAAAATGCATGAAAACACGACATTTGAAAAATTACTTGATATAAAGACTCCAGTATAATCTGCTATTGCTTCGAGATGAAGCGATTATACAGAAATTTGTAATCTACCAATGTCATTAATTTTGTATAAAACACCAGATAACTTAATACAGTGAGGTAGTCATTTCGTGTTTGTTTTCATAACAACATAACGCAAAATAAAATGTGTAGATAAAAAGAAAATAGTACATTTGCATTAGTATGAGTGAATGAGAAAAGCGTCACAAATGTTATTGTAAAAAAACTTAATGCATCCTACATGTCATTTCTACCTTCGTCACTAGAGATGATATCATTGATTTTGGTGGTTTGACGTCACTGTTCTTCGTCTTCTTAATGTTGGTGGCAAACAACTCGATTATGCTATCAGAAAATGATGAAGTTGGAATCTTATCTATGTCGCTAGAATACATGGCAATCACCCCAGATCCGATTTTGTCAAGGTCAGAACTGGTAAAAGCACCCTAAAACATTTAAGGTTATTATCGTTAGATGATATTTGATTAGCTTATAATCCACCCCCAGTTAGCAAACTTGGAAGAACACAAATCAAATGGTGTAAACTACCAACATATACTGATACAATTGAAGAATGCTTTTAGTTTCTGTCTTGAGAATTATTCTAAACCTTGATTTTTATCAATTTGATTTATTAGTGAAATCCCTCCATAAACGTTCCATCTGAGAATTTGTGGTCATTTTTTGAAAAATGCAGAGTTTACCTTGTCTTTTGATTTTCTTCAACTACAGTAATTTGACCTTCAATCATTTAAAATATATATCTCAATCTCGTACCAATTATTTTTAGTTGACCTTGTAAGTAGAACCTTGGGCTAGAAAAGGATTAAAAACTCAAATGGACAATAAAAAAGGGTTAAGTATATCTAATAATTACGAAAACATTAATCTTCATTTTAAAGCCAAGAGGAATGAAGCCAGATGCTTCGGAGAGAAACGCATTTCGTGTGTCATTAACGTCCACCAATCACACACCCGTTTAGTTATATAAAGCAGCAAGTCACTGGAAAAGCAACAATGAGAAAAAATGTTGTTTCAGTACTGTAGGCTTATCTGATATCCATAAACAAACACACAATTTTGACGATACAATTTTACCCTTAACCCTGCAAACAACAATAACGGGCGTTTGACATAAATATTGCAGCATGAAACGTTCCGTACAACAAACTCTTATTTATATACTAATGGAATTTTTTCATTTAAAGAAATATGCAAAATAAATATCTGAATACTAACATTTTATTTATCATAGGAGCTTGACATTAGGGCCATTTCTTTGCAGTTGGCATCTTACCTAGACCTTGTTTTCAGACTAATATCAATGGAAAACTACAAACTAAATTCTACGACAGGTGATGACTTTTTCTTCCCTGTTGTCAAATTTTCATTCATTGACGCAGATTTCCTTTTGCTTAGCTCTCGCGCATGTTGTTTAGATTTCACAACTCATACGTTATACTACATCATGCGATCACTATTCGGATTTTCTAGATCAGACGCTAATGTTGACCAAAACGTTATTTAAACACGGATTTGTAGCATGATAGGTTGATAGCAACTCCTCAAAAGTTCTATTGCCGTCATCATTACTCTGTTGGTCGTTGTTCAAAATCCCTCTCCCAAATGCTATCAAACATTTGTTCAGAACGTTGGGTGGGATTTCCTATTCTTGGATTTGACCATGAGTATCTGAACAGGTGTCTAATAATTACAGGCAGGCAGTGTCTTCCATCGAGTGTACCCTGTTATACTGGTTTAAGTTTTGGATTTTTTTTCTCTTGGTTTCTACGTCATGTCTATATTTTAACTGTTCTATGGTCATCAATTCCGTTCGGTTTCTTACATTTTATGTTATACTGTTATACATATAACTGTATTTGGATCACATTAAAGTTCTGATTATTTTCACTTGCTGGGGCGTTTTAATTAAAACCGGATCAAGTTTAACAGACTTAAATTACCGAAATACTTACACTCGATTTACTTAAGGCAGTCTTGGCAGCGTCTAACAACTTTTTCCCCTGCAAAGATCAAATGAATCAAATTAAAGAATTTTTTCTTACATTTCTCCCTCCTTATTGTATTATGACTTCCCCCGGATATGACTAATAACCTGATTTGAACCTAACTGATACGACGGGTGCTGAGCGTGGAGCAGTAATTTCTTACCTTTTCAGAGAACATGGACGTATTTTAGTAGGGTTTTTGTCACTCAGCTTCCGGTTTTTGTGTTATTTGTTTGTTTTGCAGTGTCCCCTCTGTTGTTTAGTCTGTCGCATTCTTCTCGGTATCTTCGATTCTATTTTGTTAAAGTGTTTCCATAAATTTTTTCCAATATTTTTTGTTGATAAAAAAAACATTTATGAGTTTGATTAATATCGAGCGAGCGTCTGGCATAGAAGATAACGTTTGAAAAAGTGACCAAAAAATTGCCTTCTTTGTATAACATTTACATTTTCAGCTTTTTGTATTAAATTAAGTGGCTGTACTGTGAATTCATATTTTAAAAAAATTGAAAAATTATTACTGGAGACAATTGTTAAATAATATTACTATTTCCTATATTCCTTAATTTTCAAACAAATGTCAGATGATATCCTAAGACTGCATAAATTAATACAAATGTTTTTAACGTAAGCGGTGTATTTTACATACTAGCTGGTTGCCTTCTATAAAATATAAGTCTTAAGACAAACGTTATTAAAATCAATGCAATTTTAATATAACTTACTATTTTTTTTAATGTCGTTGACCCCTGGATTTCTCAAAACAAACAAAAGTCTAATGTCAGATTTATGTTTCAGTTTTCGACAACTAACATGGAAAACAGCTAACCAAAATATGAAATCGAGTCTAGTGTATTAACTTTGATATGGAGGCAATAGAACAAAAAAATGAAAACGTAACTAGGGCCGCGGATGTAGAACAAGACGTTATTTAGACTTTTTGTCATGAACATACATCGAAGCCTTAAATAGAATGTTTAATATCTCCCACGAAATCGATAGAACAAACTGATGTTCTTCGAAAAGTTATCTTCCCTTAACTCAGCGTACACTTCAAAACAGATTTTCTTGCACAGACTTTATACCTTCCTTAGTGGAACAATACAATCAGTGTTTTTTATCCATGAAGTTCATAACGTGTTCGTAAAATACGGACAAGTACATTACTTTACTGGTTATGTTACTGAAAAGTACTTTCACCAAAAAAGGTAAATGGAAAAAATTGTTGATGCTTCGATTCGAACAAAAGCTAACGTTTTACACGAATGAACTGTGACAATGATTTCACTCGTTTCAAAGAAATTTTCACATCCGGAATCTTCTGAGGATTTACTGCTGCAAATACTAATTGCGAAATCAGCAACATGACTTTTTTTGTGAAAGCGTTGATATGTCAGCCTTAAAATGATGTGACTAACTGTGACTGTAACCTCAATTTGAGACGTATTTGGTGTGCAAGCTTACATATTTCTGGACAAACTATCTTCAACTTCCAGTAAAGAGTTGTAGAGAGTTTTGCTTGGATAGTTAAATCGCTTTAAAGACTAATGCTCTGAAAGTGATATTTATCACTTTATTAACATTTGCTCAAAGTACTTGCGAGATTGCGCCCGAGTTTATTTTAAGTATGCCACGAAAGTTTCAGAACAGTAATTAATGGCACATCAAGTTAACCTTCATTTAATAATTTAATATTTTGTAGTGCTTTCTTCAAAATCATATTTCATACTTTTTAAATCTGTTCTCTCATGTAATTATATTTACTTATAACTTGTATCTCTCAAAAGGAGGAATTAAAGAATATATAAAAAGCTGTGCTACCATACAAGATAGACCTTTTTTAACTTTTTTTACTTTTTTCTATAAAATAATTCTGACTGCAACGTATTGTTTTACTTTAAAAGACACAATTTTCGTAATCACACTGTATTTGCAGCTAAACATTATGTTTAAAAGCAGTAATATAAATATGAGATATTATGCTTCTCCTGTACATCGGGATTCGTTTGGCGACTGGAAATTTTGGCGGTTTTTTTATCTAAAGCCATTTGTTTTATTTTGCCGCGTTTAGTTTTGGTATTTCGTCCAACTGATGTGTTTAATTTTTGCTACTTCCATGACTGGAAGTGAGCATTATAGGATTATTCCGCGCACGAGTTTAATCATCCTCACAAGTCAGGGTTTCTGTGTCCACATGTGTCCACGAACCCCTGACAAACTTAGCTAGGAAATTCCCGGGCTATAAGATTTTCGTATGACGTCAATCCTTTAAAATATCAACTAATGAAATTGCTTGAAAGAAGCAAGTGTTTGGCAGTAGTCATTCTTACTCATTCTGGAGTGTGAAGGAAACGTAACGCAACTAAATAATAACGCGGTAATAACAAACTATTAACACTACTATACAAAATACACTGATTTTCACATGGTCTACGCAACACATCCGTTTGGTTTATTTACAATCGACATCGGGATATCCCCTAACCAAGTCGTGAATGAAAGCGAGCTTTTTATTGGCTACATTAAGGTACGATGTAGCCAATGAAAATTGTGACTTCTAGCCCGGGAATTTCCTAGCTAAGTTTGTCAGGGGTTCGTGGACACATGTGGACACAGAAACCCTGACTTGTGAGGATGGAGTTTAATCTGATGCTTTATGTGGCACGAGTGATCATATTTTGGATATTCACGATGCCCAATTGATTATCCTATTTATTATATAGATCGAAATTGTTTTCGCAAACTTTTAATGCTTAATCCTAAATTTTATGTTTGTTTGTTTGTTTGATGGTGTTTAACGCCACTTTCAGCAATTTTTCAGCTATATCATGGCGTCCAGTTTTTATTGGGGGAGGAAGCCGGAGTACCCGGAGAAAACCCCCGACCTGCGGTAGGAAAACTTGTCAATTAAGATTGGAGTCGAGTACACCCTGCCTGCAGTGAGAATCGAACCCGCAATCTCAGTGTTGACAGACCACGTGATCAATAGTAGACGAACTACCTTGACCACTCGGCCACCGAGGCCCCCCTAAATTTTATGAACGGGGGATGAATATCTGTATAGTACAAAATCAACTGCAATTTTGGCGGTAAAAACCCGAGAGTGAAAATAAACGATACTTTTCACATGTGATTTACCGTGATTTCTGTCACGCGAAAAATTCAATAATTCATCTCTATCTATATAATAATGGTTATTATATCTATACATCCATGCTCTTAAGGATACCAGCCATAACGCCAACTTTTTCTTGGGACAGCCGGCACCATCCCGAGCAGCACAAAGGTCCACTTCTGTATCCTAACTATCAAGCCACACCTGGCACTTGGAATATCTTGGGCAGCTGTTGCTCGCCAACAAGCAATACATGTCAATTAAGACTGGAGTCGAGTACACCCTTCCGCAGTGAGAGTCGAACGCGCAACTTCAGTATTGACAGACCAAGTGATCAATAGTAGAAGGCTTACTACCTTAACCAATCGGCAACATAGGTCACCTCAATAAGAAAATATTTTTACAGCCTACCGTTAATTAAAGTTAAATAAAATCGTAACAGATGCTACGGTTTGTATCTGTTAAAATGCTAGAAATGTTTGACAATGTAAAATCACTTGCAGAGTGCATCCACAGTCAGACTTTTACTAAAATAATTTATAACTCAAAATAAAAGTTTACATACATAGTAACTGTATTCCCAGATGTATCTGTTTGTTAGTTTGAATTACTTACCATATTCTTTGATGTTATTGTTACGTTCTTCATTTTACCACCAGACATTGCATTATTTAGCGACGCAAGTGGAATCTGATCAAATGAGTTCATTGGCAGAAACTGTATTAACGGACCAATACAATCCAATGTTGAATCGTTAAATTTGGAAGGATCTGCTAAAGATGGTATGCGCTTAAATACAACGTCTGCTAGTTTGGCGAGCTGAAAGATATTTTAGATATACACAAGTTGCATGTATAATTATAATGAGAATCATTTCAGCTTTGATTTTGAATTGCTAAGATGAACACAGTAAAAGAATTGTAGCGATTCCAAAATGGTAAAAAAGTTGAAAAATATACAAAAGGTTTCAGATGGGTTAAGATGAGTATAAGAAACTTACATCAGCACTGTCAAAACTATCCGATTTGTCACATATATCACATACTGCAGCCTTAAGTTCTGTTGTATCTAGTTCCATCAAAATGCTCCTGTTGTACACCATCATCTTAAAGGAGCTGCATCAAAAACAAGACTACATGTAAAACCAATACGGAAAAGACTTAAGGCTTGTTGCGATATATTTTTTCGTATTTAAGTTAAATAGTCAAACATAGGCATGATAATTTTTATAGCTTATGTTAATGAAGAAACGTGTTTTCACATTTCTACATTACAATGAGCTCATTTTAACCAATTCGTACTTGTTTGTATGTATGTTTATTTGAATGGTGTTTAAGTATTTAAGTCCAGTTTTTATTAGGAGAGGAAGTCGGAGTACCCGACATTACTCGTACTTGTAAGTTACATATAGTTATATGTACTCAAATAAAGCATGTTTTCAAGGGAAGTAAAATATTCGTTTAACACCGTAAAATGATATAAATACTCATAGTTCGTACTTGACAATCTGATCCTTTTTCAAGTCTTTTGGCTGTACACTCTGAAGAGCTTCTTTCATAAACTGAATACCATTTTTGGTGTCAGTCTTACTAAAGTCAACTTTAGACAACATCTGGAATAAACAACATAAATAAACATGTTTATAGAAATCCCCCAAACTGTCGAGCAAATGACATTACTTCTTGTATTCAATTATCTACATTTATCTACATTTTACACTTACTTCTGATTTGTTCATCAGATTGCCCATGAAAGAGGGGTCAGCTCCACATGATGTTAGAAGATCGGACAACGAATTTTTCTGAGTTGTAGTCAGCGGTTTCCCGTTCTTTGTATCATTCATTAGTTTAGAAGTGGTAATGTTTGCTAGTATATCGATGGAACGTTTGTCCAGTTTGTTACAATGTTGTGCAAGACCATCAACGCTGCAAGTAAAGTCAGACAATAAGCAAATAAGTAACTATAGATGTTCTGTACGACATTTATATATTATTTAAACAGAAAGTAGTATTAGTGTATGATTGAAATAAATTATTAGATTTTTAGAATTTTAGGATTTTCTCGAACGATTAAGTTAACAATTTGTTAGACCAAATCAAAACCTGTTTTATTTGAATGTTTCCATCTGTTTAAGCCTTATTTTACCGATCCTACTAATTCGTCTTATATCTTGTGCTAAATTGATTTTCACATTTTGCCCTATTTGAAACATTGTTTTGTCGTTGCGAGGATCCTTATGATGAATGGAGAGGAGACTTGTACCGATAAGGCGTGTCAATGTTATTGATTAAGCATATCAGAATTTGACTGCACTACCAACTAGCACTATCTATTTTCTAGTGTGTTCTATCGTTTAATGATTGAATCTTATAAAATTAAACCTTTCACTTCCTTTTTCGTATACTGTGACCGCTTTAAACAATCGGGCTTGTAACTAGTCAGTTTATTTAAAATGTATACATGCATGTCAATTTGCCATAGTGGATTCTAACAGTGCAAAGCCAGTGCGGAAATACTTAAAAGCGTTAACGTACTGACACTAGGTTTATCTCGTCATTTAGTTTGACTTTTAGAATGTACTTGACAAACATTTGTTGATAAAAAATATAAAAGCTACAATTTTACTTACTTGTCGATCATAACATCTGGCGGCGCATTTTTCAGACAGTCCATATCTAAGATTTCTGGGGAATATTTCATTGTAAGATTCCATTGATCTTTATCCCAGTTAGAACAATTCCTTACGTCTACTAGTGATTGGATGGTCTTTGCATCAGCTGTACCTGAGGCCTACAATAATACTACAGTGAGAGTTTTTAATAATCTAGATGGGTGCTGGGAGTGTCTGAAAACTCGATCTGCAAGGGCGCCTTTCAACTAAATTTTAAGTAAGGTATTTTCACTCTTGATCGATTGTATATTTTGTATTATTAATGTATTTAACTACCGATTGAATAATAGCTTGATGCTCACCTTTTTTTAACCATTGTCGAAGGTGACATGAAAGAGTAAAACTCATGGCGTTGTTTATGTGACACTGGTAAAGCTCTTGTAAAATGCAACAGATTTTCGTTACTTGTTGATTAGAATACATTTAAACAATGACCTACCAACAGAAGTTTTCCACAGTCAATATTCCTGTCAATGGCAACTCTAGTAAAACAGTCAACATACGTCAAATCTTTACACATAGTAAGCTTTTGACTTCCATTCATCTTCTGAAACATAGCTCGTTCGACCATTGGCTACAATAAATGACTCTGTTAATCAAAAAGTGGGGTCATAGCTAACACAAATGCAAATCACAAAAAATTAGTTAAATATAATGAAACAAAATTAAGAGAGGCCCCAGGAAAATATTTGTGTAATCACATTTGATAGACATAGAAATTTGTTATACAATCAGTTTGTTGTTAATTTGTGCACAAATTATTTGTGTTTTGAAACAAATCATTTCACGTGTTTCTGAATTTTGTAGTGGGTTTACAAACCTTTTTTTTTGTTGTCAAGAATTTTGATAATAATGTTGATTCTTTAATTGGTTGACTTTTACTGTTTTAATTGACCACTCTTATGTACATCCATGAACCAAATGTGAAAACTAATTCTAGATTACAAGTTTACGTGGATAATTATTAGAAAATGATATCTCTCTATTCGTGTTCATACCTCTAGTATAGAAAATGCAGTTTTTGGTAGCTCTGTTTGATCTTGGAGTGTTACGGTTATTGGATCTCGAATGAACTTCACCAAATTATCTTTTTGCCTTTGGGTAAGTGCAGCCCATATTTTGAGGTAGAATTTGATGCCGTCGCAGGTTGCCATGTAAGCCGTTGTCTGAAACACTAATTACAACAATAGAGTAAACATACATTGCTGCATCAATTCACAACTCAGCAAGTTTATATAAAAGACCCTGGTTTTGTAGTTTGTGGCACAGAGTTAAACCACTTTAAAAATATTTATTTTTAAATTAAATATAAAAAGTCTGTAATTAAAATAAAATGTTTTATAAGTTAGAATTCAAATAATTAATCCGGATACTTTCCTAACAGAACAGTTAACAATGCCTGCTAGACCAGGCAATTCTTGATCATCAAAACTATCTTGTTTATGATGGTCATTGCAATTACTAGTAATAGGCAATATTCTTAAAAAATCTAAAATACCATTAGCCTAAATCAATGTTAAAAAATTCCAACAATGCAGAAATGCAGAAATGTGACTCTACAACAACACTCACGTGATAAATTTGAAAGATAGTTATAATCTTGCTGTGAAGCTATTGGCAAGGCATCGAAGAAAGTTTTTTTCATAGATCCGTACATATCAAAGGCCATGCAGTTCCCTGTAATGTCTTGATATAGCTGGCATGTCTGACATTCTTTTGGACAAAGATATGTTACAACTGGAAGCGCTTTCGTTGATGTCACTAAAAGAAAATTGTCGAGATATTTGTAATTGTATTTTTTTCTTATTTTCAATTAAAATTTTTGCAAACTCAAAGAGTTTAAATTATTGAAGGACGAATAGTTCACAGATAATACAAAAGCTGCATACATAATAGGTATAAGGTCGGGTGTTTTCTCCGGGTTCCTCGGCTTTCTCCCCAATAAAAACTAAATGCTATGATATAGCTGAAAAATTACTGAAAATGGCGTTAAACATCATTAAAAAAACAATCGTCCTGCATATAGCTGAAATACTGCTCGCTGGACGTTAACCACTCATTTAACCAATCAGCAAGTTCTTGAACTACTATAATATAAACAAAATAAATTGACTTTATGGTTAGATA
Organism: Limnoperna fortunei; assembly: GCA_944474755.1. Lineage (NCBI taxonomy): Eukaryota > Metazoa > Mollusca > Bivalvia > Mytilida > Modiolidae > Limnoperna > Limnoperna fortunei. The sequence continues at coordinate 80,749,401 of OX104117.1, read as the reverse complement.
TATAAAATTAATGGACCACGGTAACATAAGGCCATATTTTGCACATTAAAATTCCAAAATCTAACAATATTAAACACTTACCAACTGTCTTAAGAGTTTGTGTGGTCATCAGCGGGGAAGTCATTGGCGGAGGCATTGTTGATGTTTTAGGTAACGTTGTAGTACTTCCGTTGGATGGAGGAGGCGATGGAGAACTCATTCCTAAAGGGGCAGAGACAAATTTAGTTAATTGTATGATATACTAATAATCGTGTTCTTCGACTACATTCTCTGTCGATCCTACCAAAATCTTCATATTGTTCAGCTGCAGTCTCATTAGCCTTTCCCGATTCATTAAGTGATTTATTGTTTGTTAACGTGTTCTCGTCCTGCATATAGCTGAAATACTGCTCGCTGGACGTTAACCACATTAAAATTCCAGAATCTAAAATATTAAACACTCCACTTACCAACTGTCTTAAGAGTCTGTGTGGTCATCAGAGGTGAAGTCATTGGCGGAGGCGTTGTTGATATTTTAGGTAACGTTGTAGTACTTCCGCCGGAAAGAGGGGGTGTTGAAGAAGTCATTACTGGGGGCGTTGTTGATTTCTGCGTCGACGTCTGAGCTACACTGTATGAAACTGAATGGCAAATTTAAAATAAAATAATTTTTTAATCTATGAATTTAGATTGAGGATCACTATGTACATGTTATTTACACTCGGTGGATGAGTAGTCGAGATAATTAGCCATCTGTTATTGATCAACGGCGTACCAACGATTTTGTAAGTTCGAACCCCGAAAGGTTAGACTCCAACCAAAATTAACAATGATTGTCCGTTAAAGGTCGGGGGTGGTCATCCGGTATTCCGGTTTAGTCCCAAAAATAACACTAAAGGTTATAATATATTTAAAATTTGCTGAAGTAGCTCAAACCCCGATTCAAACAAAAAAAACGTACAATCGATCATAATTATATGTCTCTGATACAACCAGTAAAAATTACCGTATAAATAAAGATCATAAGATTTTATGAAGCTGAGCTTACTCAAGAAGAAAAGAAGACACTGCCCCCTGCATTCTACTGCATGCATGATGTCTTTTCAGTAAACAATTATTGCAGTTAATCTAACCTAGCCATCATGAAATCAAGGACACCATCAATACAGTTACCACGCCTTCTCAGACTTTCTTTGGAACTAGACTAAGGCGAATTGATTTCAACTTTTTAATTTTTAATTCCCCGTTCATAAATAGCATCATTCCAATATCACTGGCGTATTTTGTTTAAATTTAATAATTTATACGTTTGCTAGATCTTGCAATCTGTATTTATATTGTCTAGACCAGATACTGCTGAAGACTATTGAGCAGCAAACAGAGGTTTGTTAAGCTTTTCACTTAAGCCTTAACGGAATTTAATACACTAAATCTATAGTTATATATTTTGTCTCGGATGAAAAGACACGCAACAACAAAACCTAATAATTGTTGATAGCCAAAGCATGCTCGGACTACAAAATTGAATCTAGTCAAAATTACAGGATGTCATACTCAAGTTGCCTTAAATAACGTGCTATTTTGACTACCCATTCTCCCAAAGTCATGGGGTTCTGGGACCGCGTTCGCTCCATCATTACTTACTTATGGCAGCTATTACCGTCCTTGACTACCGTAAAACGGTCTCGCAGGACTAAGCAGTGCCTTTAGGCTTTTGTTAACAAAAATACATATTTATTTGTATTTTGGGGAGAAAAATAGATTAAAAAATTAGAGACGATAAATACTATAAATGAAATATTATCATCACCCCTGACATAATACATATATATTTTTCGGATCTAAGTGTCTCCATCTGGTGGTGACCAGAGTTAAAATCAGCAAATGAAATTTATCGTAACTGTCGCCTACTGTTTACATGTAAACAAAAAATGTCTGCGCCCAGTGTCGTGGACTTTTTTCATACGAAATGTTGGACAGATTCACTCCGGAACTTAAAAAGATGCTGAAGGAGCGATGAAAGCAGGAGCATTTTGTTTTCCAGAATGAACTGAGGACTGCAATATGGGATATGATATCAATTTGCATACGAATACTTCCACGTGTTGAACGAACATTGTTCAACATGCACATAAAGTAGAGATCTGAGCAGTATATGAATGCAGAAGTAGACGAAAAAATCATTATTTCAAAATAATAGACAATTTACATTTTCTGTAATCCTGAACTGAACAAAGGACTGAGTAAGAGGTGGGTGAATTAAGGAAGAAAGGAGATTGTTTTAACACGGATCAGCAGTGACAGAAGAATGTCAATTTGTAAATATTTCAACCTATACTGGTGTATAGAATTTGTTCAGTAAATATGTGATTTGAATTGAGGTTGACATTTATACATTATACATCTGTACATGAATCATGTATGTACGTAATCTTCAAAACATCATCACATTCAAGACTTTAGGAGAATTTAGTGAACGTTTTAACATTTTGATAACTATGGATAACTATGCACCATGTTAAAACTACTGATTATAGACGGAAAACATTCACCTTCAAAATAGACATGGATAATGTTTTAATAATATACTGTTTATGCAAGAATGTGAGGGATATTTAAAAAAGGTTCATGCAGCACACTAGTCAAACTGGGTCCCACTATTTGCCGACAAGAAGCATCTTTTTACCCACAAGAAGCGGTTTTTCACCGACAAGAAAGAAAAATAGATAATTCGTTGTAATTATTATGAAAAGAATGAAAAAAATTATTTTTGTGATTTATTGTGAAATTTTGTTGTCGTTGTTTTATTGTAAATGTAGTGTATTATTATTTACGGACAAGAACGATAAATACTTTACGGTATTTGTTTAAATTATGATGAAAATTATTTATGTATAACTCTTAGCCACGCGTATTATTTGTGTATACAGTGAGTTTCCAGACCTCACGACGGTCATATAGTGGCATCGAGCATAGCAGCAATGTAGATAAAACCGTTGGTATGAGTAAAATGAGCCATCCCAATGCAAATAATTTGGTCCCATTATTATTGGACTGGTGGCTTTACCTTTGCGTTTAAGGTTACTTTCTTGGAAACTGTGGTCGTGACGAAGTAAGCACCAAGGTTGAATGTTCTGTCAACATTTACAGGCACTGGCAAAATGTTTCCATTAAAATTCAGTGAAACAAATTATGCTTGGTGGTTTACCAGATGCCTGAATAATTTCTTTAATAAATGGATGTTTGGCAGAATTCATATTAATGACGCTTTGCATGTCGTCAGCCACATTTTGTTTTTTAGATGGATTTTGCTCTTTATTGATTTTATATTCGACATTTTCTACATATTCTGAGTCTCTAGATTGAATGTCAGAGTTGTCTGAAAATAGTCTTTTAACGGATTTTATGGAACCCAAATCAACTTAAGATTTATAAACTTATTTAGTATTTAGTGATGTACTCTTGTGTGTATTTTTGCATTACCTTGTAAACTAAATGTATCACTTGCAAAACTCCATCCTAAATATTCAGCTATGGCTTTGTTAGTACAATCTTGGGAAGAGCCTGGCATTTTTTCGAACCAACTGACTCTTTTTTGTAACTGTTATCTCTCTTAAGAGAAGCATAGTACCTTTTCAACACAAAAAAAGTGTCGAGTTATATTTTCGTTTTCAACTGACTTTTGTTAAAATTTGTTGTTTTACGATAAGCATTTAAATAACTGTCGTCAGTTCACACGTGGTTTTTTTTTAAATAAATAAACAAAAATTGACTCCTTGAACAAATGTTCAAAATGAGCGGCAAAATATGCGTTGTTCTATTTGCATCAATATCAGAACGAAAATAAAGATACAGAAAATATCAGTTTTTTTCCCCAAACAGCTTTAAAAGTAGAGAGATTTTGGTGCAATGTTTACCTTTTAATAGTAAACTCACTAATGCACTGAATGAAATAGAAGTCAATATGTGGAACGTAGCATTACTACACAAAAATACTGATTACATTCCCGATTCAACCTAAGAATATAATTGTAGTCCACGTACTAGTGCGATCCTGACGTAAGCCAATGATATGACAAAGATATTAATAGCGAGTTTAGCTCGTAGCGGGCAGCGAAGCTGCCCGCGAAGAGCGGTGAGCTCTTCGGCAATTACATGTCACATGGTCAAAATGAAATCACGTGATCAAAATCTGCTTAATGCTGATATTGATTTTTTTTCGTCCGGAAGTTGATATCGTCAAAAAACTGTAACAAAGTGAATAAGGAAGGGCTAAAATTAATTTCAAAGAATTAGTTAAAAATAAAGTTGACATCGATAAAAAATAAATGTTAAATTTAAAAATAACAAACAAAATTTCATACTATTTTTTTGCATTCTCTAAATCGATCTTTAAAAACTGACATTTCATGTGACGTCACCATTACAAAGAAAGACGTCACATTATCACTGGAATGTAGTCGAGGCACTTTTAGGGTATTCGAAAGTAACATAAATTATGAAAGCAGATTATATATAAATAATAAGGACTATATTGTCTGTGCTCGCATTTAGGTGATGCCTACTCCATATTAGATTTGGTGAACCACCCAATCAAGTAACAAATAGCCATTTACTCCGTATACTGTTCATCATTTGACTATGTATACCGTCTCCCATGGGGGACGGTAAGAAACAATTACGGCAGTGATTGCTAATTGTAAAACAACCGAAGGATTACAAGATCATACATGATTTTATCGACACGTGCATTCAATTAATCATCCCAATTATCGATAATTAGCAAGTGCATATTATTGTTTGAAATTTATTATAAATAAGTACATTTTTAAATAATTTACTAATTTATTATGACTTAGTTATGAATACAATTTATTTTAAACTTTCTTTTCGGGAATTAAACTTCTTGACGGTTCTTGTCGGTAAATAGGAAGACCGGTCAAACTTTTCATTACATGAAAGCAATAATTCTAACGGATTTAGAAATCAAATGTACTGGAAGAAAAGATCAAATGTATTGATGTTCATGCATGATGATTATATTCATAGTTTCAAAACCTACTACACATTTTCACAATAATTTCCATTTCATTTTGTCTTATTTTTAGTTGTTTGTTGTGTTTACCATACTTCCAGAAATTTTTTAGCTATATCATGTCATGTAGTTTTTTGGGGAGGAAGCCGGTGTACCAGGAGAAAACTCCCAAACTTCGACAAGGTTCAAACGGGTGACGAAATCCTGGAAAAGTCATGGAGTTTTAAAAAAAATTTAGTTCAAGGCCTTGAAAAATAATAAAATCCCAAAATTATTATATAAGTCATGCATTTTAAGACAAAAAGGGTATAGGAACCACGTGTATTTCTCTCAAATCATGTATTTATCATTATAAAAAAATTACAACAAAGTTTCGGGGAAAAATGTCTACTGGCAGTGCCTTTATCTCATTCTGTTTAAAATTGTCATGCTATAATCAGTCATGGAAAATGGTCACAAACTAGTGGTTCTTGACAAGTCATGGAATATTTAGACAAAGAAGGAGTATTGACCATGTTTCGGTAGGAAAACTTGCAATCCTTGTCAATTAAGATAGGAGTCAAGCACACCCGATTAATTAATTGTAGATTACTAACTACCTCAACCACACTGCCGCCGAGTCCCTGTCTTATAATACTCAGTCTCAGAGTGATTTTAATGACCTGAAATAATTTTTCATATACTAGTACATGTACATGTGCTTCGTGGCAAGAATGAGACTTGTTTGGTACTAGTTTACATATACTGTATGTACCGGTACTTTATCTGCTCTGGAACCAGTTAAAAGAATAAACCCATGTTTTGTCAGCAAAAACTGGATGGTTATGAATGAAGTGTTAATTAACACGGTGTTCTAGAAACATAAAATAAGTGGCAGAAAAAAAATTAATATAAATATAAAACAGCGGAAACAGTTCAATAACAGATACTATTTGTAAACTCCTGGGTGTTAAATCACAACCAGCTGCTTCAGTTAGGCTAATTGAACCTCTTTGCAGATCATAAATTGTCACATGAGCTATATAATTGTATCTAAGAATAATTTATGAGTACTGGTATGCTAAATACAGACCACAATTAAAGGTTGATGTTTGAATAGCTGCTACTTAAGGTTCTAGATGACCCAGTTAACAAAATCATGGACTTGAAGTGTACTATTTTGGGAAAATGCAAGGCTACATCAATACATGTAACTTAACGAAAATTGAAAAATACATTTAAATAGGGCTCCAAATTTGGGTTTTCATAAATATATTTGCAATCTTGATTTTGCATATTGAATTTGTTGATATATTTCCAAGCGACTTGTGTACATGTATACGGTCAGGTTTTGGAATTGAACATTTACTGGTAGACACAAATCTTATTATTTACTTCAATAATGCTTAGTTAAAATGAATAAATGCAACAGCTGCGTGTGCAATTTTTGGACAACGCACTTGTTTTTTAATCATTCAATAAGTATGCAACATAAGAATTAAAACCAAGGGAACTGCCTTATGCAGGGGCTTGTCATTAAATACATGGCAAACTATGTAGTTCTTCTAACGATTCTCTTAAAATCAGCTGTGATTCCTGTACATGTATGCAGCTTTAAGTCTACATGACAGGCAGCTTAGTTATGACAGTGTATGAGACTTTTATTTAGCTTTATTTAGTTTAACTTGTTGAGGTACAGGCCAATAAGGTCTAAAATTAAACTTAATGTGCAATTGTAAAAATTCCAACTAGTTGAAACTTGTCTATATATATCGGAGGATGTTCCTTTGCTGTAATGCAGGCAAATACAATATAACATGTACAATACTATGTACATGTATGAAAAGAATTACAAACCCTAAACATTCTAGTGTCCCATATTGCATCGATCCCTCTATCTATATCAGCAGACGCTGAAATGTACTTTTGCAAATAAGTTGTATAAATTAGTCACATACATTTTGTTTGTTTAAATGGAATTCTATGCCACTTTCAGAAATTTTTTAGCTATATAATGATATCCAGTTTTTATTTGGGGGACGAGGCAGGAGTACCTCGTCAGATTGTATACACAAGTATATAGGAACCCCGTTATCGATCTACTTAATTTTAACATGGCCGAAAAAAAAAGAATTTTAAAAACATGATAAAATATGATAACAATCAGAATTGGCGAGATAGAGAGACTAGTAATATCAGTGGATATAACAAATAAGGAAACCGAGATAAGTTTGTTTATTCATGTTGTTTATGGTTGACGAAAATAAGTGGATTCATAAATAGATCGATACAATGAATAGATCGATACCGTGAGGTCCTACTATACTGCTTCGGAATGCAAGTCAATATTTTGTTGAATATTTCAACATCTTTAATTTCTGGATTTTTTACACCTGTAAAATGTACATGTATAAATAACCAACCACTTCCTTTATGTAGACAGGGGTATGGATATATGTGGTCTAACATAGAATAATAATTCAGGATGTTCGCTGCTATTACTCATTATACATAGGATGCTTTATTTCAAGCATTTTTGTATGTAGTACACATATATATTTAAAAACCTACAAAAAAATCATAGGTTCTTGTGCTCGTTTTTTCGGTAGGGTCAGATTTCTTACATGTGTAATCACCAATGATCACAAAATCTGGACATGGGGTTCATATCATAAAAGATATAAAAAAATCTTTTTCAGTTGTTAGATTATTATAATCTCATTAATAACAATTAGATAATATATATAGTTTGCATTTTTAAAATGAAAAATATAATATTGTACATCTCAAAATATTTATCTAACCTAAATTTTTCGACAGGTCCAAAAAACTGTTCTCCCTTTTTCCCTATATGTTCTTTGCTTAGTTTGGGAGTACTGACCCTCTGTGGATCAGCTGGACTGAAAATTGTGTCTAAAAAAACTACCCACCCCCTTTATATAAAAAGTAGTCGGTCATATACTGACACTTGCTTACATATAAATATCTTGTTACAGATATGAATATAAGATTAATATTATTTTCGATCTATAGTACAAATTTATTTTTTCTTAAATAATCAAAATTTTGTACATCGTGTAGGGGTTTAGGGTGCCATGGTTATTTTGTAAACCATATTAACGTATTGGTTTTTATAATTTGATTCAATAAAGTGTCTAAAAATCTATCTATGTTATGTATACGAGGTATATACTCCCAGACCCCCTTTGAGTACAATTACAAATTTAAGCTTCGTATTCGTTGAATTGACAAGGTCCAAAATATTTTTTATTTGAGGAGAAAATAGAAGAAAACGTTCCATTAGCTGTCACACACCTTATTTTGTGTTAGCGCAGTTTAAATAAGAGATACATGATATATTTTTATCAATCACAGTTCAATAATCGAAGTAATCGAATGTTCGTTAAACCTCGTGCTTTTTGTTTACGTTCGACATGCACGTTTAGTAAAAACGATTTTGATTGGTGCTTCGCAAGGTAAGAAGCAACTTCACTTCCGACCCGAAAAATATATATGTATGATGTCAGGGGTGATGATGAAGCGAACGCGGACTCAGAACACCTGACTTGGGAGGATGTGCATGACTACCCAGAGGGTCACAAAACACATTCTGGATCAGTAAATCCTATTAAGAGATGGAAATAAATACACACTATTTAAAATATATATATTATAAAAGTCACACTTACCTTTAAAGCACACGAGCCCTAAACATAGAAATATATCAATCAGTTTTCGTTAATGATATTGCTTTTTGTTTTTAACTCTTGAAGCAACAAATGATTTAATGATTAACGTTCATAATGATGTGATAATTTGAAATTGATCAAAATATTGTAATACATCATCAGGGTGTGTACTTCCTGGAAATAATAACTGCTCAAAAATATTGACAATGAACATGGCGAGAACATATAAAGTTAAAGTGCTTTTAGAACTTAATAGTGCAAGTTACAGTCCATGCGGTACATTCATAACAAATAATTACACGAGAACGCAATTTGATAAGTTTATTTTATATTAAATACATAATTCTTTAATTAATTCACTAATATAAAAAATGCGTATAATAAATAAAAAGAGGCAGTAATAGTTAGCGCTAAAGTAAAATCACAAACTGTGTAAAATTTTACTGTCTTGAATAATATTTGCGTTCCGCCGAGCTTGACATTTCTTAAATAAAAAATAATTAAATGTACAATAAGATAATTCCGTCTAAAATGCATGTGTTGTATATTTACTTACCTGCTCCAATGAGAAAAAATAACACATGAAACTCCATAGTGGCTACCGCTGTCCCGCAGCGATAGAGGTAACACCTTTAATGCAAGACTTTTTAAATCCGTAATTTATAAATTATAATTATTGATTTTTTTCTATTCTGTAAGTCAACATAGCGGTAAGCTGTTGCTATTTGTGTTTATTCTATACGTTGCTATTTGTGGTATTCTATGCTTATGACTCGATTATCCATTTTTAAAGGTCAAGCATGATTTTTTGATCTAGTAAGCTTAAATATTCGTTATCATCATTCAATTCTTCACAATTCAATTAACAATTTTCGTTCCGTTTTTTACCTTCAAGTCCATTGTTAATTTATCCTGTTTAAACCGGACCTAGTTCCGAATTCAGTCCATATACACGTGTTTGATTGACATGGCCTGATCTAGATGTGTTTATTTCTATTGTATATGTCTTGTGAGGTTTTCTTCCCCATTTATCCAACTGGTATTTTTCTTACCTTGGTGCCGTTTCATAAAGCGATCGCTAATTAACGTGCTCGTTATCGCATGCAATTTAAATGGGATAACGTGCACGTTAAGCTAACGATCGCTTTATATAATATAATATAATATAATATAAAATATATCCATTGACGCAATTCGATCATTGTCACTGATAAGTCACAGCCAGAGAGTTTAAACACACCTAAGGCGTTTTGAATCCGATACATTAATTTGAAATAATTTAAAATTGTGTCTATTATCACAGTTCGATCTACGACATGTCCATTCTGACATATATTCCGAAATCTGTAGTGTTACATTCCAAACAATTGTGATAATGAAAAGTATGTGCAAACTTTTTAATTTTAAATTCGACACAATTCTTTTAACAATTTTACGGGGGATGAAGGGTGCGCCGGTTGTACCTACACCCCCGTTTAGATCCGACACTGACAATAATAAAAACTATAATTAAACGAATATTTAATAAGGACCTTTTTGCGAAGTTTATAATAACCTATAATGCCTAATATGAATTACCCTTTCATCTAAAAAAAATAAGAATATATTATAGTGATATGTGTAAAAGTAACAATGCGATAACAACATAAAGATATACCCGACCATTGATCCTACAATTCACCAGGAGACAACAACAACATATAGATATACCCGACCATTGATCCTACAATTTTTCTTTTTCAACAACAACATATAGATATACCCGGCCCAGTGATCCTACAATTCACCAGGAGACAACAACAACATATAGATATACCCGACCATTGATCCTACAATTCTCAAGGAGACAACAACAACATATAGATATACCCGGCTATTGATCCTACAATTCACCGGGAGACAACAAAAACATATAGATATACCCGGCCATTGATCCTACAATTCACCAGGAGACAACAACATATAGATATACTCGGCCCATTGATCCTACAATTCACCAGGAGACAACAAAAACATATAGATATACCCGACCATTGATCCTACAATCCACCAGGAGACAACAACAACATATAGATATACCCGGCCCATTGATCCTACAATTCACCAGGAGACAACAACAACATATAGATATACCCGTCCCATTGATCCTACAATTCCCAATGAGACAACAACTTATAGATATACTCGGCCCGTTGATCCTACAATTCACCAGGAGACAACAACAACATATAGATATACCCGGCCCATTGATCCTACAATTCCCCAGGAGACAACAACATATACTCTGCCCATTGATCCTACAATTCACCAGGAGACAACAACAACATATAGATATACCCGACCATTGATCCTACAATTCACCAGAAGACAACAACAATATATAGATATACCCTGCCCATTGATTCTACAATTCTCAAAGAGACAACAACAACATATAGATATACTCGGCCCATTGATCCTACAATTCACCAGGAGACAACAACAACATATAGATATACCCCGCCCATTGATCCTAGAATTTACCAGGAGACAACAACAACATATATATATACCCGGCCCATTGATCCTACAATTCCCCAGGAGACAACAACATATAAATATACTCGGCCCATTGATCCTACAATTCCCCAGGAGACAACAACATATAGATATGCCCCGACCATTGATCCTACAATTCACCAGCAGACAACAACAACATATAGATATACCCGGCCCATTGATTCTACAATTCACAAGGAGACAACAACAACATATAGATATACCCGGCCCATTGATCCTAAAATTCACCAGGAGACAACGAAAACATATAGATATACCCGGCCCATTGAGCCTACAATTCACCAGACGACAACAACAACATACAGATATACCCCGCCCATTGAGCCTACAATTCACCAGGAGACAACAACAACATATAGATATACCCGGCCCATTGATCCAACAATTCCCCAGGAGACAACAACATATAGATATGCTCGGCCCATTGATCATACAAGTCACCTGGAGACAACAACAACACATAGATATGCCCGGCCCATTGATCCTACAATTCACCTGGAGACAACAACAACATATAGATATACCCGGCCCATTGATCCTACAATTCACCAGGAGACAACAACAACATATAGATATACCCGACCATTGATCCTACAATTCACCAGGAGACAACATTAACATATAGATATACCCGGCCCATTGATCCTACAATTCACCAGGTGACAACAACAACATATAGATATACCCGGCCCATTGATCCTACAATTCACCAGGAGACAACAACATATAGATATACCCGACCATTGATCCTACAATTCACCAGGAGACAACAACAACATATAGATTTACCCGGCCAATTGATCCTACAATTCACCAGGAGACAACAACAACATATAGATATACCCGGCCCATTGATCCTACAATTCACCAGGAAACAAAAACCACATAAAGATATACCCAGCCAATTGATCTTACAATTCCTCAGGAGACAACAACAACATATAGATATTACCGGCCCTTTGATCCTACAATTCACCAGGAAACAAAAACAACATAAAGATATACCCAGCCGATTGATCCTACAATTCCTCGGGAGACAACAACAACATATAGATATAACCGGCCCTTTGATCCTACAATTCACAAGGAGACAACAACAACATAGATATACCACGTCCATTGTTCCTACAAGTCACCAGGAGACAACAACAACATATAGATATACCCGGCCCATTGATCCTAAAATTCACCAGGAGACAACAGCAACATATAAATATAACCGGCCCATTGATCCTACAATTCACCAGGAGACAACAACAACATATAGATATACCCGCTCCATTGATCCTACAATTCACCAGGCGACAGCAACAACATATAGATATACCCGACCATTGATCCTACAATTCACCAGAAGACAACAACAACATATTGATATACCCGACCATTGATCCTACAATTCACCAGAAGACAACAACATATACATGCAGATATACCCGACCATTGATCCTACAATTCACCATGAGAATTTAACTTTACATTGGCAGTTATATTCGTAAAACAAAATTTTGACTAATTGTACAAGACTTTTAGATAATTGTTTTGGGAAACTTCTTGCAATGATCAGAAAACAATTTTGCCTTAATAAAGTTTAAAGTAAAAGAGGAAGCCGGAGTACCCGGAGAAAACCCCCGACCTTCAGTAGGAAAACAGGCAATCCTTGTCAATTAAGATTGGAGTCGAGTACACCCTGCCTGCAGTGAGAATCGAACCCGAAATCTAAGTGTTGACCGACCACGAGATCAATAGTAGACGAACTACCTTAACGATCCTTAACCACTCGCTCAATGAGGTCCATAACATTGAAGAAATAAATGTGCATGAGGAAAACTGCAATTAAGGCCAATTTTCCTGTAAATCTGTAATGTCATGGTGTCGATGTTCGCGATGGTATACGAACGCACTCATTGTTTTGCGGGATGGCTTAACACATGTATCACAAACCGCCTATAGAGACAGGTAGGCTGTACAACTGTAATATACCCAACTGATGGAAAGAACGAATCTGTGCATAATGTAATCAAAACGTGTTCGAAGTGAATATCATATTTTGATAAAGTTTTGAGACAGAAGATATTTGTAAAATTCAAACATTCCAACAGGAAATTAATACTCAACGAGAGAGGAATCTAACGATATCGAATACATTTCATTGTCGTCCACTTCTCTAATTTGCGGACAAGTGTCGACTCGTATTTAAAGATTTCGTAAGACGACAATCGTCAATAACACTGCCGGTCTGTTCGAAACTGTGAACTAGCACTACGTTTGATGTGTTTTTATTTATTTTTTTTTTTTTGGGGGGGGGGGTAAAAAAAAATAATAATAAATAAAACAAACAAACAGTTTTTATTGTTTTTCCGACGCAGTCGGTATTATATTCACTTTTTACCCTTTGCCCTCACGACACTTCCCCTCTCGAAAAGGCAAGTCACGTGATCGTAATTCTGTTTCTTGATTAGTCAAAAACCAGTTGGACGGAGGTTCGGAACAGGGATGTAAATTGGACTGGGGTTCGTAACAGGGTGGTAAATTGACAATTCACCTTTCAAATTTTGTACTATTATTATTAGAGTTTGTCGTCTCTGTTTGTTTATAGAATTATTTTATAGTGCAATTTTAGTATTAAGAACGATAGAGATGAGCTGCAGTTTGTAAAATGTTATATCAAACATCGTGTACAAAATTGTTAAATATATTTTTTTTAAGTACAGCGCAAATTAAAACGCATATTAACACGCTAGATTTTTGCGGGCTTTTATGGAGTGTAAAAAAGACGAAGAGAAATTAACAAATGAAAAATGTGCCCTTTTGCTCTTACTATCAAAAGTAAAAAAGTTACCCTACTGGTGCCTCAAACGTTGTGACTGCGTGTAACTTTGGTACAGGATATAATTGGGTCATACCCTAATTGACATTTCCATATCGATCAATTCCTGGAGTGCTCTCAAGCATGTGTAATGATGAAATCATCTAACACGTGCCATGCTTTTTCTTCTTCCTTTCTGGTACAGACCAATATGGTATAACGTACCGGCGCATGGTGCAGGGATTACAGTATTTGTGATTAAAATCAACTAATTACAGTGCGTCTAAAAACTGGGTGGGTAAATCTACGGCCGGACGGTGTGCTGGGACATCTTGTCTATGGTCGGTGATGTCACGATGGTTGATGGCAGAGCATTCCATATCCTAATGCTGTCTGGGAAGAATGACTTCTGATAGGTCAGCGTTCTGGCGTATGGGACGTAGAAAGTCATGCCGTTTCCTCTTGTTGTCACTGTCGGGATGAGTAATTTCGCTTGGATGTCTATTAGGTGGTTGGCTATGCGGTATATCATAAGAGCTCTGGCTTGGCATCGGCGCTCCGGTAATGATTGCCGCTGGAGTTGATGTATCATGTGAATGACACTACTGGTGGTTCTGTAGTCTCTATAAACCATCCGAGCTGCACGTCTTTGGACCATGTCCAGTTTGTTGATGTTATCTTGAGTATGGAGGTTCCAGATTGTGCTTCCATACTCAATGAATGGTCTGACTAAGGTCTTATAACATAGTGCTTTGGTCTCTGGCGGGCACTAGTAAAGTTTCCTACGCAGAAAGGCACTTCGTCAATATGATGGTTCCTTTTCAAGTTTTTCTGCAGGTTTATTCCCAGGTACTTTGCTTTGTCTACTACTTCTAGTGTATGCCCATGAATGGTATAAGGGATATCTATGATGTTCCTTTTGTTGGTAAAATGTAGTATCTGGCTCCTCTCAGCGTATAACTTCATCATCCAATCTTTTTTCCGTCTTTGTAATTCATTAAGTTCTTGCTGCAGTGCTGTGGCATCTTCACTGTCCTTGATGGTACGGTGCAATGCACAGTCATCGGCCAATAGGGGCACTGAAGACTTCTCTGATACATACTTGTTGAGTGCGTCCACCAAGGAAGTCTCAGATCCATTGTAAAGTGGTTCCTCTGATGCCATAAAATTCTAGCTTGTACAGTAGACGCTCATGTGGCACCTTGTCAAAAGCTTTCGAAAAACCGAGAAGTATGACATCTGTCTGCCTGCATCATGTAGTATTGCCTTCTCTTCTAAGTGATCATGGATGTTGCTGGTTAGGATGTGTTCCATTAACTTACAAACCACAGAAGTAAGGGACACTGGTCTGTAGTTCGCTGCTTTACATCTGTCACCCTTCTTGAAGAAAGGCACCACATTGGCGGTTTTCCAGTCAGTGGGTATCTTGCCCTGATTTATTGATGCTTGGTATAGAAGCTGTATTGCTTTGTGTGTTTTATCGAAGATAACATTACGAGTATACATTTACCAACAGGTGTGCATATCCTGCACATGTCTTTAACAATACATGACACGTTTACCCGTTAATAAATATGACAATCGCCTATTAAATAAATTTAATGTCTTGAATTCGTGATAATATACGACATTTTTATTGTTTATTCTAATTTACGAAATAAAAAGTTGGGGCAACGTTTCTGGTTAACATCGTTAAGCATTCCCAAAAGTTCTACCCATCAAAATGCCTTCACAGAAACTTCGCCTTGGTCAAGGTATTTATCTATTGTTTGAAAGGATTCCGGTAATCATTGTTTGTTTTAATGTCCGTAAAAAATCATTTTAAAGTTAGTGAATGTTTATCATTGGATAGAACGTCAAAAAATTATGATTTTCATGATCGAAAACGATTATATCCACTGAAATATTACAATTATTTTTAGGTCTCCGCAATTAGTTTACAATCACAGTTATTAGAAACAGAACAAAGGTGGAGAAAATGAATAAATTGCTAATGATAACTCAGAACAATAAATACATCGACTTTCGGGTGATAACAGATACATGGGTGGTAAAAGAAAATAGACGACTGATTGCAACAAAGAAATAAACAAAAACAAAACTACATATGTTTGAAAAAAATTGTTATTAATTCATTTTTATTTCATAAACTTTCAAGCACGTTTTGCATGTCTATTGTTGAATCTGTAGTACCGTTACAAAATCTGAAATAAGTATTTATTAAATATTATTTTAAACCTTGTTTAACATGTGGATCAATGGTACACCTGAAACAATACAAGCTTCATATTAAGAAATGAACTGTTCCAGACGCATAAGGAATCGGGTCGTTCTAAATTCTTTCCCCTTTCCTTTTGCCCTTGCCTTCAGGAAAAAATTCCCTGCCCCTTTTGAGCATTTGTGGAAAGCCCTGTATGATGACACAGGTATTAGTTACCTAGGGATGTACCTCAGACAATTTAATGAAATCGTTGTTTATTGCAACCTTTGTCTATCACACCTGTGATTACATAACATTGGCAACAGGTGGCCACCAAATTAAAAGAGAATGGGTTGTAATACGTATTGTTTCAAATACATCGAAAGTGTGTTATACATTTTATTAATTACAATGTAATCAAGTACAACAAAATGTTCCACTGTTTCATTTATATCAGGCAACATGCTTATCCTTCTGAATGGAGATGTCATCATCAGTGATCTTAACAAGATCAGGAAGCGCACAGAACTTTGCATCAATAGCATCTGAAAAATAGAAGCACAAATTAAGGTATTTTCCATACAAACACTGTTAACAAATTAAAAGTTAGGGTGTGCTTAGCTTTTTTGGCAGGGCGGTCTTTTATATCCTCTACTGATTTGTGGAATAATTCACCACGTTTGATAATCAACAATGAAGAAACTAATATGTCCAGTAACAAAGATATTTCTACGTTGAAATGTGAGTACGTTCTGAAAAAGCTATGCCCTGACCCTGCCGCAAACACAAAAATGGTCGGCAAACGAAAGAATACAACTAGAGCCATAACAGTAACCGTAAATTTTCCAAAATATATTGTTATTATTTTAATATTACTAAGTGAAGACGTTGCACAAAACCGAGGCCCAATTCAATTTCCTTGTGGACTCAGCGAGCTATTCAATGTGAGGACTGTTTATATTGGCAACATATTATGTGTATAAATTTACCAATACCAGAATATGATCGAATATCGAATACATTACATTGTCGTCCACTACTCGTATTAGCGGACAAGTGTCGACGCGGGTATGATCGTATTTAAGGATTTCGTACAAGACGACAATCGTCAATAAAGCTGTCTGTTCGAGACTCTGGGAACTAGCACTACGTTTATATGTCAATACATAGATGTATTTTTTTATTATTTTTTTTCGGGGGGGGGGGGTGGAGTTAAAAATTAAATAAATAAAACTAACAAAAAACAAAACAAACTAGACAAAGTCGATCTAGCGATCACTGATACCCCCGCTTTTGTAAAAAATTCTAACGTTTTTCGTGTGGACTGCGACCTTGAAATTTGACGGATTTCATCCAAAATTGATAGGCTTTTACCAACATGATATATAACAATATCCCACAGTTTCATTCAAATCGGATGTAAACTTTTTGAGATATTGTCCGGAAACAACATTTTTATAAAAAAGTTCTACCGTCTTTCGAGGACTGCGACCTTGAAATTTGAGGGATTTGCCCCAGTATCGATAGGCTACTTACCAACCTGATATATATTACAATATCCCAAAATTTCATTCAAATTGGATGCAAACTTTTTGAGTAATTGTCCGGAAACTAAATTTTTGTTAAAATTTCTAACGTTTTTAATGGACTGCGACCTAGAAATTTGACGGATTTCCCCCAAAATCGATAGGCTTCTTACCAACCTGATTTATAACAATATCTCAAACCGGATGTAAACGTTTTGAATTATCATCCGGAAACCAAATGTGGACGGACGGACACGAGGACCACTATATACCCCGGACTCTGTCGAGCGGGGGTATAACAAACAAACAGATGAAACAAACAAACATTTTTTATTATAATTAAAAATTATATAGTAGTACTAGTTACAGAGAGTTAAAGTCAAAGCCACCTTGTATGGTTTTCTTTTATGGTTATGGCTTTCACCATTAATACAACAATTACCCGGAGAAAACCCGCGACCTGCGGTAACAAGACTTGGGAACTGGCACTATATTTATATTTTAATAAATGTATGTTTAAGTTTAAAAAAATCATCGTTTTTGTATTATTTCACTCTAAACATGGTTAGTTGTACTAGTCCCAGTCCGCCTTGTACGTTTTTTCTTTGATCTTTATGGCACCATTTAGAGGCCGCCATTTAGACAAATATGACACAGGTATTAGCTACCCATGGATGTATCACAGACACCTTATGACATTGTTGTGAGAATTTGTACCCAAACTTACCCAAACTATACCCAAATACACATTAAAATAATATTTTTTGCATATTTGAAGGAAATTTTATCATGCCCCTTATGATGTTGACAAATGTATTAACCAAACACAAATTAAAAATGACATTTTTGGTGGTAAATAAACAATAATTATAGATTATTACATAGCATTTTCCATATCGGCCCGAGTATCAGCCCGAGAGTCCAATATCAAGCCCGAGAGCTTTGCTCGAGGGCTGATATGGGTCGAGGGCTGATACAAGGGACGATATGGAATAATGCAATGTCATAATCTATTTATCACATATTTGAACCTAAATCAATCTGAAAATCGTCATGAAAATAGATTATTTTTTGTAATTTTAATTCATTTATGAACAAAATGATAAATTTCTAGATAAAACAATGCTTTCTTTGATCCGCGACGTCACCATTGACGGCAGGCTGATATCGATGACGTTACTACTGACGACGGGCTGATACGCGTATCAGCCCGTCGTCACTGGTAACGTCGTCGATATCAGCCCGTCGTCTTTGGTAACGTCATCAGGGCTGATATCGGGTTACAACTTCCGAATGTATTACATGGGTAAAAACGTCCATATCACTGCTAAATATATGATAATAAGGAAAAATCGCTAAAACCAAAGCCAAAAATGGTCGCAATAACAATTTGCCTAGCGGCCCGGTGAATATTACATTTTCTCTGGATGATAAATCATGATAGCGACCTATATCAAAATTGTATAATACATGTATGATATTATTACGTGATGATCATGCTCTCTGTATTGGGCTAGTTTTATTGATCTGCATTGGCCTGAGGCGCATCAAAAAGGCCAATACAGATGACCGATGACCAATAACTAGGCCAACGTAATCATATCTTTAATAATAACTATGCCGAAACAATTCTGATTTGGACTAGTTTAATAAATTATATTGACAGCTCTACTGTTTTCTAGGTAAAAAAATGTAGTTGTTAATAAATTAAGATTGTTACAATATAGAGTATATGTTTAAAGGTTCATAGTTATGGCTATTTATTCCTTTGACCACCGCCTCCTGTACCGGCTAATTAATCAGAATCATAGGCGTAGCAGCCGGTACGGCAGGTACGGCTTCCGCTGTACCTATAACTTTTGCAGGTACGGCATGCCGTACCAATAATTTTCAGAAATAAAAAAAAAAATAAAATATTGCTCACGAAACCAATCTTTTAAGATCTGAGATTAAGTGGTAGGAAATCGCCAGAATGCAGGATTTTTCACTATTAACCCCCAGAGCTTCCGGGGGGCCTTAAGCGTCCCCGAACCTACTGCCGTAAAACCACCTCTGCGATGTGGATAGGATCGCTACGCGAGCCTGATTAGCATTCAGCCGTACCAATATCAAATGCGATGCTACACCTTTGCGAATAAAGACGACCTAAAATATCTACATATAAGTTTATTATTTCTTATAGAAAAATACCTTTTTAAATTACCCGGCTTTCTAAAAATAGAGGAAGGTATGGTATTATCTACGACATGTTATCTCAACCAGGGCAAAGTGCCGAACAGACCATTCTCCAAGAATTATGTTCAAGTATTTACAAACAATTACTAAAACCATAAATGACTAAACACGGTAAAAATGTCACCTTGTTTAATCAATAATTAGGTTCGGATTTGACCTATATATTTAGTTTAAATTAAAATTAAGCATTACATGTATGCTTAACAGTTATTGACTAGCATCCATATTAATCTACACTTTTAAATTGAGCATTAAGGACGTTACATTTCCTATTTTTTCTCCTGTTTATATTGCATGAGTTCATATTCTGTCGATGTCATTTTAATTAAGTATGAGCAAAGTCGTGGTCGATACGGTTTACTGTAGTTTTTTAATTATGGAAGTTGATCGATCGTGCTACCGATATTCTCATTTCCGGTGACAATTAAAATGATTACTTTGTACCGATAGATGTTTGAAATACAGGTTATAATTATGTTTTAGCA
This sequence comes from Limnoperna fortunei, assembly GCA_944474755.1. Taxonomy (NCBI): domain Eukaryota; kingdom Metazoa; phylum Mollusca; class Bivalvia; order Mytilida; family Modiolidae; genus Limnoperna; species Limnoperna fortunei. Next base: position 80,728,905 of record OX104117.1, on the reverse strand, counting down.
AACATTTCATTCCGGGAAGGTAGCGATTCCCATAAACTACGTTGCAGTCCCAAAACCATTGGCTCATTTGAACGACACTCGAATATTCAATTGAATTCAATTCTTTTATTTGTCCAATTTGGTCCCACTGGGGGCATACAACATATAACAATCATGATTATTAAGACAGACAGGCCAGAACTTTACAGTTACAATAGAATAACAAGGTACTACAATTATGTAAAGTTAGGAATACACCGATTGATGTGGTGTGTTTGTAGTAATGTTTACAACTATAATAAAGTAGATAAATAAACAAAGTACATATTTGTGTTTTCTTATTATATGCCAAAACCACAGCTCAGAAGAGTTTTAAAAGAAAAATCCATATGATTTAATATTATTTTAATAACAAAAGAAATTAATACTTTTTACTAATTGCATGTATTGAAAGACTTCTAAAACTATGTCTACAAGATATAATTCGCTAGCCATATCCTTATTTTAGTATAATATTTATTACTTTTTAAATTGTTTGCGGTGTGGGGTGGGGTAGGCCGGCATGGCAGCGTGTCTTTTCATAGTTACTATTTGACGAATGGCGATTAAATGTTTATATTGCAGTAAACAAGACCGTTTTCCCTTATTGTGTACTTATAATCTACGTGCCTTTGCAGTATAAACCCAACCGAGGTCTGCAGGTTTTAAACAATAAACGACCGTCTGGTCATCTTTTCAGTAAAGAATCTATATAACTTTTCTGGCGCTAAATAGTTTGCGCTAAAGTAAAATCAAAAAAAAGCAGAAAACTTGTAAAATTTTACAGTCTTGAATCATATTTGTATTCCGCTGTGCTTGACAACGTTTCTACATAGCCAATACTAATGAAATTTGGAAGTTTAATGTAATTTAGATAAGTCTGCTTAAAATACATGTAGTTTATATTTCTTTACCAGCCCCAATGAGAGAAAAAAAACCCACGAAACCACTTGGTGGCTACCGCTGACCTGCAATGATATGGGTAACACCATTACTGCAAGGTGGGACTTTTTAAATCCATAATTTATTATTTACAATTATTGAATGACCTTAATTGTCGTTTTCTTTTCTCTAAGTCAACAGTTATTCTGTTGTTATTTGGAGAAATTCTATCCATCTGTAAATGCTCTAGTTTATATTGATATTGTATTCAGCAAACAATACCCGTTCACATGATTCAATTGTTATCAATTAAATTCGTGATTGTTAAAACAATAAATATTGATTACTTGTAACAGAGATATAACTATAGGAACATAATATATTTGATACATAAATCATGATTTGGAATGGAGGTGCATTTGGTGCGATTGCAACCCACCTTTTCATAAAAATTTTGCTACCGCGAAACCAAATATTTGAAGCAAAATTGATTCAGCTTTATTATCATATGATGCAGACTACAGCTTGAACAAATTCAGAAACTGAATCAATAATCAGAAATTTATTTATGACATATCTACCCTAACTCTTCAAACCTAGCTCAGAAAGCTTCGAGCGTTAAAAGTTATCGAAATTGTTCCAAATTTCTCACCGGACCTCCCCCCCCCCCTCTCACCCGCCGTTGCCGAGAACTGCAGACGGCCATGTAAATATTATTTTAACATATCTGTAAAGTAAAGAATCGAGGATACAAAGGACTTTCAGAATGTACAATCAAGGACTGACAAAATCATAGTTAAACATAAGAGGGGACATCAACAATACAAACACACAACAAAAAATCCAAAATATTAAGCAACAGGAAACCTCTTAAAAAACCGGTGGTGAGTTGAGGTGCTCCGAAAGGGTAAGTAACAATACCCGTTTTCATATTAACAAAATAAGAATAATTGAACATTCCTAGCTTTTTTTAAAACTCATTGATGAAGCCCGTGAGATTATGAAAACAGAAAATTTTTAACAGGACCATATTACTCCTAATCCAACACATTTCATCAAACGCTTTCACAATGTTCTTCAAGCAAAGACACTCTTGTTTCAAATGTAAAGTAAATAAAAAGCAAAATTGAAAGCATTGAACAAAAATGCCAAGAAATAACTCTCTTTTTATTAGGAAATATATTAGTTGAACAGCGAGACGTAAGGGTCTGACAAAAAATCCAACTTTAACCGATACCGAAACCAACACAAAACGTTTATGTTTCTATGTTTAGAATTTACAAAACAAGCGTCTTAGATATTCTCAAAAAGAAGTATGAGTACAAATGATATTACCGGGAAAACACAAAATCTAAAAGACAAACAGGACACTGGCTGCAAATACAGTGAAGAAAACGACTTAGTTTACCAATTTTCATTTGAAACTATCAAGCCTTTGGCTTCTTTGATTCATATCTGGCGTAAGACGAAGTTCAAAATATACATAGAAATCGTGAGACTCTGTCAATATACGTAAAAATAGAAACATAGCGTCAATATCTGTTATAAATATAAACACCTAAGCATTTGATTGTAAAAATACACAGAATATTGGCTAACCCAGTCAGAATTATAATACAACACATCGTGGAATAACTATAAACTATGCCTAAAATATGCGTACGTCACCAGTTTGTAAGTCGTGGTAAATAATTGTTTCAATTTTTCGGTCATCCGTCTGTCCGTTAATGCCTCACTTTTTGGCCGGATTTCACAGAATGAAACAATTTTCGGAACAGTTTTCTACAGAAACTACTACACATTCTCTTGAAATTTGGTATGCAGCATATGGCCTCCCATAACGTGGGATTCGATTTCAGGGCTGTCGCTCACCTAATTCCGGTTTAACAAAATCCGGCCACTTCTGTGTTTGAAGGATTTTTTAATACTAACATGCACCAACCTGTACTGAATAGTGCATGACCTCTACCTCAATTCCTATTTCATCCATAAAAATATTGATTTGAATATGAGACATGCGCTTTCTCTATATATGCTTGCCGTCAATAGCTTGTTTCGGTAATCAAACCATAATATTGTCAAAATAACATTAAGACAAATGTCGGATTCAAGAGATAATATTCAATTAATGACTTTTGTTACGGCAATATGCAATACGCTTTATATGGACCTTGTAGAATATTGACCGTGGTAAAGTTGGTTGTAATAATACACAGAATTTGTTGTTAATCGCCTGATTGTCTTAATTAGCCAATTAGAATTAAAATACAACGCACCATATGTAACATGATCTAGTACTAAATAATTTCTGGTTATAATAGTTTGAAATTTAAAACTACTGGTATTATGTTTATGACGTACACGTTTACGAGTTTATCCAACAGATTATACTGGAATTTAAACTTAGACAAACGATCAATTAAACCTAACTTGCAAGAACTGGTATAAAACATATGTAATAAAGAGTACATGTACTAAATGTACTAAATATAACTTGTAATTGGCGAGACCTAATAATAAATGCAGAGTTTTTTCACGCGTTTTCAATAAATAATTTAGTAAAGATACACTAAAAGTAATAGAAAATAAACATAAACACAGTAAATAAAAGGTAACAGAAAATAAACAAATATAAAAGTAAATTACATAATATGTTATAATTTGATATAACGTTTTGAAATTTTGGTGATAAAAGCTATTCAACATCGTTTTTGGGTTTGAGCGCCACTGATGAGCCTTGATTAGACGAAACGCGCGTCTATTGTAGTTTTGAATTAACCTTAGAATCTTTGATGCATTTTAATTATAAAGAAGACAGCGAGGGGAGTACGTGTAATTTGTACTGGGTCATACATTTACTATATATAGTTTGTAATTGGCGAGGCCAAATCAAGAAAAACAGACCCAGCGATATTTATTCAGATGTATTACCACTTTCTAACAGATACGAATGAGCGGTTCGTTCGCTCGTTGTCAATGTACATATTTAGCTTAGTTGTAAACTACGGCACTAATCATTTGTACAGAGAGAAAAAAAAGGGTAATCATTATATTCCTTATGTCATAAAAAGAACAACGCGAAGGGAGTACATGTAATTTAATTGGTCATACATGTACTGGTGAGGCAATAAAAAAAACAGCACACCAATGTGTATTCAATACTTTGAAATTATATTAGTTGTTCTGAAAAATGAATGAAGCGGTACTTTCTCGCGTTTTCAGTGTCCTTTTTAGCATAATTATAAACAATTACACTAATTGTTGGTGCAGTAGCTCAAAAAGAATAAACATGCTAAAGTATAAAGCTTCTTCAAGTGATATCATATTATAATATATTTAAACTTATATGATATGATATTATATGATATTATATTATATTATATTATATTATATTATATTATATTATATTATATTATATTATATTATATTATATTATATTATATTATATTATATTATATTATATTATATTATATTATATTATATTATATTATATTATATTATATTATATTATATTATATTATATTATATTATATTATATTATATTATATTATATTATATTATATTATATTATATTATATTATATATTATATTATATTATATTATATTATGTTATATTATATTATAACTTTCCTACATCCCATCATCTCTTTATGTTGTTTTGGATATGTAATAGCTTCGCGAAATTAAACATGTCACTAAGTCAACAGAAACTATTGACATTCAATTGATATACATAATTTCTAAATCATATAGCATCCCTTGGAGATAATAAAGCCAAGCATTTGTACATTATAAATTCATAAATTCAGGGTTTCCATTGTTCTTTTTTGAATTCGGATTATATTCTGTTCGAATATTGATCGCACAGAAATAAAAATATTGTTACAATATATCCTATTTAGTCATTTAACAAACATATCGCGTGTTTGGTATTTTAAAATGATCGTAATTCACTAATGAAACATCACACTTATGTTTATTTTTAATATATTGGACCGTTTCCGGCATTTGATCAATTATTATTAATGGACAATCATCGTATGGCAATGATTTAATCTGATATAAATTAATGTTTGAATAGTTGAATAAACTCGCAATTTTTTTTAACAGACGAAGAAAAATTTCAAATATTAGATACACCAATTTAAACGACTATTTCCAACGCGGTGAAATTTTTCTGGTCTAGTGTCCCCAGACACATGAAATGTCATATTTGAATAAACACACAAACAAACCCCTATGTTCTTTTCTGAAAAGAACTTGTGGGATCTAGCTATTATTGTATGTAAAAATTTTAATATGATGTTCTTTTATGTATGAGCTTCAATATACGCAACAAAGCGCCGTGTTTTTATAGAGTGAGTGATGGCCGTTACAATACCATTATTGTTTTGATGGAGTTGCTTTAAGAATCCATCATGTCTCTTTTCTGGCCATGACAGACTTTATTTGTATTAACCTTTCGTGTTAGAGGCGATTATGGTTGTATGATTTCTATTACACTTTTAAACTATTCAAGTATAGTGGGAACCAAACAGTGCTTACAGCGAACGCAACATTGATTGAAACAGATCTGCTTGGTGGTGGCTCAGTAATGGTTTGGGTATGTGACCTATGACCGTAAACTTGAACTCATAACTGTTCGTGGTAATTTGAATGCGCAATAGAACCAGCATGACATTTTGGAAACGAGTGTAGTGTCACATTTTGAAAATGTTCCACTACGAAAGAGACCCATCTTCATGTGCGACAACACCAGACCGCATCGTCAATATTTTTATCAATATGCACTTCGCTATGCTGTTATTTATTGTAAAATTATTGCATTTTAGCTGTATTCTCTTGACAAATTACTCTCGTTTATCTGCAGATGTGTTTATTGCAATAGATCGGGCGTTCCATAGTTGCATTCCTTTTTTTGTGGTGCAATGTAATGCGTCCTTCTAAAACTTTTTTTTGTACACGGTGAACATAACATCGAACCGTTTATGTAGGTGTGGCAGCAGCAAAGAAACCTAATATTACTTATTTCTTTGAAGTTTCTAAGTAAGAACGTTTTCACGATCAATGGTTCAACGAATAAAGATAAAATAACACGGAATGCCATTTTGTTACGGAATGCGTTCTTAAATTACATACATTCGTTTTTTGATTTTGTCAGCAATGGTAAGAATATAAATAAAGTCTTAATGGTAATTAAGTCAGCATTTTTTAACATTTCAGTTAAATGTCAAAGACAGGCAAAATCATTAATTTATCCACGAAAGCAGTATACTAGCAGTAAAGTTGTCATAAAACCCCCGTGTATGTCTGTTAATCATTACGGGCCGCTACGAATTCACTACAAGTACTGGGACCTATTTGTAGCTCCGTCTAGATCAAAAAACAAATCAAAGAAGCTATACTAATGAAGCTAAAAGAGTGCTACCTTAAATAATATAATTAAACTATTCAAAATACGCAATCAGCATCACTTCACTACTCGTCTTACAATAACACAGACGCAGTCGGCATCATCGCACAAGACTGAAAATAACAGTCTGGTGGTTATGTAAATGCGCCCAGCGTCATGATGTTACACTCTAAATAACAGTCTGTATGTCAGGCAGATGCAGTAGGCATTGTCACACAGGATTAAAAAAACAGTCCGGAAGTTAGATACTCAGTCAGCACAGGACTGAAAAGTTACATATGGTGGTTAGACAGATGTTTGGTAGACGCAAAAGAAGAACTCCTCGTTAAATGATTGATAACGATATTTATCTTATATCCACTCAGGACAGTTTCATGTTCAAAGATTGTTATGAGACGATTACATCTATAGCTAGCATTTTACAGTTTGGATACATATAATAATCAACGCGGTAAAGTGGCAGAATGCTGATGATCTAAAAAAAATTGACGACCGCAAATTTTCCGAATAGATGCGACTAGCGGTTTATTCCAATGTAATCGAACTGTTCAGAATGTTTAAATGCAAACATATGATTAGGGAACAGCAGATACATGAATTTAACTGTTATCTGTTTACATACCTGATAACAATTGAACTAAGAATATGATATATATTATAAGGTTACAAAAGCACAATTATTTACTATGCATTTCCAATATGGTACCCCTTGCAACACCACTTAAATGTACCCCCGAAAATAGTTTTTTGTGCAGGGTAAGTTGAAATGTAAATCCTCATTATTAACAAATAAAAAAAGTATAGGTCGTGGTGCAAAAATTAACGAATATTTGGTTGAAATATTAAGATATGAATGACACTGACAAAATGTTTAACATCCCCCTTTAATCGTTTAAACCTCAGTTTTCCAGACTATTATAGATTTCTTGCCAAATATTGAACATTTTCAATCAATAATGTTTATAGTTTTAATTTTTGTAATTTTCATAGCACCAACATCCATTCAGATGCCTCCGTGTATTTTCTTCTGCATACTTTCTTGGGGTAAAAAATTCCCGGTGTCACGTAAACAAAAAATTCAAATTATTAATAAAAAAATTATCGGTATATCTAACCCATTGTAATATTAAACACTCGTAAAAGCAATTGATACCATCTGGTAACTTTCATACGTGAATGAAACTTTAAAAGAATTCATTCAATTCTTAATTACAGTATTTTTGTATTTTCCAACAACGAAAATGATCGTGGAAATCATCCATAAAAGCAGCAACAAAGGAACTATTTTATTGATAGAAACATTAATATTTTGCAAAGAATCCGTTTACCTATACTTCGTTAATAAATTACGCTTATTTTCTTAGGTTTATCTTGCAAGAAAACGACATCATTTTTTAGTTCTTTTGTTGGGCCAAAATATTTAAAGAATTCTGCGGAGACATTTTGTCTGAAAAGTATCAAGTTAATGTATGATGTGTTTGGTAACTTTCCAAGACTCTGCTCCATAAAGAAGTATAGCAATAACATTTGTCTTGAAAATTAGAATTTTGGTATTTGTTCTAATTGTGGTTGATTTCCAGATGTTCCTGAGATTTATGAAGGCGGATCTGGCTATTAAAATTCTATTGCCTACATCACTATTGGAGTCTCCATTAGCACTGATTTTACTCTCAATGTATACAAAGTTGTCTACTTCCTCGATTTTGGTGTTGTCCAGCTTAACTTCGCCTCCACTAGTAGTGTTAATTTTTATGATTTTGGTCTTTTTTGTGTTGACTCTAAGCCCTATCTGTGTTCCAAACTTCACCAAATCGTCTGTTTTGCTCTGGATATCCCTGTAGCGCTGTGCCAGCAAGGCGATGTCATAAGCGAAATCAAGGTCTTCCAAGAACAGATCAAAAGTCCAGGATATTCCCCTGTTTATTTCTCTAGTTGTACATCTCATTAGCCAGTCTACACAACAGGTAAAGAGGAGTGGAGAAAAAAGACAACCTTGACGCACTCCTCTTTGAATAAATAAGCTATCTGTCAGTTGGTTAGAACATATGACTCTTGCCTGAAAGTCTTTGTATAGCATCTGGATGATTGATATAATTTTGTCCACAATGCCTTAGTAAGAGAGAATCTTCCATAGAGCAGGACGGTGTATGCTGTCAAAGGCTTTTGTAAAGTCTATGAAGTTGGCATAGAGAGTGGCGTTCCATTCATTTCTCTTCAAAAATTTGTTTAAGGGTGAATATTTGATCTATACATGATTTTCCTTTCCCGAATCCTGCTTGTTCTTTCCTGAAGTATGGGTCGACAGCTGCTGTAATTCTGTCTAAAATGATCTTGCACAGGACTTTGATTGTGATTGAAAGTAGCACAATACCCCTCCAGTTGTTGGTATCAGGGAAGTTTCACTATTAGGCCCACTTTCCAGTAAGATGGTGCTGATTCTGTTTCCCAAACCTGTTGAAGTATTCCTGTTAGAAGTTTTGGTGTTACTACTTCTGCTTTTAACAATTCTGCATAAATTTGGTCTATTCCTGGTGATTTTCCATTTTTTAAAGATTTGATTGCTTTTTTGACTTCATCCTCTGATGGTTCATTGGTGTTTATGTCTAGCTTATCTTTTGTATTGCTTATAACTGCTTCTGTGGGTGGCAAATCCTGATTTAGAACCTTTTCAAAGTGTTTTTTCCAACATGCTAGTTCTTCAATGTTAGATGCCAGCTGTCCATCCTGCTTACGCACTGGCGTTTCTGTGCTTCCAAACCCTTTACTCAATGTTTTAGAAATTCTACACAGCGTACCCATGTCTTGTTTGGTGGCTGCCTCTTCTGCTTCTTTTGCAAGTTTGTCAACATTGTCTTTCTTATCGTTGCGTGCATTTTTCTTAACCTCTTTATCTTCTATAGAATATCTCTCTTTTAGTTGCTCAATAATTCTAGCTGATTTTGTTGATAGTATTTTCTGTTTGGTCATGGTCCCAGGTTTTTGATGATAGCCATTCTTCTTTCTTTCTCTTTTTCTTTCCAAGCGTTTTCATTCCTGCTTCCACAAGGTTGGTATTGAAATTATCAATACTAGTAGATAGTTCTTGTTAATTGCTGAGGATTTGAAATTTGTTTTTCACTTCAACTTGGAATGATTTTCAAAATGTTGGATCATTTAATTTTTTACATCAAATTGTGGCGGTCTCTGCTCACTTTTGCTTGCTTTCCTAAGTTTAAGCTTGATTTTTACCAGCATAAGCATGTGGTCGCTACCTATATCTGCACCTCTCATAGCTCTTACATCTTGCAGTGTACTTCTCCATTTTTTGTTTATCATAAAATGGTCAATTTGGTTTTTGGTTTGACCATCTGGTGACGTCCAAGTGTTAACTTATGGATGTCCTTATGTTGAAACATGGTACCACCTATAACTAGCTATTTTATAAGCCTGCTGCCGTTGTTGTTCATTACACCACAACAATTTCTTCCCATAACACTTTCTTACCTTTATTCATAGACCCCACTTTTGCATTCAGATCTCCCAACAAAAGAAAAACATCATGTACTGGTGTTTCCTCTACTACTTTCTGTAACTGGTCGTACAATACTTCTTTCTCCTCATCCCCCTTATTTTCTGTTAGTGCATAGCAGACTACAACTGTAAGTTTGGCATATTTTGAATGAAACCTTGCAAATATAACTGTGTCACTGTATGGTTTTGTTCCAACAAACATTTACTTATATCTTGGTGATAAGAATACTAACTGCACTACTATGATGGTCATCGTCTCTTCCTGAGTACAAAATCTGGTGTCCCGAGGCGTGATTTCTAGATCTTGTGCCAGTTCCAGTCCATCTTGTTTCAGTGACACCTAGCATTTGGATATTGTAGTTGTCCATTTCTTTAACAACTATTGCCAATTTACCTGTTTGGTATAAAGTACGGACGTTCCAGCATCCAATTCTTAAAACATCCACCTTCTGTCTGGCAGCTTCCTTGCGGGTTTGAATGCCAAGGAAAGATTTAAGCACTCGACTTTCCCTTTCACGGATGCCAGTCATCGGCAGCAACACAAGGTTACCACACTTGACGCATATCACTACCCTGTGAACAAACACCAGCACATGTATTTTACACAACAGTTACAAAAAATTCATCCTAATACAAATTTAGACACCGTGATATAGTTGAACAAATGCTGAAACTGGCGTTGAAACCCATTCAAACAAACTAAAAAAACCACCAACACGTGTCGTTAAGCTTGAAAAAGTCGTCAACAATAAAACAAATTATTTTATAATTCTATCTTCTCCAGTATGTTAAAAATATATTTGTATTTCTATTAATTGGTATACAAATGAGTGTAAAAATCCTTTAACAGTAATTTAAAAAGTTATAATAATAATAATAATAATAATTCCAACAATAATAATAAGTATTATAATAACAATAATAAACAATAATAATTATTAGTATCATCACCGTTACTACCACTATACAATTAACATCAAGATTGTATTTCCAGAAACATTCTTGCATCTTAAGAAATATTTCAGTATTTTGCTGGAGTGAAACAGTATCAGATCAGTAAAGATGGAGGTCCAAGTCAATTTGCACATGAAAATTCAAGGGTAAGATGATGTTAGTTCGAAGGACAGTATAGTTTTCACAGAACAATAAGAAATGACTTGTTGACTCTTACAAGCCACAGGTTCTGTAAGGGGTGTCAACCAAGTTTCGCACGAACATGTGCTCATTCATTGAGCTACTGTTCATGCGCAACCTGATATGTAAGACCTGTATTCTACTGTCAATATAGTATAGCATAGTATACTGGAAGATTTGCACTCTTGGGTTTTATTTCTGAGCAGTATCATCGGCAAACAATTTGATACAAGCATCAATATTAGCAACAATGTCATTTATGTATATTATGAAAAAGTAAAGGGCCAAGTATATAACCTTGGGGAACACCAGCTTTAACTGGTTTCCACTCAGACAAACAGCGATTTAATGCAACTCGCCTTGCTCTTTCGTATAAGTTACTGTCGAACCATTTCAGAAGATGTCCTGTTACCCCATATTCCTTCAGTTTATGTAAGAGAGTTCAATGCCAAAATCGGTCGAAGGCCTTGGAGACGTCGCAGAAAACAACTCTTATTTCTTTGTCGTCATCCAAGGCCCTGCCAAACGAGTTTGATATGTCAAGTAACTGATTAATAATAGAGTCTCCACGCGTAAACCTAGAATGATATATGGAGTTACAATTTTATTTTCTGATAAAAAGTTACATAAATGATTGTAAGTAACATGCTCCATACAATTGGAAAGTATGCTGGGCAAGGATATTTTTTACTTTCCTGTAATGTCCATTCTTAAAGACCGGAATTACGGTGCCATTTAGAAAGAGACAAATAAAATAACTTAAAAAGAAGGAGCACAGAGCACGCTTCTTTTTATAATCGCAGATTAATTAAATCTGGACCATATGCTTTGTTTGTTGGATCCTCAATCTCGGTATCGGTAATGACGATGTCACTCAAAATGGTATATAATTTAGCTTGTTTTGGCAGAGATGTTTCCCACCAGAAATATGACTGCATATTTTCCACCAGGTTCTAGTAGATTGATGATTATATTCTATTTTATATAGCACACCGATCAACCGACTTATATCATTTTGGTGAGAAGTAGTATGACACGATGAAAAAAGATATAAACATGTTAAAAGCGATGAAAACGTAGGTCAGTTTTTCCATTTTTTTATGTTTTAAATTTAATGTAGCGAATAAATTTTAATAAAACACGATTTAGCATAGATTTTGAAATAGATAGATTCAGTCCTTTAATCTCTTGCTTTTATTTTTGTCCAACTTATCTTATAAAATAAACGAAAAATGCATATATAGTTATTTAAATGCTAAAATGACCTTTTATGATATAATTTTATTTTAAATCGGCCGTTTAAATATAAAGAATATTCCTTTAGCTTTCGCTTGGGGCCAAAAATGTATCATTAACATAATGCATTAACAATATTAATTTGATTTTAATTGCACTGTCAGAGAAATAACGATACGATGTAAATCAGTTCAATGATATGATTAAAACAAGAAATATGACTTTGTATAAGCTATTAAATTCTGCTAACCGATTGAATAAGTATGCACTTTAAGAGTTCGTAACGTAATAATATATGTAATTTTTTATTTTCTTGTCAATATCAAGCATGAAGAGGAGGATGGGGAAAATTAATTTTGATTACTGTGCATAAAATATGAAATGAACAAGTTGCGACACACAATAACATTTGCAGAAAAGCTTTCAAACTATACTTTGTATTTGTATGCAACTCTTTTTTTATTATCTATACCAAACGAAGATAAATGTGAGACATATTGTTTTTGTCTGGTAATTTACATCATCTTCTTTTATCTTTTCTTCTCCTTTAAGGCTGATATTTTCAGCCAAATTTATTTGACACTGCAAATCGCATACTAATACACGTTTAGGATATGTAAGATAGCTTTATCTAGTGTTACATTACACTTTTCATTTTTAGGAGGTTTATATTGGGTTTTTGGTAAAAGAGGCAAAAGAAGGTCGACATATTGTTGTGTGTCCGTCCGTACAGCCATTACAAATCTTGTCCGGGATATAACTTTTATCCTTTCAGGTAGGCTTTTTGATATTTGATATTTGGCATGTGGGTAGATTATAACTTATCGATGTGTCGCATGCCATAGACATTTAATTTAAAATTTGACCCCCAAGGTCACATCATTGCCTTTTGAGTGACTGCTTCGTGTCCGGGATAATTAACTTCGAAATTTGACCACCCCCCACTTCCCACCCAGGATAACATCAATGCCTTTTAAGTCATTGCTTCGCGCCCGGTTATAACTTTTAAAATAATTGTTTGACTGTTTGTTTGCTTGTATGAATGGTTTTTAATGCCTTTCAGCAATTTATCAGCTGTATGATGTCTTTATTGGGAGTGGAAGCCTGAGTACCCAGAGAAGACCCCGACCTTCGGTGAAATAGGCTAAGCTTTTCATATTTGCCATGTGGGTAGATAATTACTAGACAATGGGTCTCCTATCATCGTTGTAGACCTTAGACTTTGAACTTTGACAAGTCGATTCGTATTTTGTTTTATTGACAAATAAGTACCAGGGTTTTAAATCGTATACAATCCATATATAAACCATAATATGAAATATCCAACCAGTACGATAAACGAAACACGAGAAACGTTTGACGAAATTGTTCAATACGTATAAGCTGCAAGCAGGAAGTAGAGGGCCGACAGTGAGATTTGTGCAGAACTTACTGCCTATTAGTACGAATCGCCAAATATCGAACCATTCCAATTTCCAGAAGGGGTTAAATGTTAAACTAAAATCATTGTAATGCACATCGGCCAACAAGAAGTAGGGTTCTGTCGCATAACAGCCTACAACGTACGATTCGTTTGCACAAATCACCATATCAATCATCAAACTATTTTGATTGAAGAAAACCCAAAAGAGTGACAAAATAAATGTAGACGTTCGTACTTTCTGCAAAACTGAATTTTTATGTCACCGTCTAAAGGCGAAGGTGGCCTTCGCATTTGGGGCGTTGACATAAAAATAAAGACAATATTATATGACATCGTTAAAGGCAGGGTGTTTTGATTTTTGTTTGTTTGATTGTTTATCGTTATTTATTATTCATTTATTAGAATTAACAGTGAAAGAAAACGGTTAATTAAAGCATAAATATAAATAATTTTGTAATAAAACAGTGTACATTTGTGTAAATATTCTCTAACCAGATTCGTAGATTCTTTTCTGTGTATCTTCAGGTGTCTACAGGCGTAATACGCGATGAAAATTGTGTATAATTCTGTCAATGAAGGTAAATCTCGTGGTCTGTTCGAATGATATAATATTGTCCTTAGTAACTACATGTCTTACACGTTTTCCTTTTCTGTATTTATGTAAAAGATTACTGTGGAATTCTCAAAATATTTGCAACCGATAATGTTAAAAATTATTAGACATAGGCAGTATTCGTGTTACACTTATATATTAAAGTTATAAATTCTTGAGATTTAACTCTCATTTGTACGCTAATTAACCTTAAATTTCTCGCTCTTCGTCTTTATTATAAATTGTAGCTGGACTAGTATATAGGTTCCTGATTGTAGGCAGCACATTTGATAATGTTTGCCTAAATTCATACCTTATAATTTGTATTAAAAAAAGTGTGACATCAATATAATGACCTACCAAGTAGATATTTAATGTCGACATAGTAGGAAATATTTGTACAACTAGGAAATATTTGTACAAGTAGGAAATATTTGTACAAAATCTTGTTCGTTATGTGTTATTTGTTGATAGGTGAGAACTCATATGTAGAGCGTTATCGACATATAACACAGATTTACGCTTAAGCCCTCCTCTGGGATTGTCTAAATGAGCGCATTTACCCTATGTTTAATTCCTCACTATGGTTTTAAGATGAATTACAAAGCTGCTCCGCTGCTTGTTAACTTTTTCCATGTCTAGTAATTTGTATCCACCATAATCCTATTGTATTAACAATTATAGACTTTTTGTATAATATTTAACGATATACAGACATTAGTTGTAAAAAGTCATTGAAATGCCCCATGTGGAAGTTTACAACTAATCAATTAAGAAATACGTGGCTGTTTTCAATCGTGTCAATTGACTTTTATTCACCGTGTCATTATAAAAAGATGAGCTGATTTTTTTCGTATCATTTTTTCAGTAAATGCATAAAGAAAAATGATTCAAACTCCTAATAAATTGCAATTGGAAGAATAATTTTGGGGTCAGAAAAAAGTTGGATAAATGCCCTTTTGAATAAAAACACTGGATAAAGAAAAACATTGTGCAGAAGCGTAAATTTTGCATTTTTTTGTTAAAAATTATGTCCCACCACCTTCGGAACATATTTTCTGATAACAAATGAAAAAAGTAATTAAAACGATTGAATATGTTGATGGACTTATATATGCCAAATAATTGTTTACTACAATATATTTGATACAGTGAGTTTTTAACGTAGCGATTTGGAAAAAGTCATCTGAATACGTGTAGGTCTTAACTTGTTTATATCTTTTTTCATCGTGTCATACTTCTTCTCATCCAAAATGATATAAGTCAGTTGATCGGTGTGTATAGTATTGATTTTGTCCGTTATGAGTTCATGATTGTTTTTCTGTACCAATGTTTTAGAGAATAAAATATAACTTGAATGTATGCCTTGAAATGAAAATAAACTGAAGAACAAATCTGAGATCAAATCAAGATGAACAAATACGTCTTTTTTACGCGTGAGGTTATTTTCAATGTATTGAAGGTGGTCAATATCCATTAGAAATAATGTGAAAAAATATATGTGAATACTGAATCTCTAGAAATGAGTTTTGAGAGATCATCAGATGTTCTTTAAAACAGCAGTAAGAGGACGAAAATATAGTTGGAAAAAAACGATCTGATACCAAGTTTAAATATTCTTCTTGGTGTCGTAAATGTCGTGAACACTTATCAAGTTACAATTGACAGTAGAAATGAACCCATTGGCCAGATGGGTGATTAAAGTACTTTGGACTACTTCAGTAAAAATAAATCAAGTATTAAGCAATACTGGAACTTTAAATGATTTTTACTGATGTTTAAAGATATCATGGTTTGCCAAGTGATAGAGGTCCAAAGCAGATTATTGCTAGATTGACGATTGCAAATAAAAGAGAATTGAATACAGCTACCAAAAATTTCAAAAAAACATAAAATCAAATCAGTCTCTGTTTGGGACGGTAAAATATTTATAACTGACAATGAGGGCAAGCAGAATGTCATTACAACTGAAGATAAACAAGAAGCTATGTTATCAAACATGATCCCTCCGAAACGAAAGTTCAGGGAGTATAATCAAAAACTTCCCTCTGCATCAGTCTGGCGGAATCTTTTCTGATCGTTCTCTAGTATCATGATTCTTATCACAACAAGTACCTGTGGCCGGCACAGATTTTGATCTTTGTGTTTTATATCTTATTTCATTGTGTTAATTATAGGATTAAATACTGGATTTTAGGAAATTATCAATGTGTAAACTCCGGCGACTCACTCACAAACTAAATAAAGTCTGAAGGACTTTATGTTAAGTTTTGTCCTTATAATTCTGTGAAATAATCGTTGCGATTTTTAAAACAGCAAAAACAGTTTCCGAAACCCATCTAGACCTTAAAACGTACCTAGGCCGGAAAGCGTAGGGATATGAAAAACATAGTACCAAAGGAATCGCGGTTCTGTAGATATTAATAGGAACAAAAAACAAAATTAAACACTAAATTGTTTGTATATTATATTTTATTAGAAATCTCAGTCGATTTAATTGAAAATCATTGCGGCAGAGAAAACAATATCCTCTCTCCCTGACGATACGCTAGAAGGACGCCATCTTGTTTGGATACTGAAAGTAGTCAGCTCAGAGGAAATATCGATGTATAAATTATCTGAGATGACGCCATTTAAGTGTTTTTATCCAATCAAAACACTTAATATAAATAAATTACAGCATGAATAGAATTATATACATGTATTTTGTCTTGTTTGATATTTTCATATTTATAGATTTATTGTCTACTAGCTTCTTTATAGCTTATGAATATACAGTCTGGTGAGTTAGAGTTATCGCCCTTTGTTCGTTATATATTATTATCTATTACAGGTTTATGTGTATTGTAATGGATACGCATTATTTTCCAGCTTGATATTCTGATATTTATATATATTTCAGGGTTGTATTTGATTATATGATAGTTAGATGTTTTATTTTGATTTTCATGTTTATAGCTAATTATTATATTTTTCTTCAACAGATAGTCTGTGTTGCACATGTGAGTAGGTTTCGTGTGTCAGTCAAGTGGTATTGTGCATATCACCCCATATCCCGTATTTGGTCATTCTTTCTTTTTCATTTGCATCGTATTGAATTTTTGTCTTACATCTCCATATACGGATTTCTTCTAGAGGAGTCTTTTGAAGTATTCTTGTCAAACTGGTTTTTACATAAGAGTACAGTGTGATTTTTTTTTGTTTTATATCAGATACAAAGTTGATGTTCAACTGTTAACTTACTGGATTTAACATTTATTTTCGATCTTCTTTTAATTGTAAGTTGTTATTATGTTAGAAGTTTTTGAAATCTTTCATTTTTTCGTGATGGATAAAGGATAAAGTTTACTTTTTCATTTCATAGTTCATTTTTTTTTATTTTTGTAAGTGCAATTATTTATATAAGAGTTTAATATTCATATTAGAGTTGTTTTTAATAAATTTGGTTCATTGTGTTTTTTTATTATGGAAATCTAGTTTTGCATTTTTTTAAACATAGCTTTCATTTGTAGATTCAACATCGGAGTCTCCACTGATTTCCATTGTACATTTTCATGATGTAGTCTTGTCACACTGATGGTATGGTATATTTTGTTACAATTTGTATCAATTATTGAATCATATAAAGTAGTTTAGCTAATTATTATATTTTTCTTCAACAGATAGTCTGTGTTGCACATGTGAGTAGGTTTCGTGTGTCAGTCAAGTGGTATTGTGCATATCACCCCATATCCCGTATTTGGTCATTCTTTCTTTTTCATTTGCATCGTATTGAATTTTTGTCTTACATCTCCATATACGGATTTCTTCTAGAGGAGTCTTTTGAAGTATTCTTGTCAAACTGGTTTTTACATAAGAGTACAGTGTGATTTTTTTTTGTTTTATATCAGATACAAAGTTGATGTTCAACTGTTAACTTACTGGATTTAACATTTATTTTCGATCTTCTTTTAATTGTAAGTTGTTATTATGTTAGAAGTTTTTGAAATCTTTCATTTTTTCGTGATGGATAAAGGATAAAGTTTACTTTTTCATTTCATAGTTCATTTTTTTTTATTTTTGTAAGTGCAATTATTTATATAAGAGTTTAATATTCATATTAGAGTTGTTTTTAATAAATTTGGTTCATTGTGTTTTTTTATTATGGAAATCTAGTTTTGCATTTTTTTAAACATAGCTTTCATTTGTAGATTCAACATCGGAGTCTCCACTGATTTCCATTTTACATTTTCATGATGTAGTCTTGTCACACTGATGGTATGGTATATTTTGTTACAATTTGTATCAATTATTGAATCATATAAAGTAGTTTAGTATTTTTGTAAAATTTATTGAACGCGCATTTTTATATCTGAGTCATAGACATTTAAGTTCAACATATTGTAATTTCATGGTTAAATATATTGGAATCTTTATATCTAGTTTTTCATGAATTAAATTTTCTTTTCATTTTACTTAATTGTTGATTTTTTGTATTTTTTTCAGAGATTTATTGTTCTACATATGATTCTTTGTATTTAATAAAGTTTAACATTTGGAGTTTGTTTTCATTTCTACCCTGAACGAACCCGGCTACATACCTATACTGAAAGTCACTTCCCAGTGGATTGCAGTTTTTCATTACTCCATATTGTGTCTTTTTATTACGAACAGCCCATATTTTTATAATAACCCTCTGTTGTTTACATGTCACAAATTACAACCATACATTGTAAAATTCTTATAGAAAAATTGACTTTTTCTATAAGAATTTTACATTGTAGGGTTATGATTTTTAGTAAACGTAAAGGTCAAAGTTTCACATTAAATGAATTGGGGACAATTTGGAAATTGTAGATTCTTACTCATATCTGGGAATTCTTTTGAACTTTAATATTCGGACACGAAAAAAAGTTTGTCCATAGGGCACAAAAGTCTCTGTTCTCCTTATATAAACACTTCAGGAATAAAGCTATTCCAATTGATATTCAGCTTAAACTCTTTGACTCTGTCATTGAACTTATTCTGTTACATGGATGTGAAATGGGCTATTAAAGTTTAAAACAAATTGAACAAAAAAAGTTTTAAAACGTATTCTACAGGTAAGAACAAAGTGAAATCAAAGTGAAAACAAGAATGGTATCATTTTGGGGAAGATTCATGTGCCAAAATAATCTGAGTAGTTCAATTTATAAATTATTAGCGGTATTGAAAAAATATACACATTCTTTCAAGTGGTTGAATTCATTGACTCTATATTTAACGATTCAGGTCCTTGGTATGTTTTTGCCAACCCAAATTTTTACGACTTGAAGAACATCAAATCAACTTTACTCAATCATAACGAGACCAATTTATTTAAAAAATGGCATAGTTAAAAAGAATGGTCTTCGCGTGGTCAATTTTATTATAGCTTCAAAAAATATTTTGTTTAAAAGATAATCTGATTAGACTTACGGAAAATAACAAATCAGATTAATTCAATCATTACGAGGTCAAAATGGTATAGTGATACAGAATGTTCGTCGTGTGGCCAATATTCTAGTTTCCACAAATATTTTTGTTTTGAAGATCACGAAACAGTCTTAAGTTTAAAAATTGACTTAAATCTATTTTTTTTTAGCTAAGACAGAATTTTGTCTTAAATTGGAGATCACGAAATTTATTTTGAAGATAATTTTGTCTTAGACTTAAAAGTTTGTCTTATATTTTAAGACTATTCTAAGGCTGTCTTAAATAATTTAAGCACGTTAAAAATGGCCGACGTTGTTAGGTTACCTCAACGCCTCAGACAAAGAAATGGCCAGAATGCCAACAAAAGAGTATTCCGAGACCGACTGAACCCATTAGAACTGTTCAATGATGATGAGCTGTACAGACGGTTTAGATTCCGCAGACCAACGATTATTTATATCGTTGAATTGGTTGCTCCTGAGCTGCAGCATCCCACCAACAGGTCGTTCAGTCTACCTCCACTCCTACAGGTTCTGTTGTTTTTACAGTTTTGTTGCGTCGGGGTGTTTTCATCAAGTTGTTGGGGATGTCCTTCATGTAAGCAAAGCAATCATTGGTCGGGCAGTAAGTAAAGTCGGCGATGCGCTTGTTCGTTTTGTGGCCAGTTTTACAAAATTTCCGTCGGGGCAAAGAGCATTAGATGTTGAAAGGGCCTTTCATGCCATTGCAGGTAAGGTATTAACTAATGGGGAGTTTTCATAGCATAACATAAAGACGGTAGAATCTCGGCTAAATCGTGGTTTCATTTTATACAAATATCAGATATATTATATCTCAGTACGCAAAATTCAAATCCTATTATCTGGATGTACTGAGGAGTAAATACGTTAGATACATCACAGGAATTTGACCCCATATCATTTGGGTCGAAATATGGCCAGACAACGAAAAAAAGTATTGTCGCGAACGAAGTGAGCGAAGGAGTCTAACGCAAAAGTAAACAATTCCTACCCCCTACCTTTGTTGTTGAGTTTGCTTTGAGAATTTGCACTGATAACATGATTGTAGGTGTTCTACTTACTCACGGACATTTATTCTTTAAGATTATGACATCGATTCCTTTAATATATCCATATTTTTGCAACCGCGAAACTTTTTCTTAGACTGAAACACTTTCTTTACTTCAGGGAATCGTCCATGGCATTGGTTCCGCAGTAAATGACAAAAAATTAATGGGATAAAACGGTAAAAATAAAACTTTGCTTTGTATGTAAATGAAATAATATTTAAATCCTAATTTTAGTTATTTTTTGTAAAATTGAGTTTAAATCGAATTGTTTACATTTCTAGCACATCTGTTGATAAAGGGATGTAACCCAATGACCTCAGCCATGTGCTCTTCGGTTTGCAATTTCAGGATAATTTTTCTCTGGTTCCGACTTCGCGTTTAACATTTTGTTTTTTGGGTTATATATATATATGGGATGTTATAAAAGCAGTTGTCCTTGTTTCAGCTCCTCACTCTGCAGATGCAAGACCTCTAAGAGGTCATAGTGGGGAAATGCTACTACCCATGTGGGGTACTGGAGTGCGCCAACGTTACATTGGAGCAGCCCGGCCGTTAGTAGGACATATGCTGCTGAGTTTTTCGACCAGGTATCCCGAAGGCCGGGCTTCGACAAAACCACCATGGTAGAGTCCATGGATTACCAACATTACCATAATCATTTTCACCTTCATTTCATATTAAATACCAACATTACCATAATCATTTTCACCTTCATTTCATATTAATTGAATGCCATCTGGGTCAAAATTCGAAATGCTTCATTCATTATTCTTCATCCTTAGTTCATCATTCATCATGCTTATTTTATTATAACGAACTTACAATCAAGAATAGAGAATTAACAATAAAGAATATAGAACTAAGACTATAGAATTGAGACAAATTAAACATGATGAATGATGAATTAAAGATGAGGAATGAAGGATGATGAATGAATCATTACAAATTTTGACACCGATGGCATTTCGTACTTATAGATTAGTTACGTTTTTTGAAACGAGAAGCATTTTCTTGTCCATATCTCATCGAAGGGCGATAGCCCTGAGATGAGATGACGAGAAAATGCATCGAGTTTCATAAAACGTAAATAATCTGCTTATCGCTGTTTTGTAACATTGTGACGTTACAGTGTTTACTTAACGACGTCTTGACAGCGAGCCGAGATGGGCCCATCTCACGCTCGTAGAGTGAGATGGAATAATATCGCACACAAAGATCAAAGAAAAATACTGCAAAATAGCGATAAATGTTGAATATCATAATTTTGACATTGTATTGGCAAATGTCCTATTTTAAAGTTTACCACGTCCTGAATATAGCTGAAATATTGCTTGATGGACATTAAACAACAAACAATCAATCAATCAATCAATCAAAGTTTACCTGGCAGTATGAGTTGTTCCATGTTTCCTAATTGTTATAAAATGGGACATCAACAATTTACACTTGCAGTATACTTAATTGTAAAAAAAACAAAAGCATAAATATTTTCAAATTAGTTTTAATTCCATATTGTCAATTTCAATCAAACCAAAGAGTCCCACGAACCTGTAATCACTCACCTGCACTTAAAAATAATCAACTAAGCTATTTCAACAAGATGTGAATGCCAGATAAAACAACTTCTTGGTTCATGTGAAAAGCTCAACTTTCTGATTAATTTTGATGTTTAAAATTTTACTCTATTAAAGTTTTCAAACTAACACAAAAAGTACACTACAAATCCTAAACTCTAAATAAATACTAGGTAGATCATTTTGCCTTTTACCAATGTAACAATGACAACGGCTTCCAAGTGAGGGCAAAAGCTTACATAGACCACAGGTTCACATCAGCTGAAAAAATTGTGGCAATACATGTACACCATTAAGAAAGACTACATTCACACATATTTCGTATTCATTCATCATTTACCATAAACAAAGGGTCAATTTTTTTAATCTGAATAATAGTTAAATGTTGTCTTAATTTTGCAAGTTTGATTTCTTCTCTTATCATCAGTTCCCTAGACTCTTTAATCCTTTTGAGTTCCTCCTTAAGTTTTTCATCTTCTAGACCAGAATTGCAATTCTTACTGAAGTTACTTTTTGTACCAGATTTCTTAAAAGTTTTAGAACTCTGTATGGTTGTCAATTGCACGTTATTAGTGTCCATTACTAGTTCCTTCTGATGTACAACTTCCATTTCCTCTGGTACATCCGAGTTGGTACATGGTACGCAAACCCTGTTTCAATCAGACAACTGATTTTCAACCAGGCTACTAGATAACGATGCCTCTGGTAAATAAACTGTGGAAGTACTTTCTAATGGAATTATGTCCGATAGAATATTAAGGCATTCTTCCTCAAGACTACCACTATCAGCAATGTTCTTTCTTAAAAAAAAGAATAATAATTGGATAGTTAACTGTGCATGTGATTACCAAAATGACACCATGTACCATTGAATTAGAATTCATCATGCAGGGGGCAATGGCTGTTAACTTTGTTTCTTATTTAAAAAAAGCCTAACCACATCTACTTTTAATTAACATATTTTATATGTTTAAACTTAAATTTCTACAAAATGTATGTTCTTATATGCAGTTCTTACTGCATATACTGGAAATTACTTAACAAATACTGATACTAGTATTTACATTACATTTGTTTGTTTGTTAGAATTTTTTTAACGACACTTTCAGCAATTTTTTAGCTATATTTGCAGGGTTCGAAATAAGCGGTAGCCCGGCAGCCCGTGACTCCCTAAAACTTGGAAGGACTCCCTGGTTGTTTACTGTAAGAGCCCGTCGGGCTCCTTAAAAATTTAGCAGGGCTCACCACATTGGACGAAGTCGCTCTGTTAAATTATGGCATGCAGTTTTTATTGGGGGAGGAAGTCGGAGTACCCGGAGAAAACCCCCGACTTGCGACAGGAAAACTGGCAATCCTTGTCAATTAAGATTGTAGTCGATAATTTTTTTTTCACGTATTCATGTATATGTTACCCTTTCTTCGGTCAGTCATTTTTCGGTCGTGGGAGGGGGGGTGGTTGAGCGCCGAATGTCAAACTTTGTATTACGGAAAGTGTACAGCCCACACAGGAAAGACACATGTTCCTCCAAACATTAAAAAACTGAATTAAAAAATTTGAAATATGAATACTTACGAGTTCACAATTGCTGTAACTGTTTCCCATTCCTTACGTTTGGTTTGGGTTGTTACGCTACCGCCGGAAAGGGAACCAAAAAGAAGTTTTTCCCTTTTACCTATATTTCTTCGACAAGTACAATTTCTTCACTTGTCTCCCAATTTGGATTTTTCTTACGTTTCTGCTTAACTGATTCAGCTGCTTCCATCATGCTAACAAGTCAAACGTCTGTAAACGTTGTCAAGAATCAGCAGACGATCAACACAAGGCGGGCACTTGTTGGTGTGGATTTTTACCTCCTTTATTGAAGATTTTTACCGTAGATACGAAAAATCTCGCGCATTATTATGACGTAACGCTTTTCAAACTTAAAATTTAACCTGGTCCCCTGGTGCAATATTTTTCATTTACGCAAGCTTCACTTTCAAATATATTCGAACCGGAAGTCCGCTTACGGTATTGAGAATATTTAGTCAGGATCCCAGACTAACTTAAAATTCTTTCTTACGTAAATCTTCCGAAAGATTGATTCTTGATCCCGTTAAGACTAAATCTTACGTTAGTAAAAAACTTAAATATTTAAGACAGTATTTATGCTAAGACAATTTTAAGATAAGCGTGTTTCATGATCCCGGGGCCTGGACTGAATTGCTAACAATAAAAATAAGATCTTATTTACCAGTCATGAGTAGTTAAAAACATAATAAAATCTGATATCATTGCAAAATTGAGGCACTGTTAATTAAAAAAAAAAACAATGATCGCATTTATTGTATACCGAATCTAAGGACGTCTAATTTAAAGATCCCAATTGAAACCGGTAGATGGAATAGAATTCCAAAAAGAAGAACGTTTTTTGTAATTAATATTTGGGGTCGAATTTCATTATCTCTTTTATTGTAAATCTCAAGAGTTGTCGAAGTTAAGAAAAATCTGTTTAATATCCAACTACTACTTATTATATCCTAATGTACACAAATTGGAAGGTTTGTTAACCTACTGCAATTTCAAAAAGATATTTGTTTTTTTTTTATAAAAAATCACTCAATTATCTTTTTAATGAATTGTTTGTCGTACTATCGAACAAATTGTGTTGTCACTCTAACTTGTTTAACATGTTCATTTCGCCATGTGTGTATATTGTCTTATATGTGGTCTTATGCGTTATCAAATAAATTGAATTGAATTTATTCAGCCATGTATTTTTCTAAAGGAATCTTACGGTGTCTACAAACGTTCCTCTGCTTTCGTGACATACAATGATATGTGGACAAACCGCGAGACTTTTCCCGCGTCTACCGTCAACGACAAATCCTGAAAGGCTTAGGACAGACAAAATCTACTGCACCTTGGTTACACTTTCGTTCTAATTTAGGTCAAAATTTTTTATGGAAAATCACCTCATCAAAATGAAAAGCCGTCGTATTTCAAAACTCTGAATATCTCAAGGAAATAAATGACGATTTCAAAATATACCTGTTTTGATGTACAAAAGGAGCATTAGCTCGATCATACGCGATAAGCAGTTTTCATTTCTCTTGCAAAACTTATATTAGAGTCTGCCAACTCAACTGTCGTCATGCCCGCCACAGATATACAGCCAACCCACCCTTGTTTGTACGCCACAGATGTACAGCCGACCCACCCTTGTTTGTACGCCACAGATGTACAGCCAACCCACCCGTGTTTGTACGCCACAGATGTACAGCCAACCCACCCTTGTTTGTACGCCACAGATGTACAGCCAACCCACCCTTGTTTGTACGCCACAGATGTACAGCCAACCCACCCTTGTTTGTACGCCACAGATGTACAGCCGACCCACCCTTGTTTGTACGCCACAAATGTACAGCCAACCCACCCTTGTTTGTACGCCACAGATGTACAGCCGACCCACCCTTGTTTGTACGCCACAGATGTACAGCCGACCCACCCTTGTTTGTACGCCACAGATGTACAGCCGACCCACCCTTGTTTGTACGCCACAGATGTACAGCCGACCCACCCTTGTTTGTACGCCACAGATGTACAGCCAACCCACCCTTGTTTGTACGCCACAGATGTACAGCCGACCCACCCTTGTTTGTACGCCACAGATGTACAGCCGACCCACCCTTGTTTGGCCCACAGATGTACAGCCGACCCACCCTTGTTTGTACGCCACAGATTTACAGCCAACCCACCCTTGTTTGTACGCCACAGATGTACAGCCAACCCACCCTTGTTTGTACGCCACAGATGTACAGCCGACCCACCCTTGTTTGTACGCCACAGATGTACAGCCGACCCACCCTTGTTTGTACGCCATAGATGTACAGCCAACCCACCCTTGTTCGTACGCCACAGATGTACAGCCAACCCACCCTTGTTTGTACGCCACAGAAGGAGTAAATAATGTTTCTTTACTTACTATAAGATATGGTATTGTACATGTTGTAATGTAATTTCAAAATATACATAACAACCTAATGGTCACACGTTTAATCAATGTTCCATGTTGTACCCATCAGGTGCATTATATCTGTATACCAATCCCTTAAATAATGCCGCGAGCATGTTAACAGTGGGTTTATTAGCAATTAGCTTTTTTATATATTCACATACTGTCATTCATTAATTTGAAAAACACAATGAAAATTTAAAACTGTACAGATCAAAGGCCAATGGGATACTAAAGTAACATAATGGTTATCGCTAGCGCAGAGTTAACTGCTAGAATAGGACTGTTCTACTGTAGAGCAAGACGAAACAAGAGCAACAGGCTTTTAAATATATACAAAGTTATATTTGTCAATTTATATGCATCTATTGGAAATGAGTGCATTCCTGTTATGTTGTTATTTACATGTTTGTGTTTCTATAAACATTTTGATATTTCTACAAGCAGCAATTGTAAAAATGAAACGAACTATTATATCAGCCATGCTTTACCTAATTGCATACACAAAAAAGGTCATTGGTTTTTTTATTTGTATCATTATCATATGCATCACATTGCTCATAATTCTGTAGGGCGACGTACAACCAAATCCGGGCCCCTCTTCCCAGTCAACTACTGAATCAACAGTTTCGTCCATATCAGATCAATATTTTGACGAATTTAGCAGGTGTTAAAATCAATACACATCTTTTATGCACTTAAATGTTCAAAGTTTACTGCCAAAAATAGATCTGATAAACGCAGAACTTAGTTCTGTTTTAGTGAGACTTGGCTCAATCCTACAATTGTTAACCAAGATATTTTACTTGACAATTTCCAACCCCCAATTAGAAACGATAGAACTAATAGGCAAGGAGGAGTTGTGACAGTATATATAAATAATGGCTGACTTGCTGTTCAAAGAAAGGATTTAGAGGTACATGGTGTTGAATGTGTATGAATAGAATTAAGAAATTGTAGGAACCAACCAGTTTTGTTATCAACATTCTATAGACCCCCCCCCCCGACTCCCATGTCCACGTATATGACCTAATTGAATACTCATTCGATTTAGCGGTTGATTCAGGTATAAATATTATTCTGATTTTAGGCGATTTTAACGAAGATCAAGGTAACCCTAATCATATTTAAATGTCAAATATTTGTGCAAAGTACAATATGACCCAATTTGTTAATGAACCAACCCATTTTACAGAAAGTTCAAGTTCTTGTATCGATTTAGTTATATCTAATAATCCCAGAGTTGTCGACCTTGTTCGTGTTGGTTCACCATTTTTTAACCAAAATGTCCGTTGTCACTGTCTGACATATGGGATACTAAAAATCCAGAAACCTGTACACACTTGCTTCAAGAGAAAAATATGGTTATACGACAGCGGAAATTTCGACTTGTATCGTGAAAAATTAGAAAACGTCGAATGGGATGATTTTATTAACTCCAGAGAATGTCTCAACGATCTAGTCGATGCTCTTTCCAGTCTCATATTACAGTTTGCAGATGAATGTTTCCCTAACAAAATTATAACAGTTAGAAAATTTGAACCGCCATGGATGAATAATTCTATCCAAAAATCAATTCGAAGACGAAACCGATTGCAAAAAAGGGCAAAAAGATAGAATTATCCAGAACATTGGGCAGAATTTAGGAGAGCGCGGAATAAAACTATTAATACTATTAGGAGTCAAAAAGAACGATATTGTAACAAATTAGTTGATAAGCTTAAGTCTAACTCAACAAATATAAGGGAATGGTGTGGTATAGTGTCAAAAATTGCTGGTATAAAATCAAAAGATTCTATCATTCCTCCGCTTAATGTAAATGGCAATGACTTGCACAGTAATTTTGAAAAAGCAGAACCATTTAATATGTTTTATGCGAATCAATCTTATATAGACGAGAGTATTAAAAAAATTCCCTCTACTGACCAACCACCAACAGTCTGTCTGGATCATATTACACTGCATAATTATGAAGTAGAAGATGTCCTAAGACTTAAATACTTGCAAAGCTTCTGGTCCAGATAACATTAGTACCAAGTTGTTTAAAGTTGCCTGAGACTTCCTTTCAAAGCCTCGAGGTGCAATTTTTAATCTAAGCTTATTTACAAAAAATTTCCATCAAAATGGAAATTAGCAAATGTAACACCAGTTCACAAAAAAGACAACCCAAACGTAGTTGAAAATTATCGCCTAATTTCTTTACTTCCGATTCTAAGCAAAATATTCGAAAAGTGTATTTATAAACAAATTTTTAACTTTATTAGGGATTTATTAACAGAACATCAATCTGGGTTCATCTTAAACGATTCTACTATAAATCAACTGCTCTACATAGCTCACACATTCAACAAGGCTCTTGGTGAATGGAAAGAAATCCGATTTTGTGTTCTTTGATATTAGTAAAGCCTTCAATCGGGTATGGCACAAAGGCCTTGTATTTAAACTAAAACAAATGGGCATTACGGGAGATCTCCTTTTATGGCTTAAGGATTATTTATCTGATAGGAAACAAAGGGTGGTTATAAATGGAACAGAATCATCTTGGGCTTATATAAATGCAGGGGTTCCCCAAGGGTCCATCCTGGGCCCTCTACTATTCCTTATTTTTATAAACGACATAGTAAATGAAGTAAACTGTCCTATCAATTAAATTCTTTGCAGATGACACGAGTATATATGCGGTTGTAGAAAACCCCCTAGTAACTTCTCTTATTTTAAATTCAAATCTTCAAAAAATACATGAATGGTCGATAAGGTGGTTGGTAAACTTCAACCCACGAAAGACTGAATCGATGGTTATATCACGTAAATTAGATTTTGTATCCCATCCACCTTTAACAATGAACCAAATTTCTATAAAATGTGTCATCTCTCATAAACATCTAGGTCTTACATTTTCCCTGAAAAAAATGTATTTCAGCTTTATTCGCCCAGTTCTTGAGTACGCAGATGTAAGATGGGACAACTGTCCAGACTTTATGAAACTAAAGCTTAACCAAATAAACTTCGAGGCTGCCAGCACAGTTACTGGTGTTACCAAATTAACAACCATTTCTTTACTCTTACAAGAATGCGTATGAGAAACATTAGAGAATCGCAGGAAAAAAAAATAAGCTCATACTATTTCATAAAATGGTACATGGAAATACCCCTGAATACTTGTCAAACTTAGTTCCGACTAGCTTAATTTTCTCAAACTCAACATTACAGAACCCGAAATGCTAATAACCTAGTTCTCCCACCCTCCTATAGAATGATGTAACAGTTTTTACCATAAACAGTACGACTTTGGAATGACCTTCCTGTTAACATAAAAAAAACAATCATTCTATCAATGATTTAAAATCATTTTTAAACAAGCCAATTACAGTTCCGTCCTAATTTTATGCGGGGTGTCGTATCGGTCAAATACTTCATGCTAGAATAAGGACTGAAAAGTAGTGCCCTAAAAGATCACCTTTTCAAAAAGAATCATGAGTCTGACCCCTATTGTAAATGCAAACAAATAGAAAATTCTTAACATTTTCTGCTCTCATGTCCATTGTTCAATAGACTACAAAATATTTTATTTCCAAACTTATCATGTTACCTAAATATTAGAAACCTTCTATATGGTGACCCAAACCTCTCCGATGCTGAAAATACACAAAACTTCTTAATTGTGCAAAAATATATCATCAAATCAAAAAGGTTTAACACATGAGGGTTAATAAATTTTATTTTTTTTGTATGTTGATCTTGCCTTAAAGTTTCTTAAATTGTATCAGAGCAAAATGTTAACCATAGAAATAGTAACACAAATGTTATGAAAATAACTTTAATATGAAATTGTGATTATGTCACTGTACATCATGTATTTTCTTATATACTGGGAGAAGAATTTATAAATGTGCTTTTAGCACTTGTTTTCTAATCCCAACTTGTATTATACCATGTATTGTGTACTATGCATTTATCAATGAAATAATGTTTACATTAAAGGCAAATGACATGGAACGAATGTCCTATTAAAGGAATCTATAATTTAACCCCCACCCTCTTTTTTCCTTCTTTTTATTCACAGAGAGTTTTTGAACTTATCTTCTGGAGAAAATATCAAGTCAGACATCTCATGTTGGTTGCTGTTATTAATTGTTTAAAATGTTATGTTCTTTTATAGTTTTTTTGTTTACACTCTTATTTATGACCAAATACTAGTATTTTTGACCTTATTTATACCCTAACATTTAGAAACGTACAATTATATATATGTATTGCGTTAACAGTCCTCTTCTGATGTTTATTCGTCATTGTTGTGGTATTAAAGTCACATAATGGGGACATCAAAATCTGACTTTGAACTAATAATAAGATTGTTCTACTCGCGAGCATGTAGAAAAGAAAAGTACAAAATGTTAAACTATGAAAACGTACTGCTAATATATCTGTATTGTATTATAGGCCATAAATCGGTACCAATAATGCTCTTATATCTTTTATACCAAAACATAATCTGAAAATCACAACACTATTTTCAAAATTTACAAAGGGAAACTTCATGTGCCAAAGTTAATAAAGAGAAAAGAGTGATGTTTTCTACTAATAATTTGTTTAGAAATGTTGTAATAAGTATTGTATTTTTATGTTAATTCACCTGTGTGGTGATGTTGAACTAAATCGTGGCCCATCTTTCCGGACCTCAGAACTCTCTTCAACGATGTCCGTCTATCATGTTTAAACAAGTCCATATGTATTTAAATATACAGTGCCTTGTCCCGAAATTAGATTTGATAAATGCTAAATTATGTAATCTCGATATACTTTGGAAACTTTGGTTGCCATAGAAAATTTGCATCCCCCCTTAGATGTGATCGTTTAGAGAGACACTGTCATCGTGTAGGTTAAAAATCACATTCATACCGTCCGAAGACTAGATCAAGAGGTACTAGGCTTATAATGTGCATTGCTTGAAGTTAAACTAAAAACATACCTGTTCTTATAGGACCATTCTATAGGCAATATGATTCGCCGTCGAATAGTTTCAACTTGATCGAACACAATTTGGATTTGGCTGTAGATACTGGTGGTAACATCATTTTAATTCTGATTGATATAAATGACGATCAAAATTAACCAATGAATGAAAGATTGAAAGTATCTAATCTATTTATGATAAAAATTCAATTTAATAATGATTCATTCTCTAATTAATATTGTAATATCCAAAATCACGAAATGTTATTCGGAAATTAAAGCAGAGACATATAATTACATTGAAAAAAAAATAACTGAAAAAAATTTAAACTAACAAATCAAAACTTAATATTTGTTGTCAATTTATTGAAATTCATGTTGTTGTAAAGTTCTTGGGCCAGGTGAGCCTTCCACGCCATCTAGACCTACTTGTTCATTTTATTCCACGATTTAAATATACTTAGCCAAATTATACCTTAAGTAAGGAAGATGGGGGGTGTTTAAAACTCAACATCTTTTTGCGAATCTATCATTACTTCATTTTTTTTATTTTGTGTATATTTAATTGATTTTTATAGGACATTGAAAAGGTGGAATAAATACATCTTATTTTAAATATTTAAAAAATTTCTTGTACTTTCTAAGGGAGATAATTTGTATAGAATTTATAAGAACAATCAATATTTTTCATTATTTTCACAAATTTTAATCGTGAACCCTATTTGTTTTATTAAGGTATTCGAAAAACAAACATTCTCACAAATTTAAGAAAATATTATTTTTTAGACTTTTTTTAGATAGAAATGTTTTTTAGGTAGAAATGTAATATATTCGTACACACGTGAGAAAGATCTATTCGTTTTGATACATCAGAAATACTTTCTTTAGCCATATTGTTTATGTTTTTGGCGGGAAAAGAACCATCAAATAATTATAAAAATAAGTATCATCACATAATGACAAAGTATCATCACATAATGAATAAGTATCATCACATAATGACCAAGTATAATCACACAATGACAAACATCTTCATAAGGCAGCTATGGCGTTCCATACAGACGTGATATGACATAATTGCTTTGATTACTAGAAAAAAATGAATTGCGAAGCAGCCCGAATAGTGACCGGGTAAGTTAACAAGCATAAATCTTCTCTTTCGTAATTTGGGGAGGAAACCTTAGAAACACGGCTTATGCTTTTATATATGTTATTGTTGTTACATCTTTTCTGAATAAAATATTGTTAACACTGAAGAAAAATCAGACCGTTCGTATAACAAGAATAGAAAACAATCAGACAATGACAAAATCCGTATAGCGACAAAGACACATGACACACAGAAGAAAAAACCAAAAACAAAATACATATACAAAAAGCAAGGCGCCTCGGTGGCCGAGTGGTTAACGTGGTTCGTCTGCTAACTGAGGTTGCGGTTTCGAGTTTCACTGCGGGCAGGGTGTACTCGACTCCAATCTTAAATGACAAGGATTGGCAGTTTTCCTACCGAAGGTCGGGGGTTCTCTCCGGGAACTCCGGCTCCCCCCTCCAATAAAATCTGCACGCCATGAAATAGCTGAAATCATTGCTGAAAGTGGCGTTAAACATCGATCAAACAATCTATTTGTATCATTGCATAATCCTCTAGACTTATATATTTATAGCTGATCAGTATGATGTTTCAATCAACTGATTTAAATGTAAATAAACAGAAGAATTCGGAGGGTTATACACATAAGATAAAGTAATCATTTTGTCTATAGATATCTGAAGTGATATACAGGGCTATGTAAAATTTGATCTTGTACGAGAATAGTAGAGCTGTCAGTGGCTCTCTATGTGCATATAGTAGTTTCTTTTAAAGATATTATCATACCTTTTTATATGGGATTCTTGGAGACAAAATGCAACAGAGATAAAGGCTGAACTAGTAATATGATTTTAAGAAAATTAATCTCTACAATTCTATTGCATTATTGTACCCATTGTGGTTTGCGAAAAGAGGAATAGTTAACAGTTTTTTTGACACTATTTCGCCGGTTTATGCGAAATGGTCACACTGGTCTACTTTTAGATCCAGTATGTGAGGGTTGTGTATCCATACTGTCGCCCAGACAGTCTAGTGTCTAGATCATGTAGAATTTCAAACTTGTTGTGGACATCAATAGGATCCTAAAGCAGTTTTTAAATTTTGTATTTGAGTTGTGGTTGTATTAGAGTTTGTATATTTGCATTTTTATGGCTCCTTGAAGAAAAAGTTGATGTTTTATGTTCATAGGATGCCCAAGACGAAGAAGTTTGAGATGTTGAAGATGCCCAGAATAATGTAATTGTTTTCTCGGTAGTTTCAACTGGTAGTTTTACAGAGCATTTTTTAGGCCAGGTGATCATTGTTTGCGCTCCAGCTGATACAGCTCCAGCTCCATACATGCGTTTGGACACACTGGCATATGATGTTGATGCAGGAGACAGCTGATTTTGTTTTGGCGACGTTTTAACGTTTCCTGCACAACCCTTGATACCTGTTCCAATTATGAAAGAAGATATTTTTGATAAAGGTTTTTATGGATCTTTGCAGGACAATTTAATAAATTTAGACCAATTTTCTTCAGCAATTACCTCTTCAGACACTGTTATTTTTCTTTTTTTTTGACCTGTTTGGACAAAATACGGGTTTCAGAAGCCATGGTGAAAGTAGGAGGGCCACCACCCGTGTCCCTCACCCGCCACGGAGTTCCAACAAATGACCACGTGATCATATTTGGTATCAGGCATGTCCATTGTTTTCAGTGGAGCATACCTCGGTAATGTTCGGCAAACATCGGAAATACTATTTGGGTAACTGACTGTTTTTGCTTAAAACTGTTAACATTGACTCAAAGTAAAACAATGTATAAAATTTGTATCATTCTTTATCGAAACATTGATTTAATAAAGCTATATTTCTTGGTCGAAAAATAACATTGCACGGTAACTTCAATTGTTTTATCTTTCTTAGACGAGAACATGTTTTTAAATAATAGATGCAATAATAGTGATTATCATTCACTGATAATCACCGTTTAATGGGAGTGGCTAATCGGTCGTTTGTTTATTTAAAGGCGGTGCTTACTCAGGTTTTTGATAGCACGTGTAAATTGTTAGCTCTATAGTGTGTTGATCTCAAATAACAGCATCATTGGCAATTTTGATCGTCTGAGCGGTAACTGTTTACAAGAATTTGACATGAAGATATTTTTGGACTTTCGAACTTTAGTGTCGTTTGAAAATATTCGTTATCTGGATTCAAAGATATTATTTTGACATAATAGTTAAATCATAACTCGGAATGGCACCCAACAAGAGAAAGGCAGTTGGAGGGACACCATCTAGGGCCCCAGGGCAGAAGGGGCGAAATGCGGCCGACAAGAAACATAGCGGGCAGCAACAGGAAAACAGCGTTAACGATGTGGAGGTGGCATATAGGATATATGGCATGACTTTGAAAAAGGTACTTGTACCTCAATAGGGGTTACAGGTAGTGGAAGTTGAAGCTACACCTGCGGCAATCCCAAGCGCATTTGATTCCATTGGGGGTCACATCCCATTGAAGCTAAAAAAACAAGATTTGAGATGGGGAATACATTGATTTATCTTTACTACTTAAGAGTTCAAGTGAATTGACAGTAGCTATTGAATGTCAGGGGAATCTCTGCCTAAAAGATGGGAGAGTTATCATAGAAAGGCAGGTTCAAAGTCGCCCTTTATATAATATTAACTCTTGGACTTCTGCTTTTTTGATATTCGTGAGCATTTTTATCGAAAGCATATATATAGAGCACAAGAACTGCTAAAATATATGAGAGATGTTCGCCTTATGGCAAGTAGGTCCCCTTCCTCCTCCGCTTGGGTAAGATATGACGAATAATTTAGGTTAAAAAGGTCAAGGTATCCCGAGTCGTCATGGGGACAAATTGATAACGAGTTATGGTTTTTTGCAATGTCGACCCTAACATTTCTTCCAAGGTCAGATGTTTCCCCCCCCAAATTCAATCCAGATCATATGACGTGGACGATAGACCGAGTGGTAATAAGACTTTTCTTGCCCAACCAGCCCCTCGCCAAAGCAAATCCTACTGCTGGAGATATAACAAAGGGAGATGCTCTTTCGAGCAAAACTGCAAGTTCAGTCATTCATACAGGTCTGTGGAAACCAACATCTCGCAACACAATGTAAACGACAGTAATACGAATTTTTCTGGAGACCTCTACACGTTAGGTAGAACTCCCATCAATTAAGAAGCATTGTCATACTATTTAAAATTTTATCCCAATCAAGATGTTGCCAAAATGTTATATCATGGTTTTAAGAATGGGTTCTCCCTACAGTACAGTGGTCCACGTTTCCCCTTTGATGCAGATAATTTGCAAAGCGTTCGGAAATCTCCAGACATAGTCCGGGAAAACATCCCGAAAGAATTAGCAGGAGGAAGAATCGCTGGTTCTTTCATCGGTCGACCTTTCCCTACTCTGCGAATAAGCCCCCTTGGTCTGGTACCCCAAAAAGATGGCGATTTTAGAGTGATTCATCATTTGTCATATCCTACAGAATTTTCTGTTAATGATTTCATATCCAAAGACCAGTGTTCAGTTCAATATTCTAGTATAGACGATGCAGTTGAAATGATTCAAGCGCTTGGCAACTCTGCAGAGCTAGGAAAATGTGATATAAAGCGAGCTTTTAGAAATCTTCCTATATGTCCAGGGGATTTTGATTTGCTGGGTTTTAAATTTGATGACCTTATTTACTACGACAAATGTTTACCTATGGGAGCTTCTATTAGTTGTTCTTTATTTGAAAAGTTTGCTACTTTCATTCAATGTGTCATTAAGTACCAAAGCCCGGGAAATCCAGGTGTAATACATTATTTAGACGATTTTCTTTTTGGCGGAAGGGCTGGAACTGAGGAATGTTCTCAGGCAATGAAAACATTTAAAAATGTCAGTAATTTCATCAGGTTTCCGTTAGCAGACGATAAAACCGAAGGACCTCACACTAGGCTAACCTTCCTGGGTATAGAACTTGATACAAAGCAGATGTGCATGCGTCTCCCAATGCCTAAAGTTAAAGAATTGCAAGAAAACATTGTGTATTTGTTAGGTAAGAAAAAGGTGACCTTGAAAGAAATGCAGTCGTTGATTGGGTCATTGAACTTTGCTTGTCGTGTAGTCAGACCAGGTCGTGCCTTTAGTCGTAGACTGATTGATTCTACATCTTATCTTACGAAGCCGCACCATCGAATTAGAATTACCCAAGCAATTCGCGATGACCTAAAAGTTTGGTTAGATTTCCTTAATACATTTAATGGGGTTACAATGATACACGATAGCTTTGGGAGTCGAACGAAAGGTTAGAACTTTACACTGACGCATCGGGCGGAAATGGGTTTGGGATCTATTTTAATGGGAATTGGGCTCATGGAACTTGGCCGAAACAGTGGCAAGATATATCCTTAACCAGAAATATTAATTCTTAGAACTGTTCCCTGTGGTTGTTGCACTGTATATTTGGGGACACGTCCTGGAAAATAAAAGGTTATTATTCCATGTTGATAATGAAGCGGTTGTTTACATAATCAATAAACAAACTTC
Organism: Limnoperna fortunei; assembly: GCA_944474755.1. Taxonomy (NCBI): domain Eukaryota; kingdom Metazoa; phylum Mollusca; class Bivalvia; order Mytilida; family Modiolidae; genus Limnoperna; species Limnoperna fortunei. The sequence continues at coordinate 80,692,042 of OX104117.1, read as the reverse complement.
TAAAGATCCTAGGGTTATGCGTCTGTTGCGAAATCTAGTTTTGCTCACATTAAAGTTTAATATTATTTCATATTGAGGGTAGAAACAATTCTGTAGCCGATGCAATTTTTCGTTGCCAGTGGTCAAGATTCAAGGAACTGGCTCCATATGCACACCCAGTCCCAGTGAGGATCCCACAAGAAGTTTGGCAACGGTAGAGAATGAGGTGATAAATTTACTGGAAAATTCCATGGCTCCCCAAAGCTGGCATACCTACAAAACAGGTCTTAAGAAATTTGTTGATTTTTCTACCAGATGCGGTTATCATATTGATTGGCCAATACCTGTAAATTACATAATTAATGTTATCGCATTCCTTTCGATTTCGGGAAATTTGGCCTCAACTATGACAACATATTTAACTTTCACAAGATTAAGGGATTATCAGACCCCACCACGGGGGGGGGGGGGGGGTAACTTGGTATATATAGGGTAATACGGATGTGCGGCCCGAATAGATCACTTTTTTAGCTCTCCAAAATATATGAATAGGTAGCTTTTTTCATTGAAAAATATATCATTGGGTAGTTGTAAATTATCTAAATATATGCATTCCTCAATTCTCATCTTAAGCCTGTTAAGCCTATGTTAACCAACGTGATTTTACAAACAAAGTGTTCCATTAACATCAATTTATCATTTGGGAAGTGAATGTACTATTTTGGCAATGGGGATGTGCAGTAATAAAATATATGAATAAGTCTGATTTAATCATTCAATATATGATTAGATCCTGTTTTATAATGTCCGAAAATATATGAATAGGGTGGGTTTTCAAATGTCCGTACGCAGACCTGTACCTAAAAATATCCTTAGTTACCCCACCACCCCCCCCCCCGGGGGACCCCACTAAGCTGTTTATTGTTACAAAACTTATCAAAAGTTTTAAGCGTAAAAGGGGGGAGCAAGTGAAAGATTTAATTTTAATTAGATTGAAACATAATCGCAAAGACATCAGATCGCCAATCACTCTTCCGCTTTGTCGATTGATTCCAGCGTTAATATCTACTACCTCATCAAGTTATGAGGCAAAGATGTTCTCAGCAGCGTTTTCATTGGCATCCTTTGCTTTTATGAGAATAGGCGAACTTACAAAAGGGTCAAAAAGCGACCGCACTAGACGAGCACTCGAAATTCAAGATGTTAAATTAATTTCTTCCTCTGCTATGGACATAACTATACGTAAATCAAAGACCGATCAGAAAGGAATTTCAACGAATCTTATAATCGCATCTTCAAAACATAAATCAATTTGTCCAACCAGTACTTAAAGATAAGGCCATCGTCTGACAACGCGGAGTTATTCCTACATTTCAATGGCGACCCGCTGACAAGATATCAGTTTTCATCTGTTCTCAAGAAAACCTTAGATTTTTGTGAAATTAAAACTGGATGTTATCGTTACCATAGCTTAAGAATAGGAGCGTGAACTGAAGCCTATAACCGCAAGATTGACAGTGACACAATCAAAACATGGGGAAGGTGGAAATCAAGTGTTTAAAATAGATACATCCGCATCCCTCAGTTATATTAATTAAGTGCTTAATTATGGAGGTTAGATTATTAGGTTTAAATGTTGGAATGATTGTCTTAAGCTGATTAAACTTGTAATTTTAGGTCACAAAATTGTATGGATCGTTGGTTCGTCCATAGTAAGATGGGCAGGAATTTATGCTCGGTCAAGACCTGGGGGTGCCGGTTTAGGACTGAACAAAAAGGAAAAATATAAAGATTTTGTGGTTTGGCACATCAGGAATGCATTGGGAGGACTTCGGGCGGAAGATAGAATCCTTGTTAAAAGTAAATGCTTTCCCTGATGTAATTATTATTCACCTTGGTTCGAATGATTTGGCATCAATAGCAAAACCCATCACTGTGACATCTTTTGAGCTAATTCGGAATATTGAATGTTCGGTACTCCGCTTTAGATCACTTATTCCTAATATAAAACTTGTCTGGTCTGATATTTTACCAAGAAGATACTGGCATGGAGCTAAAAAACCAAATAAAGTTGATAAGGTCAGAAAGCGTGTAAACTGTTCCGCAAGAACTATCTTTAAACGGGAAAGCGGGTCCGTAATCCAACATCCCGATATTCGGTTTAATGAGGTCGCATTGTATAGGAACGATGGAATTCACATGTCCGACACTGGCAATTCAATTTTTGTTAATGATTTACAAGTAAATATAGAGTGCCTATAAATTTTGTGGATGAGAGGTTATAGAACCTCTCTTGTGGCGGATTCCTGGAAGACTCGTTTGGATCTAAGGTTATTCTGACCCGGTTATTAGCCTTTAACCTACGGTACCGTAGGGGGCAGGTTTGAACAATTGTATACAGGGTGTTTACCCGGAGTGTATACGGATATCTTCAAGTTATATATGTAAATTATAATGTTATATCTTCTCACGTATACCGGAGGGAAAGCTCTGCAACTGGTACCAGTTGGGAGTAGGGTCCCCTACGTGAACCGAGGGGGCGGTGTAAATGACAATGTAAAATCCTTACTTATGTAATAAACGTGTTTATCTCAACATTCTATTTTAGTGTTTATATTGGTAATCTCCGCATTAAATCAATGGGGGAAAACGGTGGATTAATTAAGCACAATTTTGACCAAACAAATATGGAGCAATGCTAGGGATAAGGAAGAAATACAATATGGCTACTCTTTTTAAAATTTACAAAAGGGTTTTTATCGTTTTAACATGCATGAAATGTGACTCTCCAAACACGTTAACCACAACTTTCTGCAGCCAGGCTTTATACAAGATAGCCTTATAATACCCGAAGAGAGGGCTACCATTTCCACCAAATTGGGACAAGATAAGGTCTGTGATTCGAGTACAAGAAACCTCAAGTGTGGTCGGAGCAGTGTACATGTAAAATATTACCACGTGTTTTGTGTTTAATTTATAAATTTAAATATTTCCTTGAGATTGCGTTGTTATCTTCATGAGAGACAGTCTTGTTATGTAAATAAATTTTCTACTTAATGCAGTTCCGTTTTAATCAAAAAGGGTAAAAAAGATATGTTGCTGTGCATAGGTTACGACAGGAAATATATAATCACGTCATACATGTACAAGGAAATATAGTTATATATATTTGAAAAACTCCGAGGTTGATTTCCGTCGATGATATGTGATATCAGAAGTATACTGATGATGATTTTCGTGCTTGTTATAAAAATATTCTATAGTATATTGCAACCATTTTTGACAGTCATGCAACAAATATTGCATGCACATCACGTCTAACCATTTAAAATATTGTAAAAATGCGTGTGTCATATGGAGATTGCATATTCCATTATGTTTAAACAGTAACTGATACAGAAATAGTTTGACATCTATTCACCTTTTGTTCCAAATAGCAATTGTAGTATTCATATAGACATGTAATTAACAATGTAATAGATCCTTTTAACGTGGCAGTAAAGATATAATACAACTAAAAATCGTTTTGATGTGTAGATATGTTCAAATATTAGTAAAAGAAATAAAAGCGTTGATACGAACGTATTACATTTTTATCGTACATGCACACAAACGTGATAGTCAACTGAGTAAAATTCATGTGTTTGCTTCATCGCTATGCAAATAGCCTGTCTTTATGAGAAAACCAGTAATCCCGAAATGTGGTATTACAACAGTGTTTGAATTATAAAATGACAGTACTAGTATTGGTTAATAGGATTTGCATTCGTACCGTAGTCTCAGATAAACAAACTCAAATCTGAGTGAGTTTACCCTAAACAAATCGAACTACTAAGATACAATAGTTTAATATGTTTAATAAGGAATGAAGTTTTAAGTAAGTAGTCAAAGCAATGCATTAGCATCTAGTATACATCCCGATGTGGAGGTAAAATGTTTTGCTAAAATACATGGATTGATTATTTCATCGCAGTATAAGTGTAAAGGGAATGCTATTTTTTCCTCCAAGTGTATGTAATACATATATGTACATGCAATTTTATTGATTATTTTGTACACCTCTTTCGTTAATTTTTTACTAAAATACAAATGATAGAACACTACATTTATTCGTTTGTTTTTTCTGTTTTCGTGAAAAAATAGCATGTTTTTGTTTTTATTTATTGTCTTTATTTAAAAAAGGTTTTTAACAGATTTCTAGTTTGCTTTTAAAGCCTAAATCTGCTTTGACTAGAGTGAATATTTGTTTACATTTGACACCACGATTGTCCCTGTTTCTTGATTTATTTTGATTACAATTGATTAATGGTGTTTAACGCCGATTTTGATTACACTGTCTTATTTGTGCCAATTAGGCATTTAGATAAGATATTATTTAATTAATTTGTAACGAACACATTAACTTCAACTTCTGCTATGACACAAAAGTTTACTAAGACATACAGTCATATATAAATATCTTAGTAGGTATGGCTGTCTCTATTGGTGATGCGACAGCCAGAACACTACACACGGGACAGTTTTACACTACACACGGGACAGTAAATACGCTATATACAGGCGAGTCATTGATATTATAAGCAAAAAAAATGCACTACACACGGGCTGTTAGGAATTATATACATGACAGTAGAACATTACGCCACTTTCAGCAATTCTTCAGCTATATCATGGCGTCAAGTTTTTATTGGGAGAGGAAGCCGGAGTACCAGGAGAAAACCCCGACCCGCGGTAGGAAAAACATTACAAATGTAAGTAAATGCATTATATATGATCACTGTGTGTATGGTGAATAAAATGCAATATCTATGCGACAAGCGAAGTGTTAGTCATGGTTTTCTATTACATATTTAAGGCATACCCATGGAAAGTAGTAAACGCATTGTATAACGGTTGAATGGTTAATTGAATAGTTAACGCGTAGTGAGCCTTATTCGCGATGAAAATTTTTTGAAGAACGAATGTGCAAACAATTTGACAGCTAATAAAATATATTGGTTGTTGGGTAGTGACAAAGAATGCAGCATTGTATAGCGAGTACATTGTGGGTAAAATTAAGAAACATACAAAAAGAGTTAACATGATTGGGGGGGGGGGGGGTGTGGCATTCTCTCCACAGGTGACAGATATATTTCGCATGCAGAATGTTCATATTATAACCCAAGTATTCCCTTCCACAACATGAGGCCACCAGCAGCTCTATTTGTCGATCCCTGGGAACCCTAACATATGTGGTAACCATTCTCTAATTCTACAAAAAGCAATATCAATATGGAAGTGTGCATGCATTTCAAAATGTACACATATATTAGGATTATGATGTTAATCCTGGTTCAGAGGTTGCTATATTTAAAAAATCCCTTTGCACCTCAAATAATCCATTACCATGCTTTCCAATGTTCTTTTCTAAAGCAGTTCGGTTTGAAGAGAATAAAGATATCCATCTTGGCCATAGGATTCTAAATTGTGACTGTACTGAAGTTCACCAATTTCTTCGTATATAATATCCTCGTTATTGGTAACGGAAACTTGGTGAATATCTAATGCAGCAGGAACGTTATTCCTTCCGACATCAGGACATGGTAACAAATTCCTTGAACTTGGTTTAAGCCGAAGACGTCGAATTATATATGCAGATATAATTATTACCGTTACAAAAACTAGCAATGATCCAACGGAAATGTAAATGACATACACAGCAAATTTTTCAACGAATGTTTTACATATGAAAGAACATACGTTAACCATATGTTAGTGAACGTATGGTAAACGGAAATTTAACACCCATACCTTTACTATACGTTTGAGAACATACGTTAAACACATGGGTGTAGAACATACGTAAAACGCATGGGTGAAAAACAGACGTTACACATATGTTTAAACGCATGGTAAACGTATGATTTTTTTCCGTACGTTTAACATACGTTGCAATTTTTCGTGTGTACAATAAAAAACGACAGTGAAAACAAACGCGTTTCTAATTCAATTTTCTGCAGTAATAAGGTTTAATCTATGGTTGTGTAGGGTATGAATACACAAAAGGGAACCCGTCGTAATGTTTAAAGAGTGTACTCTTTCTGCATTTAACATTTTATATAACGATGTGTTGCAAATTGTCCGTACGTTGCCAACTGTCAAACTTAATGTCTGTTCATTTGCATTTTCCTCCTCTTTTCCTGTGAAAATACATATTACTAAGGATAGGTTATGCAACCATGTCGTGGGGCATTATTGAAAACTTTTTCCCTTCTCTTCAAAGATATAAATTCCTTTTTAGATTTCCATAAAAGTAGGCACAATATAGCCGCAACAACTCTTTACTACTCCAGTGCCATTCAAATTTTACCCCTAATGGTCTATGACTTTTCCAGAAATGATAGATATTTAATACCTTGTTATCGTCCCACATATAGCTGTAATATTGTTCTCTAAACTTTAAGCAATCAATGAATCAATCAATGTATTTTTCTCCTTATCCAGATTTATTTAGTGTTCGTTATCTTTTAAACGTCCTTTTCTTACCAACAACATTGCCCGTAAAATCTTCAATTACAAACAAACATTGCAGGACGACCTAAACATACATCAAGCAACCTACAAATTGCACTTAGTCCCATTCTCTTTTATATACAATCCGTATGGTCATGTCATTACTGGTGATCTGAACATTGACCACGAGAATCTCAGAAACATTATCTCTCGTGGTCCACAATTCATAGAACCTCAACCAGTAGACTGTAATTTAAATTTTAAAAACTATTATGGATTAAGTCGATGACTATGACAGAGAATGGATTAAGAGAGTAAGGAAATAAGACTCAGAAAAAGATGCACTGTCTCACAACGACAGAACGAAAAGGTATTTTATGCAACGTCGAATAACGAATCTCATACATTGCATTAATGATCTACAAATATCCGTGGATTCGTAGACCGGGATGCCTAAAATCCCTCCATGACAGATATGTTATCGTTTCGGCAGAAAAAGATTCTAACACCATTATAGGGCCTCGGTGGACGAGTGGTTAAGGTAGTTCGTCTACTGTTGATCACGTGGTAATTCAAAACTGAGTTGGCGGGTTCGAGTCTCACTGAGGGCAGGGTGCACTCGCCTCCAATCTTTATTGACAAGGATTGCCAGTTTTCCTTCCGAAGGTTGGATGTTTTCTCCGGGTACTCCGGCTTCCTCCCCCAATAAAAACTAGACGCCATGATATAGTTGAAAAATTTGCTGAAACTGGCCTTAAACAATATTCAGACAAAACAATAATACTGTTCAACTTTTCGGGTTAACTCTACTAAATAGATTTACATACTAATGACCATTGTAACATTTTATAGCATACAGAGATTTACCTTTAGTTTGCTATTAGTGACAACATTTTTTTCTCACAACAAGATTACAGTCTAATAAGAATTTGTTGTTTGCAAAATGACGTCACGAATAGAGCTAGTTTCAGTTGTCAGATAGATAGAAACAGGTGCCAGTCCGTTAAGTTTCGTACAAAATCTAATATTGTAAAATTGAAAATTAATAAATTTGCATTCATTTCACTCCTAAAATATTTGTGCATCATATAAACTTAATTTTAAACAGGTTCATTCAGAAAAACAATTTTATGCAAATGAAAGAAGAACTATCTTGGTTCTTTTAAGCACTACTTTTGACTACGGCATCTTAGTTTATTTAGTAGAAGTTAACCTTAAATAGTAAAAAATCTATAGCAATCAGATCTCTGTGTCTTATTTCATGCCTCAATAAATATGTAACTGAAAAATGTTAATAAAAGTGGCCTTTTTACTATATATCTTTGCTCTCTGAAAAGATTTCTAATGTGGTTCCAATGCAGTTTTAAGGAAAATTTCAGACTGGCAGACCAAAGTAGATATATGGTATAGAAATTAAAACCTTTTTTTAAAGATATCTGCAGACTGCATTGCAAACTATAGCACTATTTTGTCAATAAAGCAGCTTAAGTTTTTTTAAATTTAAGATGGATTGCGTAGCCTTGTAATCAAAAGCATCTAAATATAAACATTTTTTTTATCAAAGTCAGAATTTGAGAACCGAACCGCCAAATTAAAGTGGTCAAGAAAAAGGATACAAACCAATTTATTATGTTACGCACGTGTATGGAAGAGTTATAATATCCTTATATACTTCAGCTTTACTACTGGCAACAGATATAGAACAATAACATATAGTATAACTTTGGTTTCTCTGATACTCGGCTTCGACTAAAATAAGAACCAAAAGATCAAGGATGAAAGGTGAACACATGAAGCACAGATTGAACAGAAATGTAAACTAGTCTTGTATACACTCATTTGTTTGAGCACTATTTGATCATCATAAATGTTTCTCGTCATACCAGTTTTATACCGAATTATTTTATGAATGTCAAACAAGAAATATTGAAATTACAGAACGAAATAAAATATTTTATCTGGGACAGTATTACCTTCTTGATTTTCTATTTTTGTCGAGCTTTTAAAATGAAGCAAAACATTTAAATGGAAGTCAAGTTCGTATTGTGATGGTTTATTGAGATGTGTATATCTGTACCATCCGTTTAACAAACAAACAGATTTGGGACATAAAAAACGTTCCGTGTCGAATATTAATTTTTATCTGACCACATGTGAAAAAATGTAAAAGAATTTGAAACGTCGTTCACTCATGTACAAGAAAATAGCAAAAAAACCCCGACCGCATAATAAAAGCCAGAAGCCAAGGGACAGTTACAAATCCGGATATAGACAAAAACAACGACAAAATCCAAAAGCATAAAACACAGAAAGAGAGTTACCCGAAATCAATAAAAACCATTGGAGCACTCAGGTGCTCTGGACGAGTAAGCAGTGCCTGCCCCAAATTAGACACCCGTCCAGTTACTCATTGTGATGTGTAGGAAAAAGTCAAATCCTGGAATAGGTAACACTCCCAATGACTCAGTGAAAATATCAGATCGTATTTGAGACACTGATTTTTCATAACGGTCAATTAGAACTTCTGGAGAGATAACATCAACCTAGGTACAACAAACCCTTGTTTGAGTAGTTAAGCAGTCAACAGCAGTGATTGGTCTAGAAAATCGGAATACCGATCGCAGGATCTATAATAACGTAAAAGTTATGAAATGTACACACCATACGCTAGAGCTGCTGGAATGTTGCTGTCGGGAAGTTGACAACTGGAAAGTTGAAGTCATCTCGTTTGTCATAAATTCTAGCTTGTAGTTTTTCCTGAGTCTATTTATAGAAACAGTTTTATTGTTTGTTTTTACAAATGGAACATTTAAGCTTTTAATAACAGTTTACAAATTGGTATGCATATTTAAAATATAATTTTTTTTAAACTGTTGTTATACACCACTCTACAGAGTTACATGGGGTCTTAATTATTTCCCTCACCCAATAGTCATCTTGGTTTCAAAATGATAAGCAAAACGTCGGATTACAGTGGAACGTAACTGTAGAGTCACATACAATGGGAAGAGTCTCTTTTTTGAGGTCACCACGTATAAGGTTAAGGTAGTCATAGTCAGCAAAAATATACCACAATTATACACGAAAGGTAGTAAATCTATTAACGAACAAGTGATTGGAACCAAACATGTATAATAACATAAGATTGATGATTGATTGATGTTTAACGTCTGGCCAGCAATATTTAAGCTATATTCAGGAGATCTTTGTCAATTTTGAGATCGTCGAATAGCACCCTACTATGATTACATATATTACAAAGATCTCTATGAATTCTGAGGTCATACATCAAGGTTAAAGTGACTAAAACACAAATCAAACATATGTGCACAAATGCGATTTCTCGGTCAAAACTCAAAGATCTTTATACAGGTTGGAAAGCAAACACTGTCTTTAAGTAACATATAATGCAAAATAATGTAATTTATACACTTGACAATCATTCTGTGAATAGTATCAAAACGCTTTTTAAAGCTTTTTAATGCATTCTTTTACTTCATATAACTTACAAATAATCGATATTTTGCCATTTTTATTGCCATATAGTTAGTAGGCTGCGCGGAGGAGTGGGAGAAAGGTAGTTAGGTCGTTGTAATAAATGTTGATAGATCACAAAAAAATATTGTATGATATTTTCAGTTCATTATAAACACTATTTTAGTGGAATTGCGCTTAACATCGGTGAATCTGGTCTAGAGGTAATCATCTCTCTTTAAATGGGATATGATATTGTAATGACCATTTAAGGCGAGGAATGTTGATTATTAAAATTAAATGAAGGCACAACGTTGAACAGTAGGCTACCGACAAAACACTTGTAGAGACTGTGCTGCGTGGGATTGCTGCGTGGGACATACGCGCACAGTAAAAAAAAGTTTTAACATGTGGCATTAAACCAGACGTCACCATCAAAGAGACTTCTCTCACTAATTGTTTTTAACAAAGTTTAATATAAAATTCTGCAATTTAGCCAACCAACCTGAAAAATTTTAATTTGTGTTTCTGATACTGGTTAAGCATTAAGGTATTAGCCACTCTTGTCAAAAAATGTATGTTGAAGCGCTGTATTGCATAACAATATGTTTGATCAATGAATTAACGAATGGGTGTTCCTAGACTAGATGTGCCCTTCATGTGTAGGTCGTTGCAGAGTAAATAAAGTTGTTGCTGTTTATTTAATAATATATATTTTTTGATTTACTAATGTTCTAATAAATTACCGTCTTTAGTGCCATCCTTAGCTTGCGAATTGTCTTCTGTGTCTGTTGGAGGATATGGACTTAAGTTTAAAGGAACGTCTGTCAAAATTGGAGAAATATCAATAAGCCACATCTACAGATAGATAGTACATGATATGTGATGATCTGATAGTTATCTCACACAAGATGTTTTATCTATTATATTGGATGGCATAAATACAGATATGCAGATATTGTGACGATCTAATACATGTAATTTACCTATGCAGCAGATTTCTGCAGCATCAATACAGTGTTAAGGCCAAACATTTTTATACATCTACAAATTAAATTCAGTAGTTATCGTCATATTAAATGTTTAAGAGCAAGATGTACTATATTTCTTCCAAATCATTACGGATATATCTTGTATTAATTCAGTTTTTAAATTAAAAACCAACAACAGAAAAAGAAACAAAATAAAAAGAAGAAAAATATATATTAATAATGCTGTAGGTAATAAAGTAAAGTATTAAATTAAATTATTTTCATTTCCTTTAAAAAAAATAGATTCCAAAAGAAAGAAGTGGTTATTAGTTACAATAATAGTCATACCATATTCCATTTTATTGGTTAAGGTATAGTAAAAAGGTAGATTAAGTATCGATATATGTTGGATCCTTCTGGTTAATTGAATATATTACCATTATTTCGAAATTAACATTTCGCTTTATGCTTCGCATTCTGTTAAAAAAGGTAGGTTAATCAAATAAAGAATAACTCAACTAATGATAACCTTTTCATTTGTATATCTTTACACACTTTCTGCTGACATGAATAATTCACATCTAAATATTTTGTTATAGTAAGATATTCAGTTGGAACGTTACAACTCGAAGTTTGATTGCAACGTCTTCTTAATACAGCTAGCGTACTTGTGTTAGTCTAGCAGTTGAGATCTTCAATTCTAAAAAAAATCATGGCAAGGTTTTGGTGATGATCGTCCAAAATTTGCATTTTGGAATGTTTAAATTGTTCCATTCGGACAAGGTATACATAAGGTGTTGCCCTGGCAAAGTACTGATTGAAAAAGATATATTTATATATGTATCTAATGGTGGAATAATAGAAGAAAACAATAGTATGTGTTGCTGCACAATTATTATTAATATTTGTTTTCGTATATGCTTTAATTATCAAAGAAAAAGGCATAAAAAAGATTCGAAAACCATGGATAGTGACAAAATTCAGATTTCAGAAAAGTACACAATGCACAAATAAGAAACCAAAAGCAGCAACAAAAACTAAAATTAGGTAACCAAGTCAATTTCAAAGACTCAAATGCTCCGGACATGCAGTGCCTCCCGCTAACGATAAATCCGTCGAGTTACTCATCGTCATATTCAGGAAAAATCCATATTGTGTAATAAGAAATTCAGAAACAAAATAAACATTTCTAATTGCAATTTTCAAATAAATTTTCCATAATAATCAATTTCGTCGTGGTGACGAACTTCAGGAAGAAAAACAGTTACATAATAACAACAAGTCCTTGTTTGAGTAGCATTTTGGAAACAGAGTGTCCGGTCTGGAATATCTGTATATCGATTGCAAAAACCAGCTTATCGGACGAGTTCTTACGATACGAAATGACTTGTCTTTCCACTTTAAACACGATATTCAGGATTTCAGTGTTGGATATAGATTTTAAAGTGGGTGTTGTATTTTCCTACAATGACGCATACAATTTACATTTTAGTTTTTATGACAACTATATTTGTCAAATTTTAGATTTTACCATTGACAACTTATTTTACAGGTTTGGAGAACACGTTTTTCGACACGTTTAGTATTCCAATGGGTAATGATTTTGTGCACCAATCTATTTTTGTTCTCTTATGATTCTGTGTTAGTAAAAGGTCTGCTGAAGAAAAAAGAAAAGATACAGGTCCGGGTCTTTAATTTTGCTTTCCGTTTTATTGTTGATGTGTTGCCCCTCAACAATGCTACATTTTCTGACTATTTGCATTCAATCTATCATAGCAAGCTTGAAATAAAAGACACCACTTACACACTTAGCTCGACATCTTACTTAAAACTACAAACTAGACTCTATGACAAACGTGATGACTTCAACTTTCCAATTGTCAACTTTCGTTCATCAAGAACACCATTCCAGCGTAAGGTGTGAACATTTCACAACTAATATTTGTTTTTTGTGTTCCTGCAATCGATAATCCGATTTCTAGACTGCTTACTGCTATTAGCTACTATGTTACTTAAATAATAGGTTTGTTGTACCTAGCTTCAGAAGTTCCATGGTTAATTTTTTATATAATAAAATGGCACAAAAAGGTAACTGACCTTTGTGGTCCGGGTTTAAATAATGTTCTGGGCATTCAATTGTTGTATGAATATCTGTATTCGTGGTTACCTTATTCCATGTTGCTAACAGGGTAAAATAAAAGTTAAAATGATTAAAAACTAAATTTATTTAATATTTCCCATTTTCTGTATTACCTATTAATACGAATCCGTTGCATGTCTTTTGCATCGGTGCAGACCATTGTGTATTAATTGTTATTAAATACAAAATAGTATTACCAGCAATAAATCCACAAAACGATTTATGAAGACATACATTAATTTCAAAAATCGAATGATGTCATTTTAATATGACCATAGTTTGTTAGATATTACATTCGGAAAATCAGAACAACAAATACTCAATACATTTTACTTTTTTAGATAATTCATTTTATTACTAAATGAAGTAAACATTTTTGAAGATTCGGCGTTTCAACAGACCTCAAATCAAAATAATCAACAAAGTCAGTTATTTAATTGTACAGGAATAATCTAAATGTACATATTCATAATCTTGGCACAGCATTCTGGAAAGGTTCATCCGTGCACCAACATTCAGCTACCCATCGCGTTCCTAGGTGATAAAAAACATTCAGCTACCCATCGCGTTCCTAGGTGACGGATAGGAGAAACCATCTCGGCTCGGGTGTGTAATGTTATAATACAGAATGCTTGACCGAGTTAAACCGTTGGTAACGTGTATGGTAAATGCCACAATGAATAAGTTGAATTTTGTAGATTTCAAATTTTTAAAATGCTAATGTCTATTGCAGCCATTACAACAAGCAAACTATTCCGACCCTATTCTTATTTCCCATTGATTTATTGTTGCTAATTTGTTTTGTTCGTGAATATAACTAAATATGCACAACTACATATTGCACCCTCTATCCATAGCAAGTTTTATAAAATTCTGTCAGTTAGTTTCATATGAGTTGCGCTGCCAAGCTTGTTTGGTGGTAAATGTTGTAAGTTTTCAAAGTTCAAAGATTGTAACTCTTATAAAATTCATCGGATAAAAAATATTTGTAATATGCACAATTACATTTTGTGCCCTAATTTTATTCATTAACTTCTGGTAAGTATTTTTAGAGGAGTTGCGCTGACAATATATGTGACGGACGTACGGACTGGACGAAAAAAATATGGATCCACTACCAAAGTTTAAAGAAACATAATAACTGTACCTTACGTCAAGGCTAAATGTGTTTATCATATCATTTCCGTCAGTCATTCCATGTTTTACCACCATAAGAATAATGATTATGATCATGTCTATTTTCAATTTTTTTATCATTAAATAGATCCACAAAACGATTTTAGAAGACATACATTAATTTCAAAAATCGAATGATGTCATTTTGATATGACCATAGTTTGTTAGATTTACATTCGGAAAATCAGAACAACAAATACTCAATACATTTTACTTTTTAGATAATTCATATTTCATTACTAAATGAAGCAAACATTTTTGAAGATTCGGCGTTTCAACAGACCTCAAATCAAAATAATCGACAAAGTCAGTTATTTAATTGTACAGGAATAATCTAAATGTACATATTCATAATCCTGGCACAGCATTCTGGTTCATCCGTGCTCCAACATTCAGCTATCAATCGCGTTCCTAGGTGACGGATAAGGGAGACCATCTCGGCTCGGGTGTTTAATGTTATAATACAGAAGGCTTGACCGCGTTAAACAGTTGGTAACGTCAAGGCTAAATGTGTTTATCATATCATTTCCGTCTGTCATTCCATGTTTTACCACCATAAGAATAATGATTATGATCATGTCTATTTTCATTGTTTATCATTAAATATGCAGACATGTTACTAGTACAAATATATTTCCTATAAAAATATGCATTAAGAATTAACCAAAAAGTTATGTGTTAGGAGAAACTGGTAAGATATGAAATCAATATATACTTAATACAAGGAAAATATTTTATTTTAATTTTTTATATTGGGAAAACCATGATGCTGACTTCCTCACTCAAAATGAAGAAATTGCACTCATGAGCACTTTAAATAAGGACATGTTTTAGTTTGAAACATGATGTCGGAAGAGTGTGGATTATTTCAGTGCTCCTATATTAAACCCCAACCATTTTTGTACCTTAATGCAACATATATTGATTAAACATTCCGTCAAGCTATATGTGTATTTAACGACTTGACTTTAAAATTCATGTAATGCTTGTATTATATGAAAATTGCATAATACGTGTAGTTAAAACGGTAACACATGGAGAAACAAATTGACTTCGATTCAATTTTAACAATAGTAATTGCAGTATTCAAATAAGATGGAAAATAATAACGTAACAAATGTGTTTGAACTTCACATTAAAGTTATAAACCAGGTCTAATTTGCAGCATAGGAGTGTTCACGCACTTGTATTATTGTGTGTTTGATTGAACGGTGTTTAACTCCACTTTTACCAATTTTTCAGCTATATCATGGCGTCCAGTTTGTAGTTCGGGGAAAAGCCAGAGTACCCGGAGAAAATCACAAACCGTCGTCGCGCATTAATAACAGAAATTCGAAACAACATAACGTATTCTAGTTTTACCGTACAGGCAACCTAACGTGAAAGTGAACGTCATTTGTTATCTTAATTCTACACAAATAGCCTGTTTGTCTGAGCAAAGCAGAAATCTCAATGCGGAATTATTTGCAGTTTTATTATTTAATTGCATTGGCATAAAGTCTCATGTAAAGTACTGTAGTCTCAGGTAAAGTACGGTAGTCTCAGGTAAAGTTAATGTTGTCTCAAGTAAAGTACTGTAGTTTCAGGTAAATTACTGTTATCTCAGGTAAAGTACTGTAGTCTCAGGTAAAGTTAATGTTGTCTCAAGTAAAGTACTGTAGTTTCAGGTAAATTACTGTTATCTCAGGTAAAGTACTGTAGTCTCAGGTAAAGTACTGTAGTCTCAGGTAAACAAACTCTGAGTGTGTTTATCTCGAACAAATTAAACTAGTAGATGTTTCTTGATTGATGTGGATTAAATTTAAGTATCTTGTGTCAATAGGACATTTGAGAGTCAAAGAAACGATTAAATTATAATATAATACTGAATATTATAACTAGGACCCACGGTTTTTCTTGCAGTTTGTTTTGCGATTTAGTTGTTTGTTTGCAAGCTCATGATTATTTCCAATAACTAAGATACCACAAAAAAAAATTTCACATGTTTCTGTCTTAGACCTTTGTGCAATACGATACTGAAGAAAAAATGTTTCATTATATCAAGTAGAAATTGTTTTTCATACAGGGGTAAGTTTTTGTGTCTTCGTGATTTCATATGGAGTCATTTTTCATTTGATACATATAGGTTGCTCAATATCAGTTCATGGCATTTATATCAGTCACTTCATGCTCACTGCTGATATGGAACGCATGTAGTCTTACACAAATGTCCCTCGCCACTTACCTGACAGGCAAAACTTGATTTGGTCAGACAACGATTGAAAGTTATAAGACCGAATACCTGACACAAAATGTTAAGTCTTAATGAAATTGAACTAATCTGCACGAGACACTTCGTCAAACACAAGTTTTGTGTGTCTAAACTAGTATTAATAATGGTACCATTACACTTCAATAATTTCCCAATGTGTTGGTCCCAGCATTGACCTCATTTGAGCAATTGAGGTTTTAAAAACGCACTTATATTTACACATGTTTCTTTAACAAGACTTTTTTGTATTATACAAGACGCAAACAGTTTAAGTGCAATAAATAAATGGTCCAAACAGCAATAATATTTTGCCAATGTTCAGACTCTAATGCCAATATTACCGTTTTTTTCTTTATTGTATATGTCGTTCTGTGATGTTGTATTAAAAGATTTCGCGAAAGAAGTGGATAAATGGAAATAATTAATTTTCAAAAGTTAGCTAAATGGAAAGACACCCATCAAACACGTCCACGTAGTCTGGATATAATGGCAATATCAAACGAACCACATTGATTGCAATAAAATTAATTTTATTACGTTAGGTTATTGAATTATTGTGATTGTCTGTAGTTGACATGCTTAAGGCTATTGTTCTAATTGTAGAAAGTAGTAAATATTTTGGATTCATAAGAAAACAATCAGATCGACTATTTATCTGTCTACGAGTCTACGAGCTACAGACAAATTTTTGAATCGTTCTACAAGTGGAAGGACTGTATGTATTATTCTACGCACTAAAGTGAGCCCTAAGTTTCTTTACGTAACCAATGTCTTACATATTAAACAAAGCCGTTATTTTGAAATTCTTTATATGTCATCGTGGTTGTTGAGAGACAAAGCTTCCCGATACAAGACTAAAGAAATATCAATAGAATTTGAAATAAGCGCAATGACATTTTATTCATTTGTGCTTATTTTGTTTAGGCTTTGAATTCTCTACAAACTATAATGATTATTTGCAAATCGTAAATCAGCGGGAACTAAAAAATAGTTCAATCATATATAGCTTTCAAGTAGTGCAAAGTCGTAAAGGTTACAGTTTTCTCACTCACAATACGCTAAACAACGTTTTAGTATCCCAGAATGGTATTTAAACTTTAACGCATCATCGCATTCATGTACATATGCAAGGATCGATTGAAGTTCATTTTACTCTCATAAAGAAGTATCATTTAGTCGACGTTAATTGAAAATTGACACCAAAAGAGACCACTCGAATCTTAAACCGTTTAATGGAAAATAAAGAATATCCGCTACAACAGAAGGTTGGAAAAGCTTACACTTCCGCTCACAATTACTTCTTTTATCCATGGTTTAATTGTTATTTTTCTTTAAGTAGCAAGGGTTAAACAATTTTATGTTGTTATACTTCATGCAAACAGGTGTTAATTCCTCGTGCTTTTCTCCCAACGGATGATATAAAAAATTAGCACCCGCTCACTTCGGAGATTGCCGATTCGGAAAATAATCACCCGATCCAACAAAATGATCACCTGCTCACACCAAAAACTGCCGACATGGAATATTATCATCCGCTAAGTTTACTTACATGTGCAGGCCGATTGGTGACACAACCAATACATGAAAATGGTCAATTAAAATTTTGGAAAACAACTACTAGCTATAGACTAACGAGCATTTTGCATAAAACATATATTCCAGTGCAGTATCATTATGGTTATTCACGTTTTTATACGCTCCTCGAAGATGGGGCGTATTATGGGAACACCCATGACAGGCAGGGGAGTGGAGGGCAGTCAGGCGGCGTCAACAGCAATGTCCGCTCTCTAAATTAAACAGTTGTCGGATCTTCTTAAAGCTTTTAGGAACATGTTTGTAGGCATAATATTTCCACCGATTGCTATAGCCAACCAAATTGCGTCAGGCACTGAAAAGTTATGGCCATTTATAAAAAAGGGCAAATCCGCATGGTCCGCTCTCTTAACTAAACAGTTTTGTCTGATTTTCATAAAACTTGTGGAAAACGTTTATCTGCATGATATCTCGCCCAAGTGCGATAACCAGCCAAATCACTTCAGCCACTTCAGAGTTATGTCCCTTTATTTATAAAAATTAGCAAATTCGCCTTCTCCACTTTCTAACTCGAACAGTTGTTATCCAATCTTCATGAAACTTGGGGGAAATGTTTATGAGCATAATATCGCCAACAAGTCCGATAATCAGCCGTAATGCTTCAGGCACTTAGGAGTTATGATCTATTATATAAACTGGCAAATTCACCCTGTCAGATTTTGGTAGTAAACGATTGGAACATCTGATGATACACTACAAATGCATGGGGAATTCACTGATAAAAGAAAATTGTACTTTCAGACACGTTCGCGTGCGGGAATAATTTCTATGACATGCGTTCGTCCTGGTTATGTCACTACTGCTATTGTCATTTATAACTTATCTGATGTGTCACACAATAAAGGCTTTCAAATGAATGGGGATCTTTGTATTAGACTATCTAAAGAACTAGATTTTTAATTTATTAATATTTTTAAAATAGGTATTATTACTAAACTTTTGTAGATAAGTGATTCATCCGGAATGTCTCACGTTACAAAGAAAAACTATTGTTATTCCCCCAGATACATGTACTATGTAATGTCCAACAACGATGCGGATGCTATTTCAACAGAAAATTTCCGAAACTGGTGCCTAATACAAAAGAACACTTACAATCCGTTCCTGCAGCAACGTGTAATGCAATCGCAGAAATAAAAACAGATTTTTATTGCCTACCGAGTTTGTAGGTTGAATTATGGCTTACAACGAATAAAATTACCCTCGCCTTTCTTCTTCCTTTTTGGCAAGGGTACGAATTTAGTTCCGTAAAAAGCATGTGTACAATCTTAATATTATTCGATAATGTCACTAGTTTTGTTTGTTTCATGTATAAGATCGCTTATTTTTGATACGTGAAGATAATTATTGACGTTTTTAAATACCCACTGGGTTATGCAGGTAACTGACTTCTCTCTTCACGACAACAATTAACGCAACACATGCCTAGAGAAGCAAAATATGTTTACCTTTTTTGGTTTGTTGGTTTGATCTCCAATCTTAAATCTTGATTGCACGATCTGTCGTAATAAAGCTTAATAATCATAGTATCTGTTGACACTTTCTTAAGGCATATGAAAACGTTTTTTAAACTGAGTTTCTACATTTTAATTTGTATCGCGACTTGGCATGAGTTTAAAAGATACGTGTTAGAAGAGTTCGTAAGTATAATGTCGGATGGCCAAATAAACTTGTTCTGTAGTGTTGTGTTATAGCAATAAAACCATAGCAATTTACAAATAATATCTTCCTTTCTAAACAAACAGTAATACCAATCTACCACTAATGACACACAGTCAAACAAAAATCTCGCTCAACCACATCAATCTGTTAATAATTTAACAAAATCAACTATATCTATCTACAAGTAATGTCACATAATCAGAAATTTAGAACTACAAGCAACGTCGACAAAACAGTCAATCCAATCTACAGGCAACGTCGACAAAACACTCGATCCAATCTACAAGCAACGTCGTACGTACAAACAACCATATCAATCTACAAGTAATGTTACACAATGAACAATATCTTTCTACACGTAATATGATTCACTCAGCCATACTATCAACAAGTAGCGTAAAACAGCCGACCATACGTATCTGCAAAGTAGCAAGGTCATTCATACCAATCTACAAGTAACGTCACACAATACGTCATATCTAGTCATGAATTCATCCGTACAAAATCTGTGATTTAAGTCACACAGTTTACATAATGTATCAATAAGTAAAGCCACACAATATATAGGTCATTAAGTAATTGTCAAATAAGTCCGAAAACCCTCTACCGTCTAACAATTGTTTAGGCTAAGTTAAGAGAGTGGGCACGTCAAAGAGTCCCCAAAGGCAAAATAGCGGATCTTTCGACACGGGTTTAAGTCAGCACATTTCACAATCTCTCGATTTTATAAAACTTTTCGCGATGTTCAACTAAATATAAATCGCTTCTCGATATAATGTTCTTTTTGAAGATAACATGGATTGTTTATAATTGGTATTTTTGGCGGTTTTCATGTTCCAAACAAAGCTACACAGATTACATCAACAACAACAAAACGGAAACGAACTATTAGATCTTGTTCGATTACACACTATAATAATTATTTTACTAAATTACCTATTTTAATAAGTTGGATTCTTTTACCAATGACAAGAGTATTAAAATAGATTATGATGAAATATTTTGATATAGATTGATTATGAATACTTTTTACGAAAAGGAATATTTTGGCGAAATGTATTTAAGACAACCGGGGAAGCATGGGGCTATTACGTTCACAAGAGAGATAAGAAACGACAATAAGAATACCAATGTGAAATCGATATATTTGTTAAAAGTTTTAAAAAACCATTTTTTCTTGTTTAGAATATTTAATTTCCATAAGTTGTATCCAGAACTACATGAACTGCGTGTAAGGTTTGTGGAAAGTGCCACGCTCATTTAAATTTTGTAACCTTTATTCTTACCGAAATGAATCTTTAATCATAACAGGTACTAAAAAAGCTAAATTTCATCACCTGTACCAATTTCAATACCAGCAAGAAATTATTGAGCATCAAAACAGGTTTCATTAACAGGACAATGTTACATGCAGCTTACTTTGAAATTGACAATTGGCAATAAGCCATAACTTTTTATATTTGCATATTGGAGCTCTCCCAATATGGAATTGCCGAATCCACAATGTGTTGTATAAATCCTGCATAAAATGGGATTAATGAGTAAACAACATTAGACGTTAATTTTGTACTTTACGCACAGAACGAGATTTTTCGATGTTGCAAATAATTCTACTTTATTCACATATCAAATTTGTCTACTTTATAAGACGGTTCACTATACTTACTTTACAGTTTAATCACTCAAATAATATATTCCTTAATAACTCGCTTTATCCCAAAATAGATCTGTTAAAGCATGGCTGTTCTGCAAAGGAAAAAATTGTTGTTACATGTACATAGCAGTTGTTCAGACAATTTATGAATTAATGTTAAATAATGTTTGTTGGCTATTCAAATGGTTTAACATTAACACTGTTTTCCGTCACACTATGAATATTGCATATGACGTAACATAATCTGTGATGTCGAGAACTATTTTAAAATTGAACGTAAATATTTCTTTACAACTGTATGCTTTTTGTTTTGTCCTTTGTATGCATCGAAAGATACCGTCAACACAGCTTACTCGACATGATAAAACATTTGGAATCAATACAATATGTATATGATGCTTATATATTTATTTTTTTATATCGGCGTATTGGTGGCTGACTCTGTCAACACTGATATTGCGTATTCAAGTCTCACTGCCGGCAAGATGTACTCGATTCCAATCTCCGAGTATCCCATCTTCCTCTCCCAATAAAAAAACTGGATCTTGCTGAAAACTAGCTGAAAGTGGCATTAAGCAACAATTAAACAAAAAAACAACTTACACATTTTTTATATCAGATAAAGTATACAAGTTATAATGTTTTATCAGGACTGTTACATCTTGCCTTCGATGTTTATTAGTCACAAAAAGTAAGTTTTATCCTAAACGTGGAAAATGTAAATCAACTTACAAACTTCATCTAAGGACATCACAATTCTCCTTGTTGCAATTGTTACCAACGCAGCACACTCCACAAATCTGTATGATGGCATTAGTTCTTTAACCAACTGGGGCATAACTTTGTTCAAAGTATTTAAGAAGAGTGTCAAACACCTTCAAAACATATACAAAGAACTGTTTCTAACAGAAACTCAGAATCATCATATAACATTGTTTGTAAGGCTAAAATGAAGTAATATAACGTTAGGCTTATGTGGGTTAGTCAAAATGGTATTCTGAATCATTCTGGATTATTACGTTTAGAAAGTAACACATATTATATATAAGTCTAGCAATAAAGTTTTTAACTTATCAATATTGATAGCATGACTTACTCTCCTTAATGTTAAAACTTCATGTTACTTTTCTTTTTTATTCAGTTATTATGTCAATCTAAGCTACGACTACACGTGAATTTTTTGACAGATTTACATCATCAATGATTCGAATGTCTTCTATGCTCCACAAACAAACTGTTACCAAATGTGATCGTCTTACTGAGTTAAAAAATATTTCATAATAATTGCTGTTCTTGGGGAAAACGTTGTCTGTATAAATTTACTGTATGATATGATTTTATTTGAAACAATGACGATGGGTTTTGATTTTAGAATTAAAATATTTGATCCTATTTGCTCATGCTTGATCTGTCACTCTGCACTGAGAATTAGTATACATTTCACTGAAATCTGTGATAGACGCAGATACGAAAAACGAATTTGTATATAATGATCATAAACATGTAACAACAGACATTGCCTATGAAGCTGTATGAGTCCCAATAAGTGCAGTCTGATTTGTGATGTCATCGAAGTATCTCCCTTCAAAATATTGATGAGATACAGTCACTTGGAAAGACCGCCATTTTCCTATTGACGCGAAGTTGTTTGACTGGACTTGAAACATGTACACAGCTTCAAGAATATACAATAATATGATATATTAAGACGCAAATGCTTCTTCCGTCGAGCAATTACAACATTATATATATTTGATTAGTTCGAGAATCCTTTGCCGTCCAACGCATTTTTTCTTTTTTTTGCGTGGGACGTCAGAGAGCTCTCCATTAGCAAAACAGCGGATTTTGCGACACCGGCCTGGGTCGGCACATTTCATCGTGTCAGATTTAATAAACCATTTTCATCTAGTTAATCTATATATAATTCGCTTCTTTAGATATTTTTCTCAAGGAATATAATCATCTTACCTTCAATCAAGCTAATTTAAGCACTGGATTTAAGTCACATTGTTGTCACGTGACTTTGTGTTCAAAATGAAAGTGAATGTAAGAGTATCGATGGAAATGAGCTTAGAAATGGACTTATATCAGCTTGCCTTACTAGCCAGGGTTGCATAGAAACCACATGTATCACCTCTTCACTGACGTACTGATCATGGTTTTAGAATGCATCTGCATGCCACGGTCTTGTGAAGGAAAAAGGTTGTGATTTCCAAAATAAAAAATTTGGACAGTTTTGCAAAATAGTTAATACACTTTCTTTAATGTGTGTTATTTAAGTTATTTCCCAAACCTGACTTTAATGTGCCATTTTTAGAGTATTGTTCATTTTAAGGCTAGATGGAAAACGCTTAGGTTTTGGTACCCCAACAATAACTGTGTATTTAATTTTTTACTCAAATGACCATTTTTAAAATTCATTTTGTGTAAGATTGCTTCAAAACTCTGCTCAAAAACCCTTTTTGTCAATTTTAAGCAGTCTGACTGAATTATACTAATGGTGTCTAGTATAAAGTTAGATGATTTGTGTAGCCACTAACCAATCAAGTACATGTAGCTTTAACTGAATTAGGGGTAGATAATAAAATATAAAATGCAAGTAGTTGTGACATTTTTTGACAACCGTGACTGATAAAATTTTTAGATCATTTTGAAGGGTTTTGACTGCGAACTTGAGACTTATGAAGTCTGTGCGTGCCATTGTTTGCACATTAGATGTTGGTATTCTAGTGTGAATTTTTTTACTTTGGTAACTCCACTTGAACGTACAAATGTAGCATTTGCATAAAAAAGTTTATGTTATACTTGGAGCGCTGTTTTGTGCCATTAATGTGAACAATTATTTAATCGAACTATTTGAAGACTTGTTTTAAAAATAAAAAAATACACTTTAATACCGACATATTAGCTAGACAAGACTGTTTATAATGTGTTACGTTGACATATTTAAGATGCGTTAACATGTGCAAGATAAAGCAGTTATAAAACGTTCAATGAAATGTTGGTTTGTTATAGAATTTAACTGTTTAAATATTTCAACACAATCATCGTGTAATAGAAACCAATTTAGATCGAAAAAGAGAGAACGATCCCTGAATTCAAGTAAATTGCTGATATATCAATAACTTTTTAGTGATAGAGAACTAGAACCAATGATCGTACCCCTGCTTTTCTGGAGTGGTTAATCCGACAAATCACAAAACTAGCATCGGATAATAACGGCAGTAATACATGGGCTTGGTACAGAATGAAATAATTGTATTTAAAGTAAAGTATACAGTCGAAAGATTTAAAACCACATTCGGTATTTAACGCGAAAATAAATGCATTCTAACCTTCAATGAAAAAAAGGAATTTTGTTCAAAGTAAACTAAAAATTAACCCTTTATTAATGTTATATGAATTTTATCCACCAAAATAGCTGGCGAATGCTACCGTGTGCTTTGCGAACAAAATGCTTATTTTGATGTGTTACTTCATTTTACATTATTATCATTATTTGAAACTTTTTATAGTTTCATGTTTAAACACCTTTAAAATAAAATGTACCGCTCTAAAACGAACCCTTGTCTAAAACCAGATGGCAAATTACACGCACCTTCTACATCTATTACATATACGCCGATATTCATCACACAGGAATGAACCGCAACAGAAATAATGCTCGACTTTGAAATCGTTTTTCGCAAAAACGAAATGTTGTTACAAGTCAAAATGTACACATGTTAAAGATGAATATTTCAGAAAATCTATGCAATTTTTTTATTCAAAAATAAAATTGGGGCAATTTTTTTGCAGCACTTGAGAATATACCCACCCCCCTCGTTCATATAAAAATATAAAATATAAAATATCAGTTGTTCTTGTAACATTTTAAAGTCGTCTTTAATTTTAAAACGAATTGATAGTAAACGAAAACGTTTGTCAGTAAATGCGCTATTCAACTTTTAATTTGCACGGCAATCGAATAAACATTTGTACATAACGTTTGTACTTTGTATAATAGCGAGCTCCGATTCTATTGTTATAGTTTCACCCGTAGATTTTTAATTTCGAACTTATTTACGCAAATATCTCCAACCTTAAGCTTTACCCACCGCTTTTCTTTCACATTCAAGAGTATGCCTAATAATTACACCTTCCGTGAATACTTTTTGTGCACACGCCTGTAAAACTGTATTTTTTAGACAATTGTAGCATTATTAAAATAAATTATAAAAAGCGCACTCAGTATTTTACTTTTATTATAGACGTTTTTCAAAAATTATATTGGTCTTTATTTTAAGAACGCAGGTTTAAATTAAAATACGATTATATTCATTTCCTATTATATATTCTTACACGTTTGTCATTTTCTGAACAGACAGATAAGATTTATCAAGGTAAGATTGCACTTAGTAAGGAACAAAACAATTTGATTTGAAGTTTAAAAAACGAGTATTGTAAATCTAAAATATATTACTATGATAATCATTAATTTTCGGCTAGCAGAAAAAAGCTAATAAAACAACTAAATATTGATTCGATTGGTCATCCTTCACAGATTTCTACTTGAGAAGGGACAAATTATATAAGAAACAATGATTTTTAAGAATCTAAAACAACATAATAGTTTTTAGTCCTGTTCTTCACATGAATTTAGCAAAAACAGAAAAATAATAAAACAACAATTATGACGTTACCTCTGTGCGCTGACATTCCTGAGTGGCAAGGCAAGCATCTGGATCAAGTGCAGGTTCACATAACGCACAGATGGGGCCACTTGGTTCTGGTATCCCTGAACAATATACAAATCGTTTATGGCCTCGGTGGCCGAGTGTTTAAGGTAGTTCGTCTACTATTGATCACGTGGTCTGTCTGAGGTTGTGAGTCCGGGTCTCACTGTGGGCAGGTGTAATCGACTCCAATATTAATTGACAAGGTATGCCAGTTTTCCTTCCGAAGGTCGAGGTTTTCTCCAGGTACTCCGGCTTCATCACTCTATTAAAACTTTACGCCATGATATAGCTGAAAAAGCGCTGAAAGTTGCGCTGAACATCATTCAAAGAAAACAAAAAATCCGAATTATTTAACAATACAAGTATTTCTTTCTTGCCTGTTTTGTTCATTAGATGCTATAATTTGTATTTTTGCTCTAATAATTTCTTGTTCAAAATACAAAAAAAATTATTGAAGAAGCGTATTAGTAGTTTGCTTATTTAATGATAATAACAATCAATTCAGTTTCTGCAGTACATTTTTTAGAATATAAGAAATATAATTATAAAAAATACTTTTATTTTATTTACCAAAGCTACCTGAATGATTGATTCATAATTTTAAAAATGTGTAATTTTGCTATGTTTACATTAATATTGAAGCGTACGTTCAACCTATGCCATGGTTCAACGTCAATGTGTTGTAGTTATTTAATTTGAATTTGGATAGAAGAAGATGAGTTCCATTTCCTTACTCAGTATACAATTTTTTATTAACTCTTTCTATTATAATAAGTCAAACCAATGTTCTTTGGCATGTTGAAAACTGACATTACTATAATTTTATTCTGGTCGGCGGCCATTGCAGCATAATCTTTACCCAAACGAGAATTCGAACTCCAAATTTAAAGAAATTTACATTGTATATTTGAAGGTTTTTGTTAGTTGTGCATGCAATATTAACTTTACAAAATATATATATTTGCTTTAAAATGTAATATCTTCAACGATTTAATTTTGACTGCTACTTTTTAAAACGATATGACAATTATAACCACAAAGTAAATGTTCTTGGTATACAGGCGAATAATTAGCCGAATTATGCCTCGTTCGAATCATCCTTTAATATTTTAAGAATTGCAATAATTTAGTTTTATTATATTTAATTAATTTACCCTATAACAAAATACCATTTCTTACTTTGATCACATAAATATTCATTGCATGGTAATGTTTTGTTCATGTTGCTATCACAACACTGTGCACATGCAATACTTTGCTTCCTAGATCTGTAAAGCATACTGGTATCTCTCTTTCCAGTCCCTGAAATAAGGTCCCAAACCTGCAAATAAATAACTTTAAAAGTATTGCACATTTAAAGTAATGAATAGGTCGTGATAAAATAATTCCGAACAGACCAGTATTACTCTGAAAGAGTGCTTTGTACTGCCAAAGTGTCTAAGTTTAAAACAGATAATTTGGTCCAGAAAACAATTTTACTACAAAGCAGTTACTCCTCTATTTTCTTGTTATGTTAAATCTTCAATTTGGGGTATAAAATATTATTATTATAGATTAAAGTCGTTTCAAACTAAGATATTAATATGAAGCAGCATATATCTCTGGATATCTATAACGCTTTGGAGACTAACTTTAAATAGTATCCCTTTCAAGTATTTTGAACAATTAATTAGCCATGTTTTGAACTCAAATAAAATTATAGGCGTGTTACTGACACATACACTGTGCCAATATTCAATACCTGAGAATTCAACGCAAACTGACAGAATCAAAACAGCCGAAAGTCAGCATAGGATACATTTTAGATCCTTTTCTAAAGCTTATATAACAAACATGTGGAATATGAAAAGAAAATATATATAGATACCTGTATATAATATTGAAGCATAACGTTTTGTTTTGGTACACAATTAAATATTTATTATTGATAAAATTAAAACATCTTATCTACGATAAACGTGGTGACTTTAACTTTCCATTTGTTGACTTACCGTTCATCGATAGCAACATTTCTGCAGCTCCGGCGTATAGTTGTAGAATTCATAACTTATACATTTCGCTTGATTTTCTAGACCGAGCAATGCAGTTGACTTCTAAACTACTCAAACAAGTTATGTTGTACCTAGGTTGATGTCATCTCCTCACCAGTTCTATGGTCGTCATAATTTACCTTCATTAATCGCTATAGGAACTCGATCACTCAAATACAATCTGACATTTTTGCTGAGTCATAGGTAGTCTTTCCTTTTCCTGGATTCGACTTTTTCCTAGACATGACGATGAGTAACAAGTGTCTAATAAGAGGCTTACTTATTTACGCACTTTCTGTTTTTGCGAATTTGGTTTGGTTTTACGTTGTAGATGTTTGTCTATATCCGGATTTGCAATTATCCCTTGACTTCGGCTCTTGTTGTGCGGTCGGTTTCCTTGCTATTTTTTCAGACTGCTGTGTAAGATATGTGGAAAAATAGCAAAGAAAACCGTCCAAACAACAGAGCCAAAAATTAAGGACCAGTTACAAATCCGGATATAGACAAACACAACATAAAAAACCCAAAACACAAAAAAACAAAGAGAGTAACCGGAACCCAATAAAACCCTGGGTGCACTTAGGTGCTTCGGACGAATAAGCAATGCATGCCTCTAATTAGACACTCGTTGAGTTACTCATTGTCATGTCAAGGGAAAAATCAAATCCAGGAATAGGAAACACTACCTATGACAGTCAACAGCAGTGATCGGTCTAGAAAATCGGAATACCGATCGCAGGATCTATGATAACGTATAAGTTGTGAAATGTACACACCATGCACTGGAGCTGCTGGACTGTTGCTGTCGATGAACGGGAAGTTGACAATTGGAATGTTGAAATCATCACGTTTGTCGTAGAGTCTAGTTTGTAGGTAGTCTATTTCTAGAAGTAGGTCTAAGTAAGAGGCTGACCTTAACTTCGATAGAGCAAAGATATATTACCAATAACACTATATGAAAAGTATACGTCTTAAGTGTTTTCCTACCAGTTTAGCTCTACAGCCGGCATTAAATACAACTTGTAAATCGAGGTTGATAACTTTGTCTAAGTAGCACTTATAAAAAATATTAGTTTTAGTAAATGCACAGAGTGAAGGTTACTCAATAGACTTGCAAAATGTGTTTATTTTATATAATTATACATGTGTATACATGTATATATACTAATAATTTTCATTGAAGGCATGTTAAAACTATTGTTTGTATGTTTTTTGTTTGTTTTTCTTGTTTGTTTGTTTGAATCGTGTTTAACGCCACTTTCAGCAATCAGCTATAAGATGGCGTTCAGTTTTTATTGGGGGAATCCGGAGTACCCGAAAAAAACCTCGAATTTCGTAGGCAATCCTTCTCAATTAAGATTGACTTTAAAACTATAATTTATGAAGGTTTAATTATGTTAGAGATCAACTCTGACACTTACCTGAAACCTATGAACAATGTTATTGACCATACAATTTCTTTATGTTGAATGTAACATTGCTAAACGTTTTTATTGACAGCAAAATCCATCTCTCAGCGAAGAATGTGCCATTTAAGAAAGCTGTACAGAAGCGTATTAGAAAAGAATACTAAAAACTTAGAAGGACGAACTTAATTGTCCATTGTTTCGTAAATTTTAGTTGAAACTTTCTTTGGTTATCAAGTAAAATATCTAAAACTGAAAGACTGGATAACACGTTCTCTTCCGTTTTTGAAAAATGAGTTTTAATGTCAGAACAAAAAATAAGGAAAAGGTTTTTGATGTTAAAGTTACTCTTAATAAGTTTTTTTAGAAGCCATTTCGGAATAGCATCAAGCCCTCAGCAGACGTTGTCGTAAATTTTTTTTAGGATAAATTAAAATATAATTCTTTGCAGCCGTTATTTAATTTCAGTAAATATCTTGATCTGAATATAAACAATTGTATATTTGATGTTATATGTTCAAAAATATGTATTATGTGTTCGAGTCAAATTTTAACTCCATTAAAGCAAACAATAAAATGTGTATCTTAGATTTGTTTTGTTTGAAATGTGTTTAACGCCACTTTAAGTAATTTTTACCTATGTCATAGTGTTTTGGGGTAAAGAAGGCGAAGACAACCACGAACTTCGGTGAAAAACAGGCAATACATTTATATGATTTGAACTGTGAGAAAATAAATAAAATCTATATATAAGGCTAAGGTGCCAATTGTGTAAACATTTGCAACATTTAAAATGCTAAGGTTAATTAACCACTTATTGTCCAGCTGTGCACTGAACAATTTGTAAAAAACTGGTTATGCTGCTGGCACCCTGACAGCTCAGACAGTGTCAACCTAAATAATAAATAAGTAAAACAAGTTGCTACTTAAATTCCTGCAAAATTTAAGTAACTTTAACAGTTAGAAAGATTTACGTAAAATTGATAAACGGCGTAATAATGATTATTGATATTTTTTAAGTATTCTGAAAGAAAGGAAACGATTCTAAGATCAAGTATACATGTATTTTTTGCAATGATCTCTCTTCATGAATTGTTTTCATTTCTAGTCATCTGCTCGTTTCACTTAAAACTCAGAACCTCTATGACATACATGTGCATAAAGCTCTTAAAACACTAAGTACATTTAATTTGTATGACGAAAAATCCGACTGCGTTAGTGTCTGTATCCAATTAAATAGACATTCGCATTATTACAGATATCAACATCTGCCTACTTTGATATTCTATATTCTCAAATTAGTCTTACTGTTAAAATGTCAGCATGACACACGTTGATCGCCCAATTGTTTCGTTTAAAATGGTAATTTTCAAAGATGATGCTAATTTGATATCCAAACTTGATTCGGTCAAACGAATAAAGACATTAATCTTACTTTTTTTCATCTGTTTTAAAAGTTTTGCCGTACTATTGGCAATAACTGTATCGTAATAGACGATAATGCTCGCCCTCAACGAGCAAGTTTCGTCACTGAGCTTCTGGAAAATAAAACGATCGATGAAATGGAATAACAAAGTCTGCCCAAGACTTAATCATACTTGGAACAAGACGTTTCTGCAAGTGTGGTATTTTGAAAACCGTCAGGAAATGGCTGCTGCATTTTTCGCGCGGTAAATCCTGTTTGTTAGGACAAACTACTTATTAGAAGACATTAGAGGACTTAAATATGTATAAACAATGAAAGCATACTCATTATGTGTGTTTTTGCATTCTGATATGTAGGTGTGTCTAACAATGAAGGCTGATTCACGTTAACACTTAAATGTTTTTGAGAAACAAACTCACTAATGATACAATAATTGTTGAATCATATTTATTATGAATTTTATTTGTTATAAATTCAACAATATATTAATTATTATTATTACTTCTTTTGTCCAGTATACATGTAACTATTGATGTGGAAACTGTAGGTACAACTTATTCAAACGGTCTATTAAGCTATAATACGTAACCTTACCCAGGCATATATTCCAAACGCATACAGTAGCAGCTATGATAATACCTGAAGAAACAAAATACTGCGACCTATAAAGAACATTAAATATTAATGCCTTTATTCGCGCAAATATATTTTGTTAAGTGATCACTAATTTTTAACCTGTAAAACATTATTTTTTTAATGACGAACGAGGTTTTTTTATTCCATAATTGTAGAGGAAGCTAAATTTCCCTGTCCCCTTTATTTAACAACTTTAATATTTACATAGATTTGATCAATTTAACTTACATTCCTTTAGTAAGGATTTGATAAAATATGTAAAACAAAGTGATAGTTATAGAAATATTGTTCCTTTCATTGATTTATAATATGCATATATTAATAGAAAACTAATAAAAAAAAGAATTAAAAAAATAATAATAAACACATAAATTAACAAACGCACTTATCAATACATCATGTACAATATGTGTCTAGAATAGACAGATCGACCAAGTCTCTCATGATAGATTGGTCTTAATATAAAAATATCTTTCTCTAAATTGATACCTTTATTCGGTACCTTATTCATTGTTCATCGTCGTTTTTTAAGAAAGAGAGTAACCACTGCCGTGTTCAAATGAAGCCAATGCAAATAAAATTATGATTTGTTTATGTTTTAGAAAAATATGCATACAAAATTACATATCATAATATAAAACACAATTTTAGTCTTACTTAATAAAACGTTCCTGGCAGCCATGTCTACTTTATTGACAATAAGGGCATTGTCATCTGGTATGTTAAAGATAACCGCCATGATAAGCATTGATACTCGATCAGCCATGATACTTAAAGTAAATCCATTTGTCACCTTGAATCAATCTTTTTACGGCATGCTTTCAACTTTGTTATCACTCTTTAGAAATTTTTGACACTGCACGTCTAGACAACATTTTGCGTAATTCGACACGATATTATAAGGGATATAATTCATTATTACCTACGTAAGATAGTAGTTTGGCGAATGCAAACTTCCAATTCATTCCAGCTCTAATTAGCACACTAGTCTTTACAGTCGTACTACCTTTAATAATTGTAATGATCATGTCTTAACA
Organism: Limnoperna fortunei; assembly: GCA_944474755.1. Lineage (NCBI taxonomy): Eukaryota > Metazoa > Mollusca > Bivalvia > Mytilida > Modiolidae > Limnoperna > Limnoperna fortunei. The sequence goes on along the minus strand of OX104117.1, from coordinate 80,659,397 downwards.
CTTTCAACAACAAAAGAAATATGTTGTTTTAATCATTTAAGATAGCTGTTACTTTTTATTAGGTCAATATTTAAATGTTTCCACTTACATAGAGATGGGCTCAAAGAAAAAATTCTTTGTATTTTACATGTAGTAGCATAGACGTTTGGTGTTATCTCAACACAAGACGTCACAATCTGACCGAGCTTTATAAGTAGTTTTAAGATTAAAGTATATAACTATGACAACATCCTCATAAAATCACTTAATATTTTAATTTTTTGTTCCCTGTTGATGGCAATACTGTGACTCTTACAACAGACATATATTATTTATTATTAGATTTCAAAAAAAGTACATCAATAAAAGAAATAGATGATATAAATTAATGTATTGATCTATATAAAACACATTTGAACAAAATAACAAACTGAAAAATAAAAAAAATATTTGGAAATCAGTTTTGGACAAAAGTTCGCTCAATATGCCTTGACCTACATTGTGATCACGTTAAAGGTAAACTTGTGCTGTTTATGACGACGACCTTCTATGGTATAAGTATTGAAGACACGTGCTTCTGTTATAAGTAAAGTTATACCTTGTGACATGTATATAAGTGATGACCTTTGATAATTCCATTGTTTGAATATTTATAGACATTTATACAATTTATAATACGTGGGGAATATTTGCATGGCTTGCATTGATGAACGTATATGTCTTTCTTTATTTTATTGAAATATGTAGCTTGTAGTAAAACTTTAAATTGGTAAATTTTACCATTTGTAGAAACATCATAGATACATTGATATTTCTAACATTTACATGATGTTGGCGATATATGTCTTTCTAATTTCATATCAAGCAAAATTTAAAAAAAATAATCTTTATTTCCTATATCTTATTCTGGCTTGTTTTATTTAATTTTGGATGTATACAATTCAATAAAATCCTACTTTTACCTAACTTTTATCCCTTTTCTTATATATAAGGAAAGCTACGTTGCTTTTGTATGCAATTGTTGTTATATATACTTATAAGTACTTTGTATGCATAATGTAACTTATAAAAAAAATAATCGACTGATACGTCAGCAATCATATTTTACTGTCTAACGTCACGCGTGAAGTATTGTAAATATTAGCATCAACTGTTTGTCTAATTGTTTGAAGTATATGTTAAGCAAGCGATATTATAGTTATATGTAGCAATCAAGAAATTGTAATTGCCAAACGCATGTTATATAAGGGAACAATTTTATATTACTTGTACAGACTAAGCCTCATCCATCCACACGTAGTCTCGGTCAGTATACTGTATACGTGTAGTTCTAAAGATGGTAGCGGTAGCAAGTCAATTTGTGTACAATCTTCTCTGTCTTTTATTATTTAACGCAATTGAAAATGTGAATTGAAACGAATTACACAACAACATTATGCAATCCATGCATCTTTTCCTGGTTACATATATTCAGAATTCAACAATACGGAATGGTTTCGGAAGAGTAGAACTGTTTCTGCTTTTAATAATAAAAAATTTCTCTAGTTTTTAATTTGTTGTTAATCTTAGGTTAACTACGTAATGAATGCTAGTTCATTTAACTTTTGTAAATAAATAGATGCTAAAAAATAGAGCGATCTTACGGAAAATAAAAGACGGCTTATATTAATTAAACACATACACGTGTTTCCTTTGTTAATGCATGCCAGGCGTAATGTGCCTGCACCAACCCCATAAAATTCTACCTGAACAACAGCCAGATTACACCATTCCCGATTTTCATTTACAAAGGATTGCAGTCCAGGGACAATAGAATGACCAAATATCAGTACACGCCTTACCATATTCAAAAAAGGAATTATTTAATATCATAAGTAAATTAAATATACGCTTTGCCTTTAACTTGTGTAACAATTTGCTCCAACCTTTTATCCAAATGTAAATATATAAAAGAATCGCATAATTACCTTGAATATAATTAAAATAAACGTTACCGACGGGTTTTTGCCTGACAAAACGGAAAACTGCTTGCCGCCTTTGGTCAGGTTATGGTCCTTGTAGATCTCATATTACAGTTTTTGAAATCAACAATTATTTTTCACAAGTAAACGGCGTTTTGAAATGCGGCTGAATTTTCATTTTAATAAAGCGATTTTCCATGCTAAATTTTGACCTTGTTTTGAACGGAAGTGTACGTTAGGAAAATTCCATTGTTGTATATTCGAAATCCTTTGGGTAATGTCGTCGGCAGTTAAAAGTCTCGCGGTTTGTCTGAATACCATTGTACGTTACGAAAGCAGACGAACGTTTTTAAACAACATTAGATCCTTTAGAAACAAAAATGGCTGACTTCCTATGGAATAATGATGTCATTAAGTTTGTCATAGAAACTATAGACATTCAAAATTAAGGAAAAGATAAATATAAAAATATAAAACTACTTTAAACATCTTCCTGAGAAGTGATTGACTTAAGACTTGAACATTTGTCGTTTTTATTGTAGGCAAAAACCTTATATTCCATTAAGTTTGTAATAAATATAACAGGATGGAAATCAATACATATCACAACGGTTCGCGAACTTAATTTGTGTTAATATATTTTGCATAACAATACGAATGCTATCATTACTGTACGCAACTAGACTTAACTGCTGTAATATCAGCTATTTCTAGTATAAACAATATTTTGTCAATAAATACACAAAAAAACAACATTATTTTACAATTTAAGCTCAACATTTTAACAAAATGATTTGAAAAAGCAACATGCTTTTCAAAATCCGATTCCGGAGAGATATTACTATATCTCAAAGGCGCATATTGTCTTAAATATGCAACGTAAGTAAGAAATAATTAAGTAAGTTCAATATAGTGAAAAATGTTTAAATATCGAAAAAGGTTAAGTAGTTTTTATCATATAATTTCACTCTTTAGATAAAATTTATCTTTCTCTAATTTAAAGGTAATTTTCAAACCGCTTGACCGGTGTGGAAAAAATATTTCTCGTCACTAGTGAATTTCGTGTTCTCATTCGTTAATTGGTTGAAATAATAACGACGCGTGCTCAATTCAGGAACTACTTTCTTCGAAACTAAAGCTTTACAAAAAATGGCGACTTTTTTGGTTGCATGTAAACAAACTCGCGAACGCGTCGCGTCGTCTGCTTTCAATCTACGTCGGCGATGTCGCTGAACGAAATAATAAAAAAGGGACAAAAAGTCCGATTAGTAAATGGTCCAACAGGCATTATAAAAGATACGGTTGATAACTTTAACTTTCCACTGTTTGAAATAGAGCTCCAAAGTGGAAAAATTGTTACCGAAGCCAGATACAGGTTTGATGTACTGGACGATGAATTGCCCGTGGCGAATGAAGAAATATCTAGTTCTCCCCCAGTACCAGTAGAATTAACAATGCTTTTTCAAGATGAACTCAATTTCAGTGATGATGAAATATGTATTCTTGATGTCTATCTCCTATCTGACTTCAGACCACCCCACCTCAGCCACATATTCCACCACCATCTACATCTGGATTAAGTCATTTAAGAACAACATTAACAGAAAGAAAATTTGTTCCCATTGATGAAAACTCTGTTGATGATTTTATCAACCAGCAAACAAACCAAGGGGCAGCCAGAAAAACCATATCAGACATAAGAGCTCTTACACAAAAATGTTAAAAATGAGACAAGGGAAATTCATACTATCCCTCCAAAAGAGCTAAATGTTCTCTTAAGCCAATTTTTTATTTCTGCTAGAAAAAGTGATGGTGAGAAGTATGAGCCCACATCACGTAAGGGGATGTTTTGTAGCTTCAACAGAGCCTTAAAAAAGTATGAATATGGCCATGATTTAAACAAAAGTATTTATTTCGCTAAAACCAGAGCTGCTCTTACAGCAAAACAAGTGGAGCTGAAAAAGTTAGGCAAATGTAATGCAACTAAAAAGGCAGAATCCCTAACCGACGACGACATAAATGCACTGTTTTCCAGTGGACAACTTGGTATGACCAACCCAACTGCCCTTTTACATACTTTATGGTTTTTTAACACAGTCTACTTTGGACTTCGTGGTGTTACAGAACACTACCAGATGAGGTCATATAGTTCCAACCCATTGCACATCGAAGATAAGAATATTTATGTTAAACCGTAAGATCCCGGCCATATCAACACATACAATAGGTTAAAGCGCAGAGTACATATATAGTAAATCGTATGTATGATTTTATTTTTCATTCTCAAAATTCATATGCAAAAATATGTGTTTATTGCAAGGTACCCTAAAAATACATAGATAGTGCGGCCATTGTCGTGATTATACATTACATGAAGGAGAATTGTGTGCCTAAAATACAATAATTAGGTAACATTGTACGTGGGAAATCGTAAAAATAGAATATGGTTTTGAAATGTTTTAAGACCATGTATGCAGTAATACATGAAGGAACGACATTATGTATCAGGTTAATCAATTACTATTAAATTTCTTTAAGGAAACAGGTAGCTATTATAAGGCTGTAGTATTACCGAACAAAATGAATTTATGTGTTGTGCTTTGTGTTCATTAGAATTTTATATTCACCAAACAGCATATACAGGCGCTCGATAGCGCAGTAGTTAAGGAAGCTACTCATCTACTGTTGATCACGACATGCCTGTCGAACCAAGGTTTTGGTGTTCAAGTGTTACCGTGGGCAGGTTGCGCTCGACTTCAATCTTAATTGACAAGGATTACTAGTTTTTCTTCCGAATGCCAGGGGTTTTGGGTTTTTCTACGGGTACTCTCTCTTACTAAAAAATAAAAATTAGACGCCAAAGTAAAGTTGACATATTGCTAAGTGGTTTTAAACATTATTCAAATAAACGAATAAAAAAATAAACAATAATAATGTTGAAGTCGTGTCTAAAAAATGTGCTGCAATTGAGATATGGAAACAATTGATTTCTTATCACTTCGAAACTACTACATTTACGTTATTGTTTATCAGTTTCTTTTCATATCCACTTGACAAGACTTTTTATATGTCCAGACTTGTCTCATCTTAATTTTCAGATAAAATGTGAGTGTAAAAGAGTTTATTCTGGCTATTCCAACATTTTAAATTTTAAAGGTAAAATATTTAAAATTCATGTTGGAGGAGCCAGAATACTTATATAAACAAGGGATTATGTTTTGTGTATACTGCAAAAACATCTTATTTTATTATATTAGCCGAATTACAGGTAAAATATGTTGGCATTGGAAGAAAATATACATTTAAAGGAAGAAAATATATTTATTTGCATTAGCAAAAAAGGCACACACACAATACCAAACAAAATCATAGACCATATATCGAATGTATGTAGCATTGTCACAGTAATTCATAACAGCTCAATCTATATGCATTAGATGTGATGTGGCATTATCATCTTCACCGCTGACGCTGTTTGGTGGAACTAGTGGTAGAACGGCATCTCTTCGAACCAGCAGCTGAATGTTGTTGTTTCATTTGTATGCTGTCTGCAAACCACGCTTATGTGCATTCCGCCAAATACACTGCGATAATGAAAAAAAACAGTCTTTGATGCCTATATGCATAGAATGTACAATCACATTAGATCGTGTCTGCTGCTGTAAGATATGTCATTTTCTCTTGAGTACTGAAGACCAGCATGCGTTCATGGTTGTTATCATCTGCTAGTAGGCAAGGTTGTCCAATAGTTGTTTCTGCCCATTCACTATTTATCAAGATTTATTCTACTGACATTGGTAGTACTGGTAATTTCTTGTCTTTGCACGAGCAGAAGGTTGGTAGTTTTTCAACAAGATGTTTCTTTTCATCTTTACATTCTCTGTAACGAAAATTTACCAATTCGTCTTCATATATTGTTGGGATAGAAGTAGGTTCTTTTCTGGCTCTGGCTGTCATAGATTTAATTTTTACTTATTATATCATATAAAAATGTATTAAATGAAACTAAGTAATAAAACATGTACATGTTAAATAAATAACACATTTTTATACTTAAATTAAGATAAATACAGATAAATTTACATTAATAAATAGACAACCTGGAAAAATAATTAAATGGTAATTACTAAAATAACACATTACACAATAACAACATCTATTGTTCTGAGCATGTTGGAATAGCCAGAATATGTAATTTTAAAATGTAGGAATAGCCAGAAGACACCCCAAAACTTTAATGTCAATTGTTTTGTCTAATTAATCGACCCTATACTTACATATAATATGACTATACAAACTAAGAAATATATCGTTACATGTTTTGCTCATTGTTCTTGTTTGTTATTATAAGTGTTATTTACTTTTCAATCCTACCTACACGTCCACAACGCTTCACCTTACGGCATAATTCTGTTCGGCGTCCTTTGTTCTACCTAATATAGTTTTACCACAACTTTAACAGCAATAAAAACGAGCCTACAAACTAAAGTGTTTTTCCGGAATAGACATAATCAAAACTTAAACATTTTGCAATGTCACTAAACAACAAATCAAGTGATAACTTACACTGAATTTACCTTAGCAAGCTTGAAATTTAATTTTAGATCGACCTGGCACCTAGCCATGCTTCTGGAAACATACCTGGGAGCTAGATTTCACCATACACGTATACACAATACACAATAAAACATTACAATTATCAACTCTCATTCATCGAAACAATTCCAGCACCACCTTGCGTGTGGCTTTTACATTTCAACTTACACGTTAAGCTAGATCTTGCGATCAATATTTACCAGACCGGACATCGGTAACAATCACAGAGATCAGTGTGATAATTTCAATCAATTCATTCCTATCCTCCTAATTCAAGTGTGTTTTAACACAATCTACGGTACCTTTTATCTTTGTGTATATGAGGTAAATACGCGCAATATGAGTATAATTACAAATTCTTTGTGGAATTGACAACGGCCACAATATGGTTATATTTGAATTTAACAATTAAATAAAAGTATCAATATTAATCTGAATGCCCGTTTGTTAAAACATTGATTTTTGTTTAATTCGATATGCACATTACAAATATGAATGAGTGAAGACGGAGAGATGCTAGAATTAGAATCGGTCACTTGGGAGGATTTCACATTCCATAATCCGTCAATTTTGATATGTCAGCTTATTGACGGTAATATATAAAAGAATAATTTAATATGGCTAGAGTTTTGTTTCATTAGTATCATATTAAAAATATAAAGAAACTCGAAGGTGAGAGCTTAAAATCAAGAGCTGATTTACAAAACGGTTTTAAAAAACAACCGTGACAAAAGTACTCCAGACTAGTCGGCAGTGCCTGTTTCTAATTAGACACCTGTCGTGTTACTCAATATCATGTCTAGAAAAAAGTCAAATGCAGGAATTTGAGAAACTAACTATAACTCAGTGAAAATATTTTTATTATTAGAAAAAGAAGTTAAAACATTATACCTTAATAAACATGTAAAATGAGTGTGTTTGTAGTTGAAACAAATATATTTTTTTAATACTCATTTGGTTGCTAATACACTTTAGATATACATTTTGAATATTACAAAGCAAATGTATTGAATGATACAGGTGTCTCTAATAAATAAAGCGTCAAAAACAAATATACAGTATGGCATTTACTTGTAAAATATATTTATTAGAAATTTATTTTTTTATGTTCATGCTGGTTGCAATAAAATGCTTGACATATTTATTTGAAATATCGTGGCTCCTATAAAGTTGTTTTTAATTCCATTTGGTTTTGAGAAAACACCGTTGCGTTAAATTATGTGTATCAACCCGTATCTGTCAATTCACTGATGAACGGATTGGGAATGATCTGAAGATTCAGACCAACAGCACCTGTGGTTTTTATTGGGTTTTGGGTTACTCTCTTCCTGTTTTTGTGTTTTTGGTTTTTGTGTTGCGCTGTGTGTGTTTGTCTGTATACGGATTTTTAACTGCCCCTTGACTTTTGACTCTTGTTGTTTGGTCGGTACTCTTTGCTATTTCTAAATAACATTTATCGTTTTATCCGGCAACAGCGACTGAACACCTCTTGGTTAATACAGTATAAAGTTAACAATATAGTTCTATCTGTCATCGCATAATAAATCTTAGGACTAGAAGGCGTTGTATCATATATAAATCTTAAACATGTTTTTGATTAAACAAGTGTTTTGTAGGTAGTCCCCTCCTTTCTACAATAATCTCCTGTTCTCATGTCTAAAACAGCTACATAAAAGAACGCATTGATTTTACTTACTGAGTGTTATTGAATTTAACTGTAAATAACAATGTTTTTCAATTGTTTTGTAGAAGTATAAATGCAGTTTGTTATGTGTTATCCATAATTATCGTTATTGTTAATAATGCAGTTATTTTTAGTCTGAATTCTGAGATTTATATTTATATCTCCAGATACATTATTTTTTTAACAATTAAACTTTTGAATTAATATGACGTCACAATTAGAATTACTCTTAACTGAAAATTCCAAACTGGAGCAATGAAATTTCGTTAAGATTTCTCAATATTTTTGTTTGAAAGGTAGGTATATTCAATAAAATTACGAGAATATATGTTTATGTCAATTTTATTTGCGTTAACATACTGTTTTTGTGATATATCATATTCGTTTCAAAAACCAGTATTACTATTGAAAGCGTCCTTTTAGAGTCTCTTCAAAATTTTAAAACAATTGTTAGACATATTAGAATCGAAATAGATTATTGCAATTGGGCTCTATGCGAATTAGAACATGGTCAGACCTTATACCTCGCTATCGCTCGGTGTAAAAATATTGACAAATATAAGGTCTGACTATGTTCTAATTCGTATAGAGCCCGCTCGCAATAATCTATTTTTTAATTGAAAACTTTCACCTTTCAAATGTATTAAAGGTTTGTATTTATTAAATCATTGATAAAATCAGATGAACAATGTGTGAATTCAAACCAAACGGCATGATATCTAATTATTACAGAAATAGATAGACAGGCTATAAAGTACACAATGCCCGTGAGTTTGAGCCCAACATCTCGCTGTGTTCAACTTTGACCTTAATGAAAACTGCCAAAAGGTCAGAGGGTTTCACGAGGTTCTCCTGTGACCTCCCCAGATAAAACTAGATTGATTGATTAATTGATTGATTGATTGATTGATTGATTAGGTGTTTGCTTCACGTCAAGTGAGCAGTATTTCAGCTATATTAAGGACAAGAAAAAGTTAACAAGCAATTAATCAACGGAAGAGGAGGTGGGATGGGACACAAGGAACACAATTTAGACTGCCACTGTAAAAGTATGAAGCTTTGGGTAAGGGCGGAGATTTAGCCTTTTGTGGCGTCTACAATAGCCTACTCTTTTTAAAAATTTAGATAAGGGGGGTTTATCGTGCCATCTCCAAATACGTTACCCACTACGGTCCGCCGCCAGGCTTTCCGTATTATGACCTGACGACACTACCACGAGAAGGTCTCCCCTATCCTCCACACGGGGAAGCGCTGGGCTGCTCTGTGGGTCGAGCACTTGGAACCCTCCCAGTTTGGCCCCAGCAAAAACTAGAAGATATAGACGAACATTTGAAGTGAAGAAATTATTTCAGCAAGTCCAGAATAATATTTTCATCAAATCAATAACAGCTACTCATGAAAGACTGCAATGAAACAAAAATACTAAGTAGAAAAATTTGTATCAATAAAGTGTACAACTTTTTTAATAGTACATTTTTTATTATTTTTAAGTAATTATTTCATTTTCTAACATGTCCCTTTGTAGTTTAATTATCGTGCTTATAATGTTTTGTGCTTGACCTAATATTGTACGACTTAAAGCAAACGTGCGCACTCGATTCAGTGCATGCGATATATTATAGAGATTGACGGGTCTTTCTGTTGCATTTCTTTGGAATAATTTTGATGTTCTCTATTGCTTGTCAATGTTGACAATAAGACAAATATACCTTTACAATTGATTGTTTTGTTTGTAGAAAGTTCCAAATTTAACACCGGTGGGGAGGGGCAGGTTTTTTAGAAGACAGAAAACTTTCATCCATAACTATAAATGTATTTATTATATTACACAATATCAACCCTTGTTCTGGATTATCGTGGAGAAACACCGGACGGTGTCGCAAAATGTTCAATACACATTTTCTTTCATCAGCGAGTCGTGATTACCTGTAATCCAATTAACAAGATGTGTCATTCTTTGCATTGGACATGCACAATTTTATTGTCTGCACTTAATTATCAAATCCATGTAAACGACAGTAGATACAGCTAAGAAAACAAACATTTCTTTATTGGAGTTTTATAATATTGTAATTGAAAGACCAGAAAAACTATAACGACTAAAATGTCAAAATGTAATGTACGTAGACGTACTAAATAACACATGAACAGTTTCCGACATGATTTGGCGATTTTATTATATCTATTTTTGTAACTTTGTCCGTGTTTGAATAAAACATTATTGTACAAATGTATAAAAGGCGATCGTTTTTATAGCTTTAATGCGGCTTTTATTTTCACCAAATGTAAGTAAACCATTGATAAATTCAGTTTAATAATTATATAATAAGGACAAGACAAATGCTAACATTTTCGGCAGTCTTCATTTGTTAGAAACAGATGTATATTTAAACATACATGATCTCTAACATTACTATTTGAATAACAGTTGTAATCGTAAAGTGCGTGAACGCACAATTTTCAAATAGATTTTTGGGGGTTTAATTCCGAACATTTTGATAAAACAAATTGAAATAAACATATATTAATCGATCGCTGTTAAAAAATAACAATAATAATTACCAGACTTTGTGACAGTCGAATTTTGTCTGATACAACGCAGAAAATGACAGACATTTTTGACTGATACAACGGAAACACCGTTGTAACTGACGATTTTTGACTGTCACAACGCCTGGTAATTATTATTGTTCATTTATTACGTTCAGGGTAGATAACTCTATTTATTGCCATTTTCCAACACAACAGAACTGATTTTTTAACGAATTAGTGAGAAATAGAATCAAACACGGTGGTAAGGCAAGACTGGTAAAAACTCAGACACCCGCGTGAAAGATTTCTTTTGGTCTACAACTCGGCAGATCTTCGTTGGAGACCAGAAATCTTTTCACTTGGGTGCCTGAGATTTTTCCGTCTTGCCCTCCCACCGGTGTTAGATCCAATATGTTTTATTTGTGTCAATTATGCATTTAGAAAAGATATTATTTAATTATTTGTGACGAACACTTCAACTTCTGCAATGACACAAAAGTTTACTAAGACATACGGTCATCATTAAATATCTCGGTTAGGGCTGTCTCAATTGGTGATGCGACAGCCAGGACACTACACACGGGGCAGCAAATTCGGTATCTATAGGCGAGTCATTGATAATATAAAGTAAAATAAATGCACTACACACGGGCTGTTAGGCATTATCTACATGGCAGTAGAACATTACCCATGGAATGATTTATTTAAATTGCATTTGGATATTGGAAAGTGAAAGCATTACAAATATAAGTAAATGCATTATGCATGGTGAATACAAGCAATATATATGCGACAAGCGAAGCATAATTCATGGTTTTCTATTACATATTTTAGTCATTCCTATGGAACAGAAGTCACCGCATTGTATCACTCCTTAAATAGTTGTCCACGATATAACTTAGAGAGAGTTTTTTTTAAGAACATATCAATATTATATAAAAAATTCTCTACACTAAATGAGAGAAAAATAAACTCGTTTGGTTACTAAACAACGAAGACTTCTATGTTCTCAATAAACTAAGCATTTTTTTACAAACATGCTTTGAGATTAGAAAGAATCATAATACTAAGGATAAATAAAAACACATATAGAAAAAAAGGTTTATAAGTCCTACCATTACACAAGTATGTAGAATATATTTACAGACTATGTATGTTGTAACTAAAAATTAGGTTATAAGTCCTATTTTACTTTTAGTGTACTGTATTACTTATCAAACTATATATGCCATATTTTTGTAAAATATAATTATTGCATATTTGCATATGTTTTTCATACATGTCTTAAATATTGAATTTTGTTATATATATCTGTGAAATATAATTGCTCGGAGTTAACTCTCTTCTTCATGGTCTCAATTTTGTCTTTTATTTTATTTTTATTGTATGTAAAAAAGAAATCATTTCAATCAGTATGAGAGGTACGAAAGTGAAAGAGAGAAAATGTGTGTGAAAGTTACCCGATATTATACATTGTATGTATCAAATTTGATTATATATGCCCTAACGGGCCGATGATTGGTTAAATAAAATACTTTATAGTTTATAACGGTTGAATAGTTAATTGAATAGTTAGTGCCTAGTGAGCCTTATTCGCGATGACAATTTTCAAAGGACGAATGTGCAAACAATTTGACAGCTAATAAAATGTATTGGTTGTTGGGTAGGGACAAAGAATGTAGCATAGTATAGCAAGTACAGTGTGCTTAAAATTAAGACACATACACAAAGAGTCAACATGATTGGTGTGTGGCAATCTCTCCACAGGTGACAAATATATTCCGCGTGCAGAATGTTCATATTACAACTTAAGAACCCCTACCACAACATGAGGCCATAAGCAGCTCTATTGGTCGAGCCCTGTGAACCCTATCATACGTGGCAACTATCCACTAATTCTATTAAAAGCAATATCAATATGGAAATGTGCATGCATTTAAAAATATATACACAAATATTAGGATTAAGATGTTAACCATAGTTCAGAGTTTGCTACATTTATATAACGCCTTTGCACCTCAATAAATCCATTACCATGCTTTCCAATGTTCTTTTCAAAAGCAGTTCCGGTTTGAAGAGAATGTAGATATCCATCTTGGCCGTAGGATTCTGTACTGTAACTGTAATGAAGTTCACCAATTTCTTCATATATAACATCCTCGTTATTAGTAACGGAAACATGGTGAATATCTACTGTAGCAGGAACGTTATTCCTTCCGACATCAGGAAATGGTAACAAATTCCTTGAACTTGGTTTAAGCCGAAGACGTCGAATTATATATGCAGATATAACTATTACCGTTACAAAAACTAGCATTGATCCAACAGAAATGTAAATGACATACTTTTCTAAAATAAAGCCAGAAAGACAATATAAGTCTATTTTAAAAATCTGGTAAAATTAATTGCTTTCGACAAATTTTTATTACGTTTAGGTTAAGTTAAATTTGCATTTTACACTAGCTACAGCGATCACTATACAATACTCACTTTCTTTTTTTATAATTACAAAATATAAATTTAAAATTGGAGAAACGTGACAATGTCCAAACACGTCAGCTAAAATGTTTCATTGCTAGCCTTGACGAAGCGTAAGACAACCCCACCACTATCTACGACCAAGAAACACGCGAGTCAACTTTATAGACATCGGTACTTCGTAAAAAATCTATAGCAATCAGATCTCTGTGTCTTATTTCATGCCTCAATAAATATGTAACTGAAAAATGTTAATAAAAGTGGCCTTTTTACTATATATCTTTGCTTTCTGAAAAGATTTCTAATGTGGTTCCAATGCAGTTTTAAAGAAAATTTCAGACAGCAGACCAAAGTAGACATATGGTATAGAAATAAAAATTTTGACCAACCTTTTTGTTAAAGATATCTGCAGACTGCATTGAAAACTATAGCACTATTTTGTCATTACAACAGCTTAAACTTAAGATGGCTTGCGTAGCCTTTTAATAAAAAAACATCTAGATATAAATATTCTTTTTATCAATGTCAATTTGAGAAACACCAAATTAAAGTGGTCAAGAAAAAGGATACAAACGAATTTATTCTGTTACACACGTGTATGGAAGAGTTATGATATCCTTATATACTTTAGCTTTACTACTGACAACAGATATAGAACAATTGTGTAACATATAGTATAACTTTGGTTTCTCTGATACTCGTCTTCGACTAAAATCTTGAAATAAGAACCGAAAGATTAACGATGAAAGGTGAACACATGAAGCACCGATTGAACAGAAATGTAAACTAGTCTTGTATACACTCATTTGTTTGAGCACTATTTGATCATCATAAATGTTTCTCGTCATACCAGTTTTATAACGTCTCGTTTTATTTTATTAATGCCAAACAAGCATTTTTGACATTACAGAACGAATTAAAAAATTTTATCTGGGCCAGTATTATTACCTTCTTGATTTTCTATTTTTGTCGAGCTTTTAAAATGAATCAAAACATTTAAATGGAACGTCGATCACTCCTGTACAAGAAAATAGCAAAGAAAACCGACCGAACAACAAGAGCCAAAAGCCAAGGGGCAGTTACAAATCCGGATATAGACAAACACAACGAAAAAAACCCAAAAAACATAAAACACAGAAAGAGAGTAACCCGAAATCCATAAAAACCATCGGTGCACTCAGGTGCTCCGGACGAGGAAACAGTGCCTGCCTCAAATTAGACACCCGTCGAGTTACTCATTGTCATGTCTACTAAAAAGTCAAATCCAGGAATAAGAAACACTACCTTTGACTCACCGAAAATTTCAGATCGTATTTGAGACACTGATTTCTCATAATGATCAATTAAGTCATCATGACGACCATAGAACTTCTGGAGAAATAACATCAACCTAGGTACAACAAACCCTTGTTTCAGTAGTTAAGCTGTCAACAGCAGTGATCGGTCAAGAAAATCGGAAGACCGATCGCAGGATCTAGTATAACGTATAAGTTATGAAATGTACACACCTTACGCTAGAGCAGCTGGAATGTTGCTGTCGATAAACGGAAAGTTTACGATTGGAAAGTTGAAGTCATCACGTTTGTCGTAAAGTCTAGTTTGTAGCTTTCATGAGTCTTTTATAGAAGCAGTTTTATTGTTTGTTTTTACAAATGGAACATTTAAGCTTTTAATAACAGTTTACGAATTCGTATGCATATTTAAAATATCATTTTTTAAAAACTGTTGTTAAACACCACTCTACCGTGTTACATGGGGTCTTAATTATTTGACCCACCCAAAAGTCATCTTGGTTTCAAGATGATAAACAAAATGTCGGATTGCAGATGTACGTAACTGTGCAGTCACATATAATGGGAAAAGTCTCATTTTTGAGGTAACCACGTATAAGGTTAAGGTAAAGTCATAGTCAGCAAAAATATACCACAATTAGTACACGAAAGAAGTTTGTAGCTAGTAATTCTATTAACGAACGCGTGCTTGGAACCAAACATGTATAATTAATATAAGATCTTTGTCTATTTTGAGATCAAGTCGAATAGCGCCCTACTATGATTACATATATTACAAAGATCTCTATGAATTCTGATGTCATACCTCAAGGTTAAAGTGACTAAAACACAAACGGAACATATGTGCACAAATGCGATTTCTCGTTCAAAACTCAAAGATCTTTATATAGGGTGGAAAGCAAACACTTTCTTTTAGTAACATATAATGCAAAAAAAAATGCAATTTTATACACTTGATAATTTTTCTCCGAATAGTATCAAAACGCTTTTTAAAGCATTTTTAAGTCATTCTTTTACTTTATATAACTTTCAAATAATCGATATTTTGCCATTTTCATAGCCATATAGTTAGTAGGCTGGGAGGTAGAGTTGGAGAAAGGTAGTTAGATTGTTGATACATAGCAACAAAATATTGTATGATTTATTCAGTTAATTATTAACACTATTTTAGTGGATATCCGCTATCGGTTGATCTGGTCTAGAGGTTATCATCTGTCTTTAAATGCAATAGGATATTTTTATGACCATTTCAAGCGAAGAATGTTGATTATTTAAATAAAATGAAGGCACAACGTTGAACAGTAGGCTACCTACAAAACAGTTGTAAAGACTTTGCTGCGTGGGACCTTATACGCGCACAGTCAAATATTTTTAATATGTGGCATTGAACTAGACGTCACCATCAAAGCGACTTCTCTAATTAATTGTTTTTAATAAAGTTGAATATCAAATTCTGCAATTTAGCCAACCAACCTGAAAATTTTTAAATTGTGTTTCTGCTACAAGTTGAGCAACAAGGTATTAGCCACTGTTGTCATAATAATGTCACCTAGTATGTTGCAGCACTATAGTACATAACAATATGTCTGATCAATTTATTATCGAATGAGTGCTCCTTTAGTCGTGAATAAACTAGGTGTACCCTTCATGTGTAGGTCGTTGTAGTAAGAAAGTTGTTGCTTTTTATTTAATAATATATATTTTTTGATTTACTAATGCTCTTAAAATTTACCTTCTTTAGTGTCATCCTTAGCTTTTGATTCGTCTTCTGTGTCTGTTGGAGGATATGGACTTAAGTTTAAAAGAACGTCTGCCAAAATTGGAGAAATATTGTGTTAAATCAATTAGGCGAATCTACAGATAGACAGTATATGATATGTGCTGATCTGATAGTTATCTCACACACGATGTTTTTATATATTTTATTGAATGGCTTACAGTTATATGCAGATATAGTGACAATCTAATATATGTTATTTATCTATGCAGCGGATTTCTGCAGCATCAGAAATACAGTGTTAAAGCCAAACATTTTTATACATCTACAAATTAAATTCAATAGTTATATCGTCATATTAAATGTTTAAGAGCAATATCTACTATATTTCTTCCAAATTATTACGGATATATCTTGTATTAATTAAGTTTTTAGTTAAAAACCAAGAACGGAAAAAGAAACAAAATAAAAAGAAGAAAAAAATATATAAATAATTCTGTAGGTAAGAAAGTACTTAATTACATTCTTTTCATTTCCTTAAAAAACCATTAGATTCCAAAAGAAATAAGTGGTTACTAGTTACGAGAATGGTCATACCATATTCCATTTTATTGGTTAAGGTATAGTCAAATGGTGGATTTAGTATCGATACATGTTGGATTTTTCTGTTTAAATATATATCCATTATAAAAAAAATTAATATTTTGCTTTATGCTTCGCATTCTGTTGAAAAGGTGCGTTAATTAATTGTTTTAACAAAGTTGAATATAAAATAATGTCTTTAGCCAACCAACCTGAAAACTTTAATTTGTGTTTCTGCTACTAGTTGAGCATTTATGTATTAGCCACTTTTGTCAAAATAATGCTACCTAGAATGTTGCAGCGCTGTAGTACATAACATGAATGAGTATTCCTTTAGTCTTGATTAAACTAGGAGTACCCTTCATGTGTAGGTCGTTGTAGAGTAAAGAAAGTTGCTGCTTTTTATTTAATAATATATACTTTTTTCATTTACTAATGTTCTAATAAATTACCGTCTTTAGTGCCATCCTTAGCTTGTGAATTGTCTTCTGTGTCTGATGGAGGATATGGACTTAAGTTTAAAGGAACTTCTGTCAAAATTGGAGAAATATTGTGTTAAATCATTAGGCGAATCTACAGATAAACAGTACATGATGTGTGCTGATCTGATAGTTATCTCGCACAAGATGTTTTTATATATTTTATTGAATGGCATACAGTTATATGCAGATATTATGACAAGCTAATATATGTTATTTATCTATGCAGCGGATTTCTGCAGCATCAGAAATACAGTGTTAAGGCCAGACATTTTTATACATCTACAAACTAAATTCAAAAGTTAACGTCATATTAAATGTTTAAGAGCAAGATGTATTATATTTCTTCCAAATTATTACGGATATATCTTGTTTTAATTGAGTTTTTAGTTAAAAACCAAGAACAGAAAAAGAAATTAAATAAAAAGAAGAAAAAATATATTAATAATGGTGTAGGTAATAAAGTTCTTCATTAAATTCTTTTCATTTCCTTTAAACATAACATTATATTCCAAAAGAAATAAGTGGTTACAGTACTTGCACCCGTAAACGCAACACTTTGAATGATTGATAACTGATTGCTGACGGATTTTGGAACGCTGACGGATGGCTGACTGATTGATGATGAATACATCCGTCCAAAATTATGTATCTGTCATTATCTTGGTAACCGTCAGCGATCAGTGCAATCAGTGCGATCCAGAATCTGTCATTTAATTATATGCATAAATCGGTCACTTTATTGGCGGATACGTATAAATTAATAATTTAAAGATAAAACGAATTCTGCGTCATTTGTATATTATATATGCATTTATTATAACATTTATAATAAAATAATCGCAAGTGTTCAAAAGAGTAGTTAATACAATGTCTAGTTCTAAATAAATAAAGAAACATATTTAAAGAAAAAACCATTTTCGTTATATTATATAATTACGCAAACTTCTTTAAAGCAGGACATATCTGCGGGTCGAGCGCTGTAAACCTTAATTGAGCGCTGTAAACCTTAAAAAAAACTTCGATTTAAAGCACATCAGTAGCGACGAGGTAAATGTTTTCTTTTCGTAATAAATTATTGATCTCTATTTTTATTTCGCGACTCTTGATTTCGGCCTATTTTATTTTCTGCGACCTGTTACATTTTTATTTTTTGTCATATATTAAGCTGACCCGACTCCCCCAATCAGTAACAGATTTATTTCACATTTTGGAAAGGACGTGGCCTCTTTTTGACATCATTACTAGTAGTTAAATGTATACCTACGTGTTTTTATTTAGTCTACAACGTTTTTAAATACAATTATGAAACTGTTGTGTATAAACAATTGATGAACTGTTGAACAAGCATTATCAATCAAAGCACATTGTTTACTAAACCAAAAGTTGTATTGTAAAATATACGCGAATCAAGTTTTATTTGACCGGCAATAAAAGAAGTTAAAAAAGTATACTTACCATTACTCTGGATTGTTTCATTTTTTATTGGGGGTGGGGTGGGAGGAAGCCGGAGTACAAGTTAAAACGGTCAATCTTTGTCAATTAAGTTGGAGTCCGGCACACCCTATCTGCAGTCGTTCGAAAATGCGCAACCTGTTAACAGGCATGTGATAGCTAGTAGATGATTAACCAATCAACTACCGATGCCCCAATAACGCCGGGAAGGATTATCTGCATATACTGCAGTTAAGCGTAAAAATGTGTTACAGATACACTCGTGTTATAGTACGAAATAGTAATTTTTTTAACAAAACGTCATTAATTATTTAGGTCTTTGAAGATCGGTTTTAACATTGTCATTACAGTCATGTCAATAAACCATAACCTTTTAAAAACGTGCACTTTAGAAGATTGTCATTCAATTTGAACAATAACTTATTGTATTGATTGATTCATTGGATGTTTGCTTTTCTTTCAGCGAGAGTATTTCAGCTTTATGCATGACGAGAATAAGTTAAATATCAATCAATTAGATTTGTTTGTTTGTTTGTTTAAATATTGTTTAACGCCACTTTCAGCATTTTTTCAGCTATATCATGGCGTCCAGTTTTTTTTGGAGGAGGAAGCCGGAGTACCCGGAGAAAACCCGAACTTCCGTTGGAAAACTGGCTCCTTTTCAATTAAGTCGAGTGCACCATGCCCGCAGTGAGAAAGATGGACCAAAGAGCAAACATTTTGAATTCCACTCGAAAAATATGGGGTATGGGTAGTGTCTGAAAATTTACTTTTTTAAGACTACTTCTTTTTGAAATCTACAAAAGATATCCTTATCGTGCAAGGAGCGTGACACCCTCTAAAAACGTCACTATGGTTCGCGGCAATTTTAATATGACTTGAACCACCCCCCCCCCCCCCCAAAAAAAAACGAGAGGACATCCCGTGTTCGCCAGCTGAGGACGCGCTGGACAGTTCTGTGAAACCTAGTAACTGAATTCAAATACTTCCGAATTTAAAGGAAACCATTTATACGTATATATCATTAATTATGGAATGACTTTAACGGACATCGTAAAATAAACAAATTGTGACGGCTAAAATGCGAAAGCAGAATTGATTTTTATATTAAGCTTACATGTTCGCACCTTTAACGCATAAGCTTCTATAAAAAAAACGTGTTTAGTAGTTTAATCTTTATTTCAGATTTAATTCTGTGTAAATTTATGTGACACAATGAGATAGTGAATAACATATATAAACAGACGTTTTCGGTTTTGTCGTAAATCTTATTCAGTATTTTTCACCGGAATTCTTAGGAATTGTGGCACAATAGTTTATTCTTTATTTGAGATTTAATTCTCTGTATATTCATGTGACACAATGAGATATATAGTGAATAAAATATATATATAGATGTTTTCGCTTTTGACGTAAATCTTATTCAGTATTATGCAGCGGAATTCTTAGGAATTGTGGCACATTAGTTTATTCTTTATTTGAGATTCAATTCTGTGTAAATTCACGTGACACAATGTGGCAATGAATAAAATATATAAATAGATGTTTTCGCTTTTGTCGTAAATCTTATTCAGTATAATATACCGGGAATTCTTAGGAACTGTGGCACAGAAAGAAAACTGATCAAACCACGACAAATGATCTGTTTAAGCGTTAATAATAAAAAACCTCAACCTCGGTGGTTAAGGTAGCAGTAATCTATTATTGATCACCGAGTTGTATGTTCGACCCTTACAGCGAGATAGTGTGCTCGACTCATCACTAGAAATTTGCACGGAGCACCAGTTTTCCTGTCGAAGGTTTGCTTTTCGTTGCCAGCTCTTCCCTATAAACACTCGACGTCATATCATTTAGACTAATATAATTTTTGAAAATATTGTTAAACAAACTTCAAACATACATACAAATAATGCTAACGCGAAAGGGCGAAGTGAAAAAAATGTTACGATTCCGCCTTCACGTTTTCCGTCTTTTTCGCTTTTCAGCTTAAAAAAATTTCGAAGACAAATTTGAGATGTACGCCTTGCAGTTAGCACGCGAGGTCAAATATTTTTTGAATTCATTGTGTGTGTGTGGTTTTTTTCATTTCTTTTTTAATTATTTTTTTTAATAAAATGACACTATGTGATGTTTTTATTTCGTCACCGATTTCATAATACGAGACGTGCGCCTTGGCACGCGAGGTAATTTGTTTTAAGTCATTGTGCGTGTGTGTTTTTAAATTTACTTTGTTTTAATTTTTTTGTAATAAAATGACACTATGTGATGTTTATATTTCGTCACAGATGCATTAGTTATAGATTGGGGGAATTTATTACTTTTACATTTATAACTTTAGACCAGTTTTAGCCTTATTATTAGGTAAAACGAGCCATCAATGAGGACATAACAGTTGACATTTTAATACGTCTAATATTTGCGGCGAGTGAAACGAATTTTCACATTTCGAAATATTAATTTTACTAACCGGAAGTTGAATGGACGGATTGGAGCGATCAGTCCAAATCAATCCGTCAGATCAGTCAAATTGTTCCAAATCCGTCAATTGACGGATGAACGGATCGGGAACGATCTGACGGATTGGGAACGATTTGACTGATCTGACTGATTGATAACTAATTGCTGACGGATTTTGGAACGCTGACGGATCGCTGACGGATTGATAAAAGTGTTGCGTTTTCAATCTCATGTACTGTATTAGTTACGAGAATAGTCATACCATATTCCCATTTTTTTGGTTAAGGTATAGTAAAATGGTGGATTTGGTATCGATACATGTTGGATTCTTCTGGTTAATTAAATATATTACCATTATCTCGAAATTAATATTTTGCTTTATGCTTCGCATTCTGTTGAAAAGGTGCGTTAATCAAATAAAGAATAACTCACCTAATGATAACCTTTTCATTTGTATATCTTTACACACTTTCTGCTGACATGAATACTTCACATCTAAATATTTTGTTATAGTAAAACATTCAGTTGGATTTCCAAATACCGTCTTGGACACATATACGTTACAACTCGAAGTTTGATTACAACGTCTTCTTAACGTAGCTAGCGTACTTGTGTTAGAGTTGCAGTTGCCATTCTCTAATCCCCAAAAATCATGGCAAGGTTTTCGTGATGATCGTCCAAAATTTGCATCATGGAATATTATAATTGTTCCATCCGGACAAGTTATATCTAAGGTGTTGCCCTGGCAAAGTACTGAAAGATATAGTTATATATATGATCTAATGGTTGAATATTGGATGAAACCACAAAATAATAGTATGTGTTGCTGCACAGTTATTATTTATATTTGTTTTCGTATATGCTTTAATTTTCAAAGAAAAAGGCATAAATAAGATTCGAAAACCATGGATAGTGACAAAATCCAGATTCAGAAAAGTACACAAATAAGAAAGCAAAAAGCAGCAACACAAAATAAAGTTAGGTAACCAAGCCAATTAAAAAGACTCAAATGCCTCCCGAATACATATACATCCGTCGAGTTACTAATCGTCTTATTCAGGAAAAAAATCATATTCCGTAATAAGAAATTCAAAAAAAAAATTATTATCGCAATTTTCAGATATGCTTTCCATAACAATCAATTATGTCGTGGTGACAAACTTCTGAAAGAAAAAACAGTTACATAATAACAACAATTCCTTGTTTGCGTAGCGTTTTGGTCAACAGAGTTTCCGGTCTGGAATATCTATTGCAAAATCCAGCTTATCGAATGAGTTCTTACGATACGAATTTATAAATTCCTTGTCTTTCCACTTCAAACCTGAAATTACAGGATTTCAGTTTTGGATATGGATTTTAAAGTGGGTGCTGTATTTTCCTTCAATGACGCATACAATTTACATTTACATTATTAAATTTTAGTTTTAATGACGACAATTTCTGTCAAATTTTAGATTTTCCGATAGACAACTTATTTTACAGGTTTGGAGATAATGTTTTTTCAACACTTTTGGTATTCCAATGGGTACAGATTGTGATTCTTTCCTCGCCGATCTGTTTTTGTACTCTTTATACTCCCTAAAGTTGTGCTGAAGACGAAAGAAAAGACACTGAGCCGGGTATTTAATTTCGCACTCCGCTATATTACTGATGATTCGTCCCTCAACAATGCTACATTTTGTGACTATTTGCATTCAGTCTTTCCTATCAAGCTTGGAATAAAACACACCACTAATACACTTAGGTCGACATTTTACTTAGACTTATTTCTAGAACACCACTAATACACTTAGGTCGACATTTTACTTAGACTTATTTCTAGAAATATACTCGGAAAAACTACAAACAAGACTCTACGACAAACTCGATGACTTCAACTTTCCAATTGTCAACTTCCGTTCCTCGATAGCACCATTCCAGCGAAAAGTGTGTGCATTTCAAAACTAATAGATCCTGCGATCGATATTCCGATTTTTAGACCGCTTACTGCTGTTGACTACTATGCTACTTAAACAAATGTTTGTTGTACCTAGCTTCAGAAGTTCTGTGGTTAATTTTCTATGTAATAAAATGGCACACATATGTAACTGACCTTTGTGGTCCGGGTTTAAATAAAGTTCTGTGCATTCAGTTGTAGTCTGAGTATCTGTATTCGTGGTTTTTGTATTTCTTGTTGCTTAAAGGGAAAAATACAAATTTTAAAAATTAAAAACAAAATTTCTTAATTATCATCTTCTGTATTACCCATTAATACGAATCCATTGCATGTCTTTTTGCATCGGGTCAGAACATTGTCTATTAATTGTTATCAAATACAATAGTATTTTCAGCAATAAATCCACAAATCAATTTTAGAAGACATACATAAATTTCCCAAAACGAATGATTATTTTGATAAGACCATAGTTTGTTAGACATTACACCCGGAAAATTAGAAGAACAAAAAACTAAGTATATTTTACTTTATAGATAATTCATATTATTACTAAATAAAGTCAACATTTTTGAAGATTCGACGTTTTAACAGACCTTCTCAAATCAAAATCATCGACAAAATCAGTTATTTAATTATACAGGAATAACCTAAATGTACATATTCATAAGCATTTTAGATAATTCATATTTCGTTAATAAATGAAATTAACATTTTTGAAGATTCGACGTTCCAACAGACCTTCTCAAATCAAAATCATCAACAAAGTCAGTTATTTAATTTTCTAGGAATAATCTAAATGTACATATTTATAAGCCTGGCACAGCATTCCGGGAGGGTAATCCGTGCTCCAACATTCAGCTGCCCATCGCGTTCCCAGGTGGCGGATAAGGGAGACCATATCGTCTCGGGTGTGTAATGCTATAATATAATACAGAAGGCTTGACCGCATTGGTAACGTGTTTGGTGAATGCCACGATTCTCACAGGAAACATTTGAATTTTTCTAGATTTAAAATTTTTGAAAAGCGAATGTCCATCGCAGTCATTACAAAAGACTAATAAACTTATCCAGTACTATGTACATTTTCAGAAGTCAAAAGTTTTGTGTCCTAAGGTCCCTTTTTATTTCCCCATTAACTTATTGTTTAAAACTTGTTCTCTTCGTAAATATAACTGAATGTGCACAACTACATATTGCACCCTATTTTCATAGCATGTTTTATAAAATTCTGTCAGTTAGTTTCATTGGAGTTGCGATGCCAATCTGGTTTGGTGGTATATCTTGTAAAATTTCAAAGTTTCAAGATTGTTACTCCCATAAAAAAATCTTCGGATAAAAAAATAGTTGTAATATGCACAGCTACAATTTGTGCCCTCAATCAATATTAAGTTTCATAAAATTTTGTTAAGTAGTTTCAGAGGAGTTGCGCTGACAAAATATGTGACGGACGGACGGACTGGACCAAAACAATATGTTTCCCCTACCGAAGTGGAAAGACACATAATAAAGTTTACCTTACGTCCAGGCTAAATGTGTTTAAGCAACATACCAATTCCGTCTGTCATTCCTTGTTTTACCACCATAAGAATAATGATTATGATCATGTCTATTTTCACTTTGTATCATTAAATATCCAGAAATATTACCAGTACAAATAAATTTCCTATAAAAATATCCATTAAGAATTAGCCAAAAAGTTATGTGCTAGGAGAAACTGGTAGGATATGAAATCAATATATACTTAATACAAGGAAAATATTTTATTTTAATTTTTTATATTGGGAAAACCATGATGCTAACTTCCTCACTCAAAATGAAGAGATTGCACTCATGAGCACTTTAAATAAGGACATGAAACGTGATGTCGGAAGAGTGTGGATTATTTCAGTGCTTCTATATTAAACCCAAACAATTTTTTTACCTTAATGCAACATATATTGATTTAACATTCCGTCAAGCTATATGTGTATTTTATGACTTGACTTTAAAATTCATGTAATGCTTGTATTGTATGAAAATTTACGACTTGACTTTAAAATTCATGTAATGCTTGTATTATATGAAAATTGCATAATACGTGTAGTTAAAACGGTAACACATGGAGAAACAAATTGACTTCGATATAAATTAATAAATACTTAGTACAAGGAAAATATTTTATTTTGAATTTTTATATTGACAAAACCATGATGCTGACTTCCGTCCATGCAAAATGAAGATATTGCACTCATGAGCACTTTAAATAAGGACATGTTTTAGTTTGAAAAGTGATGTCGGAAGAGTGTGTATGATGATTATCAGCGCTTCTTTAGTAAACCCAACCATTTTTACCTTAATACAACAAATATTGATTGCACATCCCGACAACCTACATGTGTATTTCACGGCCTGACTTTAAAATTCATGTAATGTTTATATAATATGAAAATTGCGTAATACACACTGTACGTGTAGTAACACATGTAGAAACGAATCGACATGGATTCAATTTTAACAATAGTAATTGCAGTATTCACATAAGAAGGAAAATAACAACGTAACAAATCTCTTTGAACTTCACATTTAAGTTATAAACTTTGTCTAATTTGCAGCATATGAATGTTCACGCACTAGTTATGTTTGTGTGTTTGATTAAAGGGTGTTAAACGCCCCTTTCACCAATTTGTTAGCTATATCATGGCGTCCAGTTTTTATTCGGGGGAAAAGCCAGTGTACCCGGTGGAAACCCCCAACTGTCGTAACGCACTAATAACATAAATTCGAAACAACATATTGTATGAACGTATTCTAGTTTACAAATAAAGGCCTGTTTGTCTGACAGAAACCAGAAATTCCAATGCGGAATTATTGCAGTTGGTGTATTCTAAAATGAAAGCACAAATACTCTTATTATTTAATTGCATTGGCAAAAGTACAGAAGTCTCAGGTAAACAAACTCTGAGTGGGTTTATCTCGAACAAATCAAACTTGTATGCGTTTTTTGATTGATGTAGATTGAATTGTAGTATCTTGTGTCAATAGAACATTTGAGAGCCAAAGAAACGATTAAATTAGATTATAATACCTGGATAATATAACTTGAACCCCTTGTTTTTAGTGGAGTTCGTTTCGCTTTTTAGATGTTTGTTTGCACGCTCATGATTATTTCCCATAACTAAAGATATCACAAACAAAATTTTCCATTCTTTCTGTCTTAGACCTTTGCGCAATACGATACTTCAGAACAAATATTTCATTATATCGAGTAGAAATTGTTATTCATACAAAGAGGTAAGTTTTTGTGTCTTCGTCATTTCAAATGGAGTCCTTACATTTTTCATTTGATATATAGGTTGCTCAATGTCAGTTGATTGCATTTATATCAGTCAATGCCCGCTAAGTATTTCTCACTGCTGATGTGGAACGCATGCAGTCTTCCAAAAATGTCCCTCGCCACTTACCGGACAGGCAAAACTTGATTTGGTCAGACAACGATTGAAAGTTATAAGACCGAAAAACTGGCACAAAATGTTAAGTCTCAATGAAATTAAATTAATGTCCACGATACACTTCGTCAAACATACGTTTGTAACATACCTAACAAACTGTCAGGCAGAGATGTTCAACTTACAGGAGGTATGGAAAAACAGGCGAAACATTTTTTGTGTGCTTCAACTAGTATTTATATTGTTATTATTAAACTTCAATAATTTATCAATTATTTGGTCTTATCATTGACATCATTTGAACAATTAAGTTTTTAAAAATGCACTTTAATTTACATATGTTTCTTTAACAAAACTTGTTTGTGTTATACAAGACGGCAAACATTTTAAGCGCAATAAATAAATGGTCGAAACGGCAATAATCTTTTGCAAATTTTCAAACGCTGTTGCAAATATTACGGTTTTTACTTTCTGTATATTCAGCTTGGCACAATTTACATCCATAAATAAAACAGGTTATACTGCTGTAATTTCGGATTAGCTTTCTATGAAATAACTTCTAAAGGCATTTTAGATTCTTCGAGAGAACTTGGATATATGCAACCAAATATTTTGTATTGCCTTATGCTATATGTTTTAGTAAAGGTCTACGTAATATTCAGACAGACGTATTATAATGGTGAATTATGATAAGAAATACAAGACGCTTGCAGAATTGTTTGTGTTTATTTTCATGGTCATGTGGGATATCTCTGCTTTAAATGAAATGTGTGCAGACATATCAAGGTTAATAGAATTTACTACGCTAGACGTGTTTCGTCTAATGTATACTTAAGTAAGTTATATTTCAGATGGACAGTTTTTTTGTAGTTCATGTTTTATCTTATGACTCAAGTTAGTAATACAAAGGGTAGTGAATTTTCTTCAGCATAAGTAGTCATCTGAAAAAAATTCTATCCTTTTTTATTTACAATGAATCGTCGACGTTGTTTTACACTGGCAAAATTGCTGCAGTCTTTACGAAATGTCTGATAAAACATTTATCTCTTTCGTTCTGTGATGTTGCATTTAATAGATTTCGCGAAAGGTGTGGGTAAATAGAAATACTAAATTTTCACATGTTAGCTTAACGGCAAGACACCCATCAAACACGTCCACGTAGTCTGGATATAAAGACAATATCAAAATGAACCACATTGATTGCAATCAAATTAATTGTATTACATTTAGGTATTGAAATATTCTGATTGTCTGTAGTTGACATGCTTACGGCTATTGTTCTGATTGTAGAAGGTAGCAATTTGGGGTTTATAAGAAAACAACTAGATTGACTATTT
Source organism: Limnoperna fortunei (assembly GCA_944474755.1). NCBI lineage: Eukaryota > Metazoa > Mollusca > Bivalvia > Mytilida > Modiolidae > Limnoperna > Limnoperna fortunei. The sequence continues at coordinate 80,631,487 of OX104117.1, read as the reverse complement.
AGCTGTCTCCGATCTACAGACAGATTTTTGTATCGTCCTACAAGGGGAAGGACCTCCATGTATTACGTATACTACGCACTAAAGTAAGCACTAAGTCAATGTATTACATACTAAACAAAGCAGTTATTATGAAATTCTTAATATTTCCTTGTGAACAAAACTTGCTTAACACAACTAATGAAATAGAATTTGAAAATAAGCACAATGACATTTTATTCATTTGTGCTTATTTTGTTAAGGCTTCGAAATCTCTAAAAACTATAATGATCGTTTGAAAATCGTAAATCAGCGACAACTAAAAATAGTTCGATAACATATTGCTTATAAGTAGTGCAAAGTCTTAAAGATTACAGTTTTCTCACTCACAACAACTTTGTAGTATCCCAGAATGGTATTGAAACTTTTTACGCATCATCGCATACCTATAAATGTAAATATACAAGGATCGATTTAAAGTCATTTTACTTTCATAAAGAAACATTATTTAGTCGACGTTGATTGAAAATTTTGTAGGGCAAAAAAGACCACTCGAATCTGAAACCGTTTAACAGAAAATAAAGAATATCCGTTATTACAGAACATCGGAAACGTTTACACTTCCGTTCACACTGTCTTTATTTTATCCATGGGTCTTGAAGTAGTTTGCAGGGGTTAAACAATTTTATGTTATTATACTTTGTGCAAACGGGTGTTAATTTCTTGTGCGTTCCTCAAACGGATCATATAAAAATAACACCTGCTAAGACCTAAGATTGCCGATCCGGAAAATTATAAGCCGCTCCAGCAGAAGTTTACGGGTGATATAAAGAAAATTATCACCTGCTAAGTTTACTTACAAGTCGATTGTTTTTCCATTTTGACGCAAACAAGTCAATGACACAAACATCACATGACAATTGTCACTTATTATTGGGGAAAACAACTAATAGATATAGACGAATAAGCATTTTGTAATTTGTGTAATTTGTGTGACAGCAATAATACAGGACAAATCAGGAAAACAGTTTCCAATACTTTCAGATGATCCTCCTAATTCTGGAATTATATTTTATTTCACAGCGGAAAATGTTTTTGTAAAAACTTCGTTTAAGTACTCAATATGATCTAAACTTTTTTCCAAACGGCATACTTAGCTTATTTGATAAGTATGCCGAATAATGCCTTTGTTATTATCGACAGCTAGTGGAGATCAATAAACATGTAGAAGCACATTATTAGACAAATAAAATTGTTGTATCACAGTAAGTATAGATATACACGTACGTCACTATATGTGGATATATATGCTGGAAGGCTATGCAAAATGTTCGTCAGATTTTGATAGTAACAAATGGGAACATCTGTTGATACACTAACGATGCATGGGGGAATTCAAATTATAATTATATATATATTAAATTATAAGATATTGTTTAATGTGTAATGCAATCACAGAAATATAAAAATAGATTTATGTTGACACCTAATTTGAAAGTTGAATTGTGGCCTTCTTTTTAGCAAAGATACTAATTTAGTCCCAAACAAAACATTTGTACAATGTTTGTATCATTCGATAATGTCACTAGTTATGTATGTTTCATGTATCAGATAGCTCATTATTGATTAATGAAGATAATTATTGTCGTTTTTACATACCCACTGCGTAATGTTTATTTAACAGTTGGCTCTTTTTTAGCAACACGTTGAGAACCTCTTGTGAAGAGTTGCATCGAGGGAAGGTGTATCTTATTTGAAAGATTAATCCTATCTATGCATTTCTTGTTATGTTTACAGTAGTATGCAAATGAGACATTTGATTTACCATAGACTTAATTGGAATTTTACACATGAATGAATGATATAACAATAAGATGTATGGAAATTGTGAATTTTTGAAGAGATATTAAACATAACGAAGAATTAAGTGTAGTATGAGGGATGCAGGACAAAATATGTCTTTGTCTTGCTTCCAAAGGTCTTGGGTAAATAGTAAGTTCGCAAATATTCATACATGACATAATGTCAATGTGAATCGGAACAAACAATAATTTCACAGGCAAAAAGAAAAGTATTGTAATAATCCAGCTTATAATGCTTAAATAATGTAAAAGAGATGTACATCATGTAAGCAAGTTCGGTTTATTTTTATTGTTTATATTAAGAGCAATAAGACTCAATTCTGCCGTAGTTCCGACAACTCACAAAAACTAAAATCGGATTATGACGCAGCAAAACTCGTCCTAATTACGGTTTAGCACCTGTACTTCAAAACATTACTTAAAGTTTCCAGACTACTTCAGTTTTACGTACTTTCTAATAACCCGATACCATACTAATTATTCATTTCTTACCTTACGTAAATTTAATGAATGATATTATGAAGTTAGTCATCATCTGTCTCACATATTCTTAGGTAACTGACTGCTCTTTTTATGACTTCAATTGACGCTAAACATGTCAAGTGAAGCAAAATATTTTTATCTTTTTAGTTAGTTGGTTTAATCTCCAATAACGAAACCTGATTGCACGAAACAGGCATATGACGTGGTAAATTTAATAACCATAGTATCTGTTGACACTTCTTTAAGCATATGATTACGTTTTTTAATCTGAGTTTTAATTTGTATCGCGACTTGGCATGAGTTTAAAAGCTATGTGTTACAAGTGTCCGTATTATAATGTCGTTTTCCAATATAAACTTGTTCTGTAATGTTGTGTAATAGCAATAAAACCATAGCAGTTTGCAAATACACTCAACAATACCAATCTACAACCAATTCCACACAGTCAAATATAAATCTGGGTCAACCACATCACTCTGTAAGTAACGTAACGGTGTCAACAATATCTATCTACAAGTAATGTCACATAATCAGACATTTAGACCTTCAACCACGGCAACCAAACAGTCAATGCAATCTACAAACAACGCCGTACAATAAGCCATAGATATCTACAAGGAAAATAACATAATCAACCATAGTTTTCTACAGGTAATGTTACACAAACAACCATATCTATTTACACGTAATGTTACACAAACAACCATATCTATTTACAAGTTATGTTACACAAACAACCATATCTATTTACAAGTAATGTTACACAAACAACCATATCTATTTACAAGTTATGTTACACAAACAACCATATCTATTTACAAGTAATGTTACACAAACAACCATATCTATCTAAACGCAATGTTAAACAAACAACCATATCTATTTACAAGTAATGTTACACAAACAACCATATCTATTTACAAGTAATGTTACAAAAACAACCATTTCTATCTAAACGCAATGTTAAACAAACAACCATATCTATTTACAAGTAATGTTACACAAACAACCATATCTATTTACAAGTAATGTTACACAAACAACCATATCTATTTACAAGTAATGTTACACAAACAATCATAACTATTTACAAGTAATGTTACACAAACAACCATATCTATTTACAAGTAATGTTACGCAAACAACCATATCTATTTACAAGTAATGTTACACAAACAACCATATCTATTTACAAGTAATGTTACACAAACAACCATATCTATTTACAAGTAATGTTACACAAACAACGATATCTATTTACAAGTAATGTTACACAAACAATCATAACTATTTACAAGTAATGTTACACAAACAACCATATCTATTTACAAGTAATGTTACACAAACAACCATATCTTTTTACAAGTAATGTTACACAAACAACCATATCTATTTACAAGTAATGTTACAAAAACAGACATATCTATTTACAAGTAATATTACACAAACAACCATATCTTTTTACAAGTAATGTTACACAAACAACCATATCTATTTACAAGTAATGTTACACAAACAGCCATATCTATTTACAAGTAATGTCACACAAACAACCATATCTATTTACAAGTAATGTTACACAAACAACCATATCTATTTACAAGTAATGTTACACAAACAACCGTATCTATTTACAAGTAATGTCACACAAACAACCATATCTATTTACAAGTAATGTTACACAAACAACCATATCTATTTACAACTTATCTTACACAAACAACCATTTCTATCTAAACGCAATGTTAAACAAACAACCATATCTATTTACAAGTAATGTTACACAAACAACCATATCTATTTAAAAGTAATGTTACACAAACAACCATATCTATTTACAAGTAATGTTACACAAACAGCCATATCTATTTACACGTAATGTTACACAAACAACCATATCTATTTACAAGTAATGTTACACAAACAACCATATCTATTTACAAGTAATGTTACACAAACAACCATATCTATTTACAAGTAATGTTACACAAACAACGATATCTATTTACAAGTAATGTTACACAAACAATCATAACTATTTACAAGTAATGTTACACAAACAACCATATCTATTTACAAGTAATGTTACACAAACAACCATATCTTTTTACAAGTAATGTTACACAAACAACCATATCTATTTACAAGTAATGTTACACAAACAGCCATATCTATTTACAAGTAATGTTACACAAACAACCATATCTTTTTACAAGTAATGTTACACAAACAACCATATCTATTTACAAGTAATGTTACACAAACAGCCATATCTATTTACAAGTAATGTCACACAAACAACCATATCTATTTACAAGTAATGTTACACAAACAACCATATCTATTTACAAGTAATGTTACACAAACAACCGTATCTATTTACAAGTAATGTTACACAAACAACCATATCTATTTACAAGTAATGTTACACAAACAACCATATCTATTTACAAGTAATGTTACACAAACAACCATATCTATTTACAAGTAATGTTACACAAACAACCATTTCTATTTACAACTTATCTTACACAAACAGCCATATCTATTTACAAGTAATGTTACACAAACAACCATATCTATCTAAACGCAATGTTAAACAAACAACCATATCTATTTACAGGTAATGTTACACAAACAACCATATCTATTTACAAGTAATGTTACACAAACAACCGTTTCTATCTACACGCAATGTTACACAAACAACCATATCTATTTACAAGTAATGTTACACAAACAACCGTTTCTATCTACACGCAATGTTACACAAACAGCCATATCTATTTACACGTAATGTTACACAAACAACCATATCTATTTACAAGTAATGTTACACAAACAGCCATATCTATTTACAAGTAATATTACACAAACAACCATATCTTTTTACAAGTAATGTTACACAAACAACCATATCTATTTACAAGTAATGTTACACAAACAGCCATATCTATTTACAAGTAATGTCACACAAACAACCATATCTATTTACAAGTAATGTTACACAAACAACCATATCTATTTACAAGTAATGTTACACAAACAACCGTATCTATTTACAAGTAATGTTACACAAACAACCATATCTATTTACAAGTAATGTTACACAAACAACCATATCTATTTACAACTTATCTTACACAAACAACCATTTCTATCTAAACGCAATGTTAAACAAACAACCATATCTATTTACAAGTAATGTTACACAAACAACCATATCTATTTACAAGTAATGTTACACAAACAACCATATCTATTTACAAGTAATGTTACACAAACAGCCATATCTATTTACACGTAATGTTACACAAACAACCATATCTATTTACAAGTAATGTTACACAAACAACCATATCTATTTACAAGTAATGTTACACAAACAACCATATCTATTTACAAGTAATGTTACACAAACAACGATATCTATTTACAAGTAATGTTACACAAACAATCATAACTATTTACAAGTAATGTTACACAAACAACCATATCTATTTACAAGTAATGTTACACAAACAACCATATCTTTTTACAAGTAATGTTACACAAACAACCATATCTATTTACAAGTAATGTTACACAAACAGCCATATCTATTTACAAGTAATGTTACACAAACAACCATATCTTTTTACAAGTAATGTTACACAAACAACCATATCTATTTACAAGTAATGTTACACAAACAACCATATCTATTTACAAGTAATGTCACACAAACAACCATATCTATTTACAAGTAATGTTACACAAACAACCATATCTATTTACAAGTAATGTTACACAAACAACCGTATCTATTTACAAGTAATGTTACACAAACAACCATATCTATTTACAAGTAATGTTACACAAACAACCATATCTATTTACAACTTATCTTACACAAACAACCATTTCTATCTAAACGCAATGTTAAACAAACAACCATATCTATTTACAAGTAATGTTACACAAACAACCATATCTATTTACAAGTAATGTTACACAAACAACCATATCTATTTACAAGTAATGTTACACAAACAATCATAACTATTTACAAGTAATGTTACACAAACAAACATATCTATTTACAAGTAATGTTACACAAACAACCATATCTATTTACAAGTAATGTTACACAAACAACCATATCTATTTACAAGTAATGTTACACAAACAACCATATCTATTTACAAGTAATGTTACACAAACAACCATATCTATTTACAAGTAATGTTACACAAACAATCATAACTATTTACAAGTAATGTTACACAAACAACCATATCTATTTACAAGTAATGTTACACAAACAACCATATCTATTTACAAGTAATGTTACACAAACAACCATATCTATTTACAAGTAATGTTACACAAACAGCCATATCTATTTACAAGTAATGTTACACAAACAACCATATCTTTTTACAAGTAATGTTACACAAACAACCATATCTATTTACAAGTAATGTTACACAAACAGCCATATCTATTTACAAGTAATGTTACACAAACAACCATATCTATTTACAAGTAATGTTACACAAACAACCATATCTATTTACAAGTAATGTTACACAAACAACCGTATCTATTTACAAGTAATGTTACACAAACAACCATATCTATTTACAAGTAATGTTACACAAACAACCATATCTATTTACAAGTAATGTTACACAAACAACCATATCTATTTACAAGTAATGTTACACAAACAACCATTTCTATTTACAACTTATCTTACACAAACAGCCATATCTATTTACAAGTAATGTTACACAAACAATCATAACTATCTACACGTAATGTTACACAAACAGTCATATCTATCTACACGTAATGTTACACAAACAACCATATCTATTTACAAGTAATGTTACACAAACAACCATATCTATTTACAACTTATCTTACACAAACAACCATATCTATTTACAAGTAATGTTACACAAACAATCATAACTATTTACATGTAATGTTACACAAACAACCATATCTATTTACAAGTAATGTTACACAAACAACCATTTCTATCTACACGTAATGTTACACAAACAACCATATCTATTAACAAGTAATGTTACACAAACAACCATATCTATTTACAAGTAATGTTACAAAAACAACAATTTCTATCTAAACGCAATGTTAAACAAACAACCATATCTATTTACAAATAATGTTGCACAAACAGCCATATCTATTTACAAGTAATGTTACACAAACAACCATATCTATTTACAAGTTATGTTACACAAACAACCATATCTATTTACAAGTAATGTTACACAAACAACAGTTTTTTATCTACACGCAGTGTTACACAAACAACCATATCTATTTACAAGTAATGTTACACAAACAGCAATATCTATCTACACGTAATGTTACACAAACAACCATATCTATTTACAAGTAATGTTACACAAACAGCCATATCTATTTACACGTAATGTTACACAAACAACCATATCTATATACAAGTAATGTAACACAAACAACCATACCTATTTACAAGTAATGTTACACAAACAACCATATCTATTTACAGGTAATGTTACACATACAACCATATTTATTTACAAGTAATGTTACACAAACAACCATATCTATTTACAAGTAATGTTACACAAACAACCATATCTATTTACAAGTAATGTTACACAAACAACCATATCTATCTACACGCAATGTTACACAAACAACCATATCTATTTACAAGTAATGCTACACAAACAACCGTTTCTATCTACACGCAATGTTACACAAACAGCCATATCTATTTACACGTAATGTTACACAAACAACCATATCTATTTACACGTAATGTTACACAAACAACCATATCTATCTACACGTAATGTTACACAAGCAACCATATCTATTTACAAGTAATGTTACACAAACAGCCATATCTATTTACACGTAATGTTACACAAACAACCATATCTATTTACAAGTAATGTTACACAAACAACCATATCTATTTACCAGTAATGTTACACAAACAACCATATCTATTTACAGGTAATATTACACAAACAACCATATTTATTTACAAGTAATGTTACACAAACAACCATATCTATTTACAAGTAATGTTACACAAACAACCATATCTATTTACAAGTAATGTTACACAAACAACCATATCTATTTACAAGTAATGTTACACAAACAACCATATCTATCTAAACGCAATGTTAAACAAACAACCATATCTATTTACAGGTAATGTTACACAAACAACCATATCTATTTACAAGTAATGTTACACAAACAACCGTTTCTATCTACACGCAATGTTACACAAACAACCATATCTATTTACAAGTAATGTTACACAAACAACCGTTTCTATCTACACGCAATGTTACACAAACAGCCATATCTATTTACACGTAATGTTACACAAACAACCATATCTATTTACAAGTAATGTTACACAAACAACCATATCTATCTAAACGCAATGTTAAACAAACAACCATATCTATTTACAAGTAATGTTACACAAACAACCATATTTATTTACAAGTAATGTTACAAAAACAACCATTTCTATCTAAACGCAATGTTAAACAAACAACCATATCTATTTACAAGTAATTTTACACAAACAACCATATATATTTACAAGTAATGTTACACAAACAACCATATCTATTTACAAGTAATGTTACACAAACAATCATAACTATTTACAAGTAATGTTACACAAACAACCATATCTATTTACAAGTAATGTTACGCAAACAACCATATCTATTTACAAGTAATGTTACACAAACAACCATATCTATTTACAAGTAATGTTACACAAACAACCATATCTATTTACAAGTAATGTTACACAAACAACAGTTTTTATCTACACGCAGTGTTACACAAACAACCATATCTATTTACAAGTAATGTTACACAAACAGCAATATCTATCTACACGTAATGTTACACAAACAACCATATCTATTTACAAGTAATGTTACACAAACAGCCATATCTATTTACACGTAATGTTACACAAACAACCATATCTATATACAAGTAATGTAACACAAACAACCATACCTATTTACAAGTAATGTTACACAAACAACCATATCTATTTACAGGTAATGTTACACATACAACCATATTTATTTACAAGTAATGTTACACAAACAACCATATCTATTTACAAGTAATGTTACACAAACAACCATATCTATTTACAAGTAATGTTACACAAACAACCATATCTATCTACACGCAATGTTACACAAACAACCATATCTATTTACAAGTAATGTTACACAAACAACCGTTTCTATCTACACGCAATGTTACACAAACAGCCATATCTATTTACACGTAATGTTACACAAACAACCATATCTATTTACACGTAATGTTACACAAACAACCATATCTATCTACACGTAATGTTACACAAGCAACCATATCTATTTACAAGTAATGTTACACAAACAGCCATATCTATTTACACGTAATGTTACACAAACAACCATATCTATTTACAAGTAATGTTACACAAACAACCATATCTATTTACAAGTAATGTTACACAAACAACCATATCTACTTACAGGTAATATTACACAAACAACCATATTTATTTACAAGTAATGTTACACAAACAACCATATCTATTTACAAGTAATGTTACACAAACAACCATATCTATTTACAAGTAATGTTACACAAACAACCATATCTATTTACAAGTAATGTTACACAAACAACCATATCTATCTAAACGCAATGTTAAACAAACAACCATATCTATTTACAGGTAATGTTACACAAACAACCATATCTATTTACAAGTAATGTTACACAAACAACCGTTTCTATCTACACGCAATGTTACACAAACAACCATATCTATTTACAAGTAATGTTACACAAACAACCGTTTCTATCTACACGCAATGTTACACAAACAGCCATATCTATTTACACGTAATGTTACACAAACAACCATATCTATTTACAAGTAATGTTACACAAACAACCATATCTATCTAAACGCAATGTTAAACAAACAACCATATCTATTTACAAGTAATGTTACACAAACAACCATATCTATTTACAAGTAATGTTACAAAAACAACCATTTCTATCTAAACGCAATGTTAAACAAACAACCATATCTATTTACAAGTAATGTTACACAATCAACCATATATATTTACAAGTAATGTTACACAAACAACCATATCTATTTACAAGTAATGTTACACAAACAATCATAACTATTTACAAGTAATGTTACACAAACAACCATATCTATTTACAAGTAATGTTACGCAAACAACCATATCTATTTACAAGTAATGTTACACAAACAACCATATCTATTTACAAGTAATGTTACACAAACAACCATATCTATTTACAAGTAATGTTACACAAACAACCATATCTATTTACAACTAATGTTACACAAACAATCATAACAATTTACAAGTAATGTTACACAAACAACCATATCTATTTACAAGTAATGTTACACAAACAACCATATCTTTTTACAAGTAATGTTACATAAACAACCATATCTATTTACAAGTAATGTTACACAAACAGCCATATCTATTTACAAGTAATGTTACACAAACAACCATATCTTTTTACAAGTAATGTTACACAAACAACCATATCTATTTACAAGTAATGTTACACAAACAGCCATATCTATTTACAAGTAATGTCACACAAACAACCATATCTATTTACAAGTAATGTTACACAAACAACCATATCTATTTACAAGTAATGTTACACAAACAACCGTATCTATTTACAAGTAATGTTACACAAACAACCATATCTATTTACAAGTAATGTTACACAAACAACCATATCTATTTACAACTTATCTTACACAAACAACCATATCTATTTACAAGTAATGTTACACAAACAACAATATCTATTTACAAGTAATGTTACACAAACAACCATATCTATCTAAACGCAATGTTAAACAAACAACCATATCTATTTACAGGTAATGTTACACAAACAACCATATCTATTTACAAGTAATGTTACACAAACAACCGTTTCTATCTACACGCAATGTTACACAAACAACCATATCTATTTACAAGTAATGTTACACAAACAACCGTTTCTATCTACACGCAATGTTACACAAACAGCCATATCTATTTACACGTAATGTTACACAAACAACCATATCTATTTACAAGTAATGTTACACAAACAGCCATATCTATTTACAAGTAATATTACACAAACAACCATATCTTTTTACAAGTAATGTTACACAAACAACCATATCTATTGACAAGTAATGTTACACAAACAGCCATATCTATTTACAAGTAATGTCACACAAACAACCATATCTATTTACAAGTAATGTTACACAAACAACCATATCTATTTACAAGTAATGTTACACAAACAACCGTATCTATTTACAAGTAATGTTACACAAACAACCATATCTATTTACAAGTAATGTTACACAAACAACCATATCTATTTACAACTTATCTTACACAAACAACCATTTCTATCTAAACGCAATGTTAAACAAACAACCATTTCTATTTACAAGTAATGTTACACAAACAACCATATCTATTTACAAGTAATGTTACACAAACAACCATATCTATTTACAAGTAATGTTACACAAACAGCCATATCTATTTACACGTAATGTTACACAAACAACCATATCTATTTACAAGTAATGTTACACAAACAACCATATCTATTTACAAGTAATGTTACACAAACAACCATATCTATTTACAAGTAATATTACACAAACAACGATATCTATTTACAAGTAATGTTACACAAACAATCATAACTATTTACAAGTAATGTTACACAAACAACCATATCTATTTACAAGTAATGTTACACAAACAACCATATCTTTTTACAAGTAATGTTACACAAACAACCATATCTATTTACAAGTAATGTTACACAAACAGCCATATCTATTTACAAGTAATGTTACACAAACAACCATATCTTTTTACAAGTAATGTTACACAAACAACCATATCTATTTACAAGTAACGTTACACAAACAGCCATATCTATTTACAAGTAATGTCACACAAACAACCATATCTATTTACAAGTAATGTTACACAAACAACCATATCTATTTACAAGTAATGTTACACAAACAACCGTATCTATTTACAAGTAATGTTACACAAACAACCATATCTATTTACAAGTAATGTTACACAAACAACCATATCTATTTACAACTTATCTTACACAAACAACCATTTCTATCTAAACGCAATGTTAAACAAACAACCATATCTATTTACAAGTAATGTTACACAAACAACCATATCTTTTTACAAGTAATGTTACACAAACAACCATATCTATTTACAAGTAATGTTACACAAACAATCATAACTATTTACAAGTAATGTTACACAAACAAACATATCTATTTACAAGTAATGTTACGCAAACAACCATATCTATTTACAAGTAATGTTACACAAACAACCATATCTATTTACAAGTAATGTTACACAAACAACCATATCTATTTACAAGTAATGTTACACAAACAACCATATCTATTTACAAGTAATGTTACACAAACAATCATAACTATTTACAAGTAATGTTACACAAACAACCATATCTATTTACAAGTAATGTTACACAAACAACCATATCTTTTTACAAGTAATGTTACACAAACAACCATATCTATTTACAAGTAATGTTACACAAACAGCCATATCTATTTACAAGTAATGTTACACAAACAACCATATCTATTTACAAGTAATGTTACACAAACAACCATATCTATTTACAAGTAATGTTACACAAACAGCCATATCTATTTACAAGTAATGTCACACAAACAACCATATCTATTTACAAGTAATGTTACACAAACAACCATATCTATTTACAAGTAATGTTACACAAACAACCATATCTATTTACAAGTAATGTTACACAAACAACCATATCTATTTACAAGTAATGTTACACAAACAACCATATCTATTTACAAGTAATGTTACACAAACAACCATATCTATTTACAAGTAATGTTACACAAACAACCATTTCTATTTACAACTTATCTTACACAAACAGCCATATCTATTTACAAGTAATGTTACACAAACAATCATAACTATCTACACGTAATGTTACACAAACAGTCATATCTATCTACACGTAATGTTACACAAACAACCATATCTATTTACAAGTAATGTTACACAAACAACCATATCTATTTACAACTTATCTTACACAAACAACCATATCTATTTACAAGTAATGTTACACAAACAATCATAACTATTTACATGTAATGTTACACAAACAACCATATCTATTTACAAGTAATGTTACACAAACAACCATTTCTATCTACACGTAATGTTACACAAACAACCATATCTATTTACAAGTAATGTTACACTAACAACCATATCTATTTACAAGTAATGTTACAAAAACAACAATTTCTATCTAAACGCAATGTTAAACAAACAACCATATCTATTTACAAATAATGTTGCACAAACAGCCATATCTATTTACAAGTAATGTTACACAAACAACCATATCTATTTACAAGTTATGTTACACAAACAACCATATCTATTTACAAGTAATGTTACACAAACAACAGTTTTTATCTACACGCAGTGTTACACAAACAACCATATCTATTTACAAGTAATGTTACACAAACAGCAATATCTATCTACACGTAATGTTACACAAACAACCATATCTATTTACAAGTAATGTTACACAAACAACCATATCTTTTTACAAGTAATGTTACACAAACAACCATATCTATTTACAAGTAATGTTACACAAACAGCCATATCTATTTACAAGTAATGTTACACAAACAACCATATCTTTTTACAAGTAATGTTACACAAACAACCATATCTATTTACAAGTAATGTTACACAAACAGCCATATCTATTTACAAGTAATGTCACACAAACAACCATATCTATTTACAAGTAATGTTACACAAACAACCATATCTATTTACAAGTAATGTTACACAAACAACCGTATCTATTTACAAGTAATGTTACACAAACAACCATATCTATTTACAAGTAATGTTACACAAACAACCATATCTATTTACAAGTAATGTTACACAAACAACCATATCTATTTACAAGTAATGTTACACAAACAACCATTTCTATTTACAACTTATCTTACACAAACAGCCATATCTATTTACAAGTAATGTTACACAAACAATCATAACTATCTACACGTAATGTTACACAAACAGTCATATCTATCTACACGTAATGTTACACAAACAACCATATCTATTTACAAGTAATGTTACACAAACAACCATATCTATTTACAACTTATCTTACACAAACAACCATATCTATTTACAAGTAATGTTACACAAACAATCATAACTATTTACATGTAATGTTACACAAACAACCATATCTATTTACAAGTAATGTTACACAAACAACCATTTCTATCTACACGTAATGTTACACAAACAACCATATCTATTTACAAGTAATGTTACACTAACAACCATATCTATTTACAAGTAATGTTACAAAAACAACAATTTCTATCTAAACGCAATGTTAAACAAACAACCATATCTATTTACAAATAATGTTGCACAAACAGCCATATCTATTTACAAGTAATGTTACACAAACAACCATATCTATTTACAAGTTATGTTACACAAACAACCATATCTATTTACAAGTAATGTTACACAAACAACAGTTTTTATCTACACGCAGTGTTACACAAACAACCATATCTATTTACAAGTAATGTTACACAAACAGCAATATCTATCTACACGTAATGTTACACAAACAACCATATCTATTTACAAGTAATGTTACACAAACAGCCATATCTATTTACACGTAATGTTACACAAACAACCATATCTATATACAAGTAATGTAACACAAACAACCATACCTATTTACAAGTAATGTTACACAAACAACCATATCTATTTACAGGTAATGTTACACATACAACCATATTTATTTACAAGTAATGTTACACAAACAACCATATCTATTTACAAGAAATGTTACACAAACAACCATATCTATTTACAAGTAATGTTACACAAACAACCATATCTATCTACACGCAATGTTACACAAACAACCATATCTATTTACAAGTAATGTTACACAAACAACCGTTTCTATCTACACGCAATGTTACACAAACAGCCATATCTATTTACACGTAATGTTACACAAACAACCATATCTATTTACACGTAATGTTACACAAACAACCATATCTATCTACACGTAATGTTACACAAGCAACCATATCTATTTACAAGTAATGTTACACAAACAGCCATATCTATTTACACCTAATGTTACACAAACAACCATATCTATTTACAAGTAATGTTACACAAACAACCATATCTATTTACAAGTAATGTTACACAAACAACCATATCTATTTACAGGTAATATTACACAAACAACCATATTTATTTACAAGTAATGTTACACAAACAACCATATCTATTTACAAGTAATGTTACACAAACAACCATATCTATTTACAAGTAATGTTACACAAACAACCATATCTATTTACAAGTAATGTTACACAAACAACCATATCTATCTAAACGCAATGTTAAACAAACAACCATATCTATTTACAGGTAATGTTACACAAACAACCATATCTATTTACAAGTAATGTTACACAAACAACCATATCTATTTACAAGTAATGTTACACAAACAACCATATCTATTTACAAGTAATGTTACACAAACAACGATATCTATTTACAAGTAATGTTACACAAACAATCATAACTATTTACAAGTAATGTTACACAAACAACCATATCTATTTACAAGTAATGTTACACAAACAACCATATCTTTTTACAAGTAATGTTACACAAACAACCATATCTATTTACAAGTAATGTTACACAAACAGCCATATCTATTTACAAGTAATGTTACACAAACAACCATATCTTTTTACAAGTAATGTTACACAAACAACCATATCTATTTACAAGTAATGTTACACAAACAACCATATCTATTTACAAGTAATGTCACACAAACAACCATATCTATTTACAAGTAATGTTACACAAACAACCATATCTATTTACAAGTAATGTTACACAAACAACCGTATCTATTTACAAGTAATGTTACACAAACAACCATATCTATTTACAAGTAATGTTACACAAACAACCATATCTATTTACAACTTATCTTACACAAACAACCATTTCTATCTAAACGCAATGTTAAACAAACAACCATATCTATTTACAAGTAATGTTACACAAACAACCATATCTTTTTACAAGTAATGTTACACAAACAACCATATCTATTTACAAGTAATGTTACACAAACAATCATAACTATTTACAAGTAATGTTACACAAACAAACATATCTATTTACAAGTAATGTTACACAAACAACCATATCTATTTACAAGTAATGTTACACAAACAACCATATCTATTTACAAGTAATGTTACACAAACAACCATATCTATTTACAAGTAATGTTACACAAACAACCATATCTATTTACAAGTAATGTTACACAAACAATCATAACTATTTACAAGTAATGTTACACAAACAACCATATCTATTTACAAGTAATGTTACACAAACAACCATATCTTTTTACAAGTAATGTTACACAAACAACCATATCTATTTACAAGTAATGTTACACAAACAGCCATATCTATTTACAAGTAATGTTACACAAACAACCATATCTTTT
This sequence comes from Limnoperna fortunei, assembly GCA_944474755.1. Taxonomy (NCBI): domain Eukaryota; kingdom Metazoa; phylum Mollusca; class Bivalvia; order Mytilida; family Modiolidae; genus Limnoperna; species Limnoperna fortunei. Next base: position 80,614,307 of record OX104117.1, on the reverse strand, counting down.
TACAAGTAATGTTACACAAACAACCATATCTATTTACAAGTAATGTTACACAAACAGCCATATCTATTTACAAGTAATGTCACACAAACAACCATATCTATTTACAAGTAATGTTACACAAACAACCATATCTATTTACAAGTAATGTTACACAAACAACCATATCTATTTACAAGTAATGTTACACAAACAACCGTATCTATTTACAAGTAATGTCACACAAACAACCATATCTATTTACAAGTGATGTTACACAAACAACCGTTTCTATCTACACGCAATGTTACACAAACAACCATATCTATTTACAAGTAATGTTACACAAACAACCGTTTCTATCTACACGCAATGTTACACAAACAGCCATATCTATTTACACGTAATGTTACACAAACAACCATATCTATTTACAAGTAATGTTACACAAACAACCATATCTATCTAAACGCAATGTTAAACAAACAACCATATCTATTTACAAGTAATGTTACACAAACAACCATATCTATTTACAAGTAATGTTACAAAAACAACCATTTCTATCTAAACGCAATGTTAAACAAACAACCATATCTATTTACAAGTAATGTTACACAAACAACCATATATATTTACAAGTAATGTTACACAAACAACCATATCTATTTACAAGTAATGTTACACAAACAATCATAACTATTTACAAGTAATGTTACACAAACAACCATATCTATTTACAAGTAATGTTACGCAAACAACCATATCTATTTACAAGTAATGTTACACAAACAACCATATCTATTTACAAGTAATGTTACACAAACAACCATATCTATTTACAAGTAATGTTACACAAACAACCATATCTATTTACAAGTAATGTTACACAAACAATCATAACAATTTACAAGTAATGTTACACAAACAACCATATCTATTTACAAGTAATGTTACACAAACAACCATATCTTTTTACAAGTAATGTTACATAAACAACCATATCTATTTACAAGTAATGTTACACAAACAGCCATATCTATTTACAAGTAATGTTACACAAACAACCATATCTTTTTACAAGTAATGTTACACAAACAACCATATCTATTTACAAGTAATGTTACACAAACAGCCATATCTATTTACAAGTAATGTCACACAAACAACCATATCTATTTACAAGTAATGTTACACAAACAACCATATCTATTTACAAGTAATGTTACACAAACAATCGTATCTATTTACAAGTAATGTTACACAAACAACCATATCTATTTACAAGTAATGTTACACAAACAACCATATCTATTTACAACTTATCTTACACAAACAACCATATCTATTTACAAGTAATGTTACACAAACAACAATATCTATTTACAAGTAATGTTACACAAACAACCATATCTATTTACAAGTAATGTTACACAAACAACCATATCTATTTACAAGTAATGTTACACAAACAATCATAACTATCTACACGTAATGTTACACAAACAACCATATCTATTTACAAGTAATGTTACACAAACAACCATATCTATTTACAAGTAATGTTACACAAACAATCATAACTATCTACACGTAATGTTACACAAACAGTCATATCTATCTACACGTAATGTTACACAAACAACCATATCTATTTACAAGTAATGTTACACAAACAACCATATCTATTTACAAGTAATGTTACAAAAACAACAATTTCTATCTAAACGCAATGTTAAACAAACAACCATATCTATTTACAAATAATGTTACACAAACAGCCATATCTATTTACAAGTAATGTTACAAAAACAACAATTTCTATCTAAACGCAATGTTAAACAAACAACCATATCTATTTACATGTAATGTTACACAAACAGCCATATCTATTTACAAGCAATGTTACAAAAACAACAATTTCTATCTAAACGCAATGTTACACAAACAACCATATCTATTTACATGTAATGTTACACAAACAATCATAACTATCTACACGTAATGTTACACAAACAGTCATATCTATCTACACGTAATGTTACACAAACAACCATATCTATTTACAAGTAATGTTACACAAACAACCATATCTATTTACAAGTAATGTTACAAAAACAACAATTTCTATCTAAACGCAATGTTAAACAAACAACCATATCTATTTACAAATAATGTTACACAAACAGCCATATCTATTTACAAGTAATGTTACACAAACAACCATATCTATTTACAAGTTATGTTACACAAACAACCATATCTATTTACAAGTAATGTTACACAAACAACAGTTTTTATCTACACGCAGTGTTACACAAACAACCATATCTATTTACAAGTAATGTTACACAAACAGCAATATCTATCTACACGTAATGTTACATAAACAACCATATCTATTTACAAGTAATGTTACACAAACAGCCATATCTATTTACACGTAATGTTACACAAACAACCATATCTATATACAAGTAATGTAACACAAACAACCATACCTATTTACAAGTAATGTTACACAAACAACCATATCTATTTACAGGTAATGTTACACATACAACCATATTTATTTACAAGTAATGTTACACAAACAACCATATCTATTTACAAGTAATGTTACACAAACAAACATATCTATTTACAAGTAATGTTACACAAACAACCATATCTATCTACACGCAATGTTACACAAACAACCATATCTATTTACAAGTAATGTTACACAAACAACCGTTTCTATCTACACGCAATGTTACACAAACAGCCATATCTATTTACACGTAATGTTACACAAACAACCATATCTATTTACACGTAATGTTACACAAACAACCATATCTATCTACACGTAATGTTACACAAGCAACCATATCTATTTACAAGTAATGTTACACAAACAGCCATATCTATTTACACGTAATGTTACACAGACAACCATATCTATTTACAAGTAATGTTACACAAACAACCATATCTATTTACAAGTAATGTTACACAAACAACCATATCTATTTACAGGTAATATTACACAAACAACCATATTTATTTACAAGTAATGTTACACAAACAACCATATCTATTTACAAGTAATGTTACACAAACAACCATATCTATTTACAAGTAATGTTACACAAACAACCATATCTATTTACAAGTAATGTTACACAAACAACCATATCTATTTAAACGCAATGTTAAACAAACAACCATATCTATTTACAGGTAATGTTACACAAAAAACCATATCTATTTACAAGTAATGTTACACAAACAACCGTTTCTATCTACACGCAATGTTACACAAACAACCATATCTATTTACAAGTAATGTTACACAAACAACCGTTTCTATCTACACGCAATGTTACACAAACAGCCATATCTATTTACACGTAATGTTACACAAACAACCATATCTATTTACAAGTAATGTTACACAAACAACCATATCTATTTACAAGTAATGTTACACAAACAACCGTTTCTATCTACACGCAATGTTACACAAACAGCCATATCTATTTACACGTAATGTTACACAAACAGCCATATCTATTTACACGTAATGTTACACAAACAACCATATCTATTTACAAGTAATGTTACACAAACAACAGTTTCTATCTACACGCAATGTTACACAAACAGCCATATATATTTACAAGTAATGTTACACAAACAACCGTTTCTATCCTCACGCAATGTTGCACAAACAACCATATCTATCTACACGTAATGTTACACAAACAACCATATCTATTTACAAGTAATGTTACACAAACAACCATATCTATTTACAAGTAATGTTACACAAACAGCCATATCTATTTACAAGTAATGTTACACAAACAACCATATCTATTTACAAGTAATGTTACACAAACAGCCATATCTATTTACAAGTAATGTTACACAAACAACCATATCTTTTTACAAGTAATGTTACACAAACAACCATATCTATTTACAAGTAATGTTACACAAACAGCCATATCTATTTACAAGTAATGTCACACAAACAACCATATCTATTTACAAGTAATGTTACACAAACAACCATATCTATTTACAAGTAATGTTACACAAACAACCGTATCTATTTACAAGTAATGTTACACAAACAACCATATCTATTTACAAGTAATGTTACACAAACAACCATATCTATTTACAACTTATCTTACACAAACAACCATATCTATTTACAAGTAATGTTACACAAACAATCATAACTATTTACATGTACTGTTACACAAACAATCATAACTATCTACACGTTATGTTACACAAACAGTCATATCTATCTACACGTAATGTTACACAAACAACCATATCTATTTACAAGTAATGTTACACAAACAACCATATCTATTTACAAGTAATGTTACAAAAACAACAATTTCTATCTAAACGCAATGTTAAACAAACAACCATATCTATTTACAAATAATGTTACACAAACAGCCATATCTATTTACAAGTAATGTTACACAAACAACCATATCTATTTACAAGTTATGTTACACAAACAACCATATCTATTTACAAGTAATGTTACACAAACAACAGTTTTTATCTACACGCAGTGTTACACAAACAACCATATCTATTTACAAGTAATGTTACACAAACAACCACATCTATTTACAAGTAATGTTACACAAACAACCATATCTATCTACACGTAATGTTACACAAACAACCATATCTATTTACAAGTAATGTTACACAAACAACCACATCTATTTACAAGTAATGTTACACAAACAACCATATCTATCTACACGTAATGTTACACAATCAACCATATCTTTTTACAAGTAATGTTACACAAACAGCCATATCTATTTACAAGTAATGTTACACAAACAACAGTTTCTATCTACACGCAATGTTACACAAACAGCCGTATCTATTTACAAGTAATGTTACACAAACAACCATATCTATTTACAAGTAATGTTACACAAACAGCCATATCTATCTACAAGTAATGTTACACAAACAACCATATCTATTTACCAGCAATGTTACACAAACAACCACATCTATTTACAAGTAATGTTACACAAACAACCAAATCTATTTACAAGTAATGTTACACAAACAGCCATATCTATTTACAAGTAATGTTACACAAACAACCTTATCTATTTACAAGTAATGTTACACAAACAACCATATCTATCTACACGTAATGTTACACAAACAACCATATCTATTTACAAGTAATGTTACACAAACAACCATATCTATTTACAAGTAATGTTACACAAACAACCATATCTATCTACACGTAATGTTACACAAACAACCATATCTATTTACAAGTAATGTTACACAAACAGCCATATCTATTTACACGTAATGTTACACAAACAACCATATCTATATACAAGTAATGTAACACAAACAACCATACCTATTTACAAGTAATGTTACACAAACAACCATATCTATTTACAAGTAATGTTACACAAACAACCATATCTATCTACACGCAATGTTACACAAACAACCATATCTATTTACAAGTAATGTTACACAAACAACCGTTTCTATCTACACGCAATGTTACACAAACAGCCATATCTATTTACACTTAATGTTACACAAACAACCATATCTATTTACACGTAATGTTACACAAACAACCATATCTATCTACACGTAATGTTACACAAGCAACCATATATATTTACAAGTAATGTTACACAAACAGCCATATCTATTTACACGTAATGTTACACAAACAACCATATCTATTTACAAGTAATGTTACACAAACAACCATATCTATTTACAAGTAATGTTACACAAACAACCATATCTATTTACAGGTAATATTACACAAACAACCATATTTATTTACAAGTAATGTTACACAAACAACCATATCTATTTACAAGTAATGTTACACAAACAACCATATCTATTTACAAGTAATGTTACACAAACAACCATATCTATTTACAAGTAATGTTACACAAACAACCATATCTATCTAAACGCAATGTTAAACAAACAACCATATCTATTTACAGGTAATGTTACACAAACAACCATATCTATTTACAAGTAATGTTACACAAACAACCGTTTCTATCTACACGCAATGTTACACAAACAACCATATCTATTTACAAGTAATGTTACACAAACAACCGTTTCTATCTACCCGCAATGTTATACAAACAGCCATATCTATTTACACGTAATGTTACACAAACAACCATATCTATTTACAAGTAATGTTACACAAACAACCATATCTATTTACAAGTAATGTTACACAAACAACCGTTTCTATCTACACGCAATGTTACACAAACAGCCATATCTATTTACACGTAATGTTACACAAACAGCCATATCTATTTACACGTAATGTTACACAAACAACCATATCTATTTACAAGTAATGTTACACAAACAACAGTTTCTATCTACACGCAATGTTACACAAACAGCCATATATATTTACAAGTAATGTTACACAAACAACCGTTTCTATCCTCACGCAATGTTGCACAAACAACCATATCTATCTACACGTAATGTTACACAAACAACCATATCTATTTACAAGTAATGTTACACAAACAACCATATCTATTTACAAGTAATGTTACACTAACAACCATATCTATTTACAAGTAATGTTACACAAATAACCATATCTGTTTACAAGTAATGTTACACAAACAACCATATCTATTTACAAGTAATGTTACACAAACAACCATATCTATTTACAGGTTATGTTACACAAACAACCATATCTATTTACAAGTAATGTTACACAAACAACCATATCTATTTACAAGTAATGTTACACAAACAACCATATCTATTTACAAGTAATGTTACACAAACAACCATATCTATCTACACGCAATGTTACACAAACAACCATATCTATTTACAAGTTATGTTACACAAACAACCATATCTATTTACAAGTAATGTTACACAAACAACCATATCTATTTACAAGTAATGTTAAACAAACAACAATATCTATTTACAAGTAATGTTACACAAACAACCATATCTATTTACAAGTAATGTTACACAAACAGTCATATCTATCTACACGTAATGTTACACAAACAACCATATCTATCTACACGCAATGTTACACAAACAACCATATCTATTTACAAGTTATGTTACACAAATAACCATATCTATTAACAAGTAATGTTACACAAACAACCATATCTATTTACAAGTAATGTTACACAAACAACCGTTTCTATCTACACGTAATGTTACACAAACAACCATATCTATTTACAAGTAATGTTACACAAACAACCATATCTATTTACAAGTAATGTTACACAAACAGCCATATCTATTTGCAAGTAATGTTACACAAACAACCATATCTATCTACACGTAATGTTACACAAACAACCATATCTATTTACAAGTAATGTTACACAAACAACCACATCTATTTACAAGTAATGTTACACAAACAACCATATCTATCTACACGTAATGTTACACAATCAACCATATCTTTTTACAAGTAATGTTACACAAACAGCCATATCTATTTACAAGTAATGTTACACAAACAACAGTTTCTATCTACACGCAATGTTACACAAACAGCCGTATCTATTTACAAGTAATGTTACACAAACAACCATATCTATTTACAAGTAATGTTACACAAACAGCCATATCTATCTACAAGTAATGTTACACAAACAACCATATCTATTTACCAGCAATGTTACACAAACAACCACATCTATTTACAAGTAATGTTACACAAACAACCAAATCTATTTACAAGTAATGTTACACAAACAGCCATATCTATTTACAAGTAATGTTACACAAACAACCATATCTATTTACAAGTAATGTTACACAAACAACCATATCTATCTACACGTAATGTTACACAAACAACCATATCTATTTACAAGTAATGTTACACAAACAACCATATCTATTTACAAGTAATGTTACACAAACAACCATATCTATCTACACGTAATGTTACACAAACAACCATATCTATTTACAAGTAATGTTACACAAACAACCACATCTATTTACAAGTAATGTTACACAAACAGCCATATCTATTTACAAGTAATGTTACACAAACAACCATATCTATCTACACGTAATGTTACACAAACAACCATATCTATCTTCAAGTAATGTTACACAAACAATCATAACGAATTACAAGTAATGTTACAGAAACAACCATATCTATTTACAAGTAATGTTACACAAACAGCCATATCTATTTACAAGTAATGTTACACAAACAACCATATCTATTTACAAGTAATGTTACACAAACAATCATAACTATTTACAAGTAATGTTACACAAACAACCATATCTATTTACAAGCAATGTTAAACAAACAACCATATCTATTTACACGTAATGTTACACAAACAACCATATCTATTTACAAGTTATGTTACACAAACAACCATATCTATTTACATGTAATGTTACACAAACAACCATATCTATTTACAAGTAATGTTACACAAACAGCCATATCTATTTACAAGTAATGTTACACAAACAATCATAACTATTTACAAGTAATGTTACACAAAAAACCATATCTATTTACAAGTAATGTTACACAAACAACCATATCTATTTACAAGAAATGTTACACAAACAACCATACCTATTTACAAGTAATGTTACACAAACAACCGTTTCTATCTACACGCAGTGTTACACAAACAAACATATCTATTTACAAGTAATGTTACACAAACAGCCATATCTATCTACACGTAATGTTACACAAACAACCATATCTATTTAAAGTAATGTTACACAAACAGCCATATCTATTTACACGTAATGTTACACAAACAACCATATCTATTTACAAGTAATGTTACACAAACAACCATATCTATTTACAAGTAATGTTACACAAACAATCATAACTATTTACCAGTAATGTTACACAGACAACGATATCTATTTACAAGCAATGTTAAACAAACAACCATATCTATTTACAAGTAATGTTACACAAACAACCATATCTATCTACACGTAATGTTACACAAACAGTCATATCTATCTACACGTAATGTTACACAAACAACCACATCTATTTACACGTAATGTTACACAAACAACCACATCTATTTACAAGTAATGTTACACAAACAGCCATATCTATTTACACGTAATGTTACACAAACAACCATATCTATTTACAAGTAATGTTACACAAACAGCCATATCTATTTACAAGTAATGTTACACAAACAATCATAATTATTTACATTTAATGTTACACAAACAACCATATCTATTTACAAGTAATGTTACACAAACAACCATATCTATTTACAGGTTATGTTACACAAATAATCATGACTATTTACATGTAATGTTACACAAACAACCATATCTATTTACAAGTAATGTTACACAAACAAGCGTTTATATCTACACGCAATGCTTCACAAACAACCATATTTATTTACAAGTAATGTTACACAAACAACCATATCTATTTACAGGTAAAGTTACACAAACAACCATATGTATCTACACGTAATGTTACACAAACAACCATATCTATTTACAAGTTATGTTTCACAAACAACCATATCTATTTACAAGTAATGTTACACAAACAACCATATCTATTTACAAGAAGTGTTACACAAACAACAGTTTCTATCTACAGGTTATGTTACACAAACAATCATAATTATTTACATTTAATGTTACACAAACAACCATATCTATTTACAAGTAATGTTACACAAACAACCATATCTATTTACAGGTTATGTTACACAAATAATCATGACTATTTACATGTAATGTTACACAAACAACCATATCTATTTACAAGTAATGTTACACAAACAAGCGTTTATATCTACACGCAATGCTACACAAACAACCATATCTATTTACAAGTAATGTTACACAAACAGCCATATCTATTTACAAGTAATGTTACACAAACAGCCATATCTATTTACAAGTAATGTCACACAAACAACCGTTTCTATCTACACGCAATGTTACACAAACAACCATATCTATTTACAAGTAATGTTACACAAACAGTCATATCTATCTACACGTAATGTTACACAGACAACCATATCTATTTACAAGTTATCTTACACAGTCAACCATATCTATTTACAAGTTATGTTACACAAACAATCATAACTATTTACATGTAATGTTACACAAACAACCATATCTATTTACAAGTAATGTTACACAAACAAGCGTTTCTATCTACACGGAATGTTACATAAACAACCATATCTATTTACAAGTAATGTTACACAAACAACCATATCTATTTACAAGTAATGTTACACAAACAACCATATCTATTTACAAGTAATGTTACACAAACTACCGTTTCTATCTACACGCAGTGTTACACAAACAACCATATCTATTTACAAGTAATGTTACACAAACAGCCATATCTATTTACACGTAATGTTACACAAACAACCATATCTATTTTCACGTAATGTTACACAAACAACCATATCTATTTACAAATAATGTTACACAAACAGTCATATTTATCTACACGTAATGTTACACAAACAACCATATCTATTTACACGTAATGTTACACAAACAACCATATCTATATACAAGTAATGTTACACAAACAACCATATCTATTTACAAGTAATGTTACACAAACAGCCATATCTATTTACAAGTAATGTTACACAAACAACAGTTTCTATCTACACGCAATGTTACACAAACAGCCGTATCTATTTACAAGTAATGTTACACAAACAACCATATCTATTTACAAGTAATGTTACACAAACAGTCATATCTATTTACACGTAATGTTACACAAACAACCATATCTATTTACAAGTAATGTTACACAAACAACAGTTTCTATCTACACGCAGTGTTACACAAACAATCATATCTATTTACAAGTAATGTTACACAAACAACCATATCTATTTACAAGTAATGTTACACAAACAGTCATATCTATCTACACGTAATGTTACACAAACAACCATATCTATTTACACGTAATGTTACACAAACAACCATAACTATTTACAAGTAATGTTACACAAACAACCATAACTATTTACAAGTAATGTTACACAAACAACCATATTTATCTACACGTAATGTTACACAAAAAACCATATCTATTTACAAGTAATGTTACATAAAAAACCATATTTATCTACACGTAATGTTACACAAACAACCATATCTATTTACAAGTAATGTTACACAAACAACCATATCTAATTACAAGTAATGTTACAAAAACAACCATATCTTTTTACAAATAATGTTACACAAACAGCCATATCTATTTACAAGTAATGTTACACAAACAACCGTTTCTATCTACTCGCAATGTTACACAAACAGCAATATCTATTTACAAGTAATGTTGCACAAACAACCATATTTATTTACAAGTAATGTTACACAAACAGCCATATCTATTTACAAGTAATGTTACACAAACAACCGTTTCTATCTACACGCAATGTTACACAAACAACCATATCTATTTACAAGTAATGTTACACAAACAACCATATCTATCTACAAGTAATGTTACACAAACAACCATATCTATTAACAAGTAATGTTACACAAACAACCATATCTATTTACAAGTAATGTTACACAAACAACCATATATATTTACAAGTAATGTTACACAAACAACCATATCTATCTACACGTAATGTTACACAGACAACTATATCTATTTACAAGTAATGTTACACAAACAGCCATATCTATTTACAAGTAATGTTACAAAAACAACAATATCTATTTACAAGTAATGTTACACAAACAACCATATCTATTTACAAGTAATGTTACACAAACAACCGTATCTATTTACAAGTAATGTTACACAAACTATCATATTTATTTACAAGAAATGTTACACAAACAACCATATCTATTTACAAGTTATGTTACACAAACAACCATATCTATGTGCAAGTTATGTTACACAAACAATCATAACTATTTACATGTAATGTTACACAAACAACCATATCTATTTACAAGTAATGTTACACAAACAACCATATCTATTTACAAGTAATGTTACACAAACAACCATATCTATTTACAGGTTATGTTACACAAACAATCATAATTATTTACATTTAATGTTACACAAACAACCATACCTATTTACAAGTAATGTTACGCAAACAACCATACCTATTTACAAGTTATGTTACACAAATAATCATGACTATTTACATGTAATGTTACACAGACGACCATATCTATTTACAAGTAATGTTACACAAACAACCATATCTATTTACAGGTTATGTTACACAAACAATGATATCTATTTACAAGTAATGTTACACAAACAACCATATCTATTTACAAGTAATGTTACACAAACAAGCGTTTATATCTACACGCAATGCTACACAAACAACCATATCTATTTACAAGTAATGTTACACAAACAGCCATATCTATTTACAAGTAATGTTACACAAACAACCATATCTATTTACAAGTAATGTTACACAAACAGCCATATCTATTTACAAGTAATGTCACACAAACAACCGTTTCTATCTACACGCAATGTTACACAAACAACCATATCTATTTACAAGTAATGTTACACAAACAGCCATATCTATTTACACGTACTGTTACACAAACAACCATATCTATTTTAACGTAATGTTACACAAACAACCATATCTATTTACAAATAATGTTACACAAACAGTCATATTTATCTACACGTAATGTTACACAAACAACCATATCTATTTACACGTAATGTTACACAAACAACCATATCTATTTACAAGTAATGTTACACAAACAGCCATATCTATTTACAAGTAATGTTACACAAACAGTCATATTTATCTACACGTAATGTTACACAAGCAACCATATCTATTTACACGTAATGTTACACAAACAACCATATCTATTTACAAGTAATGTTACACAAACAGCCATATCTATTTACAAGTAATGTTACACAAACAACCATATTTATCTACACGTAATGTTACACAAACAACCATATCTATTTACAAGTAATGTTACACAAACAGTCATATATATCTGCACGTAATGTTACACAAACAACCATATCTATTTACACGTAATGTTACACAAACAACCATAACTATTTTCAAGTAATGTTACACAAACAACCATAACTATTTACAAGTAATGTTACACAAACAACCATATTTATCTACACGTAATGTTACACAAACAGCCATATCTATTTACAAGTAATGTTACACAAACAACCATATTTATCTACACGTAATGTTACACAAACAACCATATCTATTTACAAGTAATGTTACGCAAACAACCATATCTATTTACAAGTAATGCTACACAAACAACCATAACTATTTACAAGTAATGTTACACAAACAACCATATCTTTTTACAAGTAATGTTACACAAACAGCCATATCTATTTACAAGTAATGTTACACAAACAACCGTTTCTATCTACACGCAATGTTACACAAACAACCATATCTATTTACAAGTAATGTTACACAAACAACCATATCTATCTACAAGTAATGTTACACAAACAACCATATCTATTAACAAGTAATGTTACACAAACAACCATATCTATTTACAAGTAATGTCACATAATCAGACATTTAGACCTTCAACCACGGCAACCAAACAGTCAATGCAATCTACAAACAACGCCGTACAATAAGCCATAGATATCTACAAGGAAAATAACATAATCAACCATAGTTTTCTACAAGTAATGCAACACAAACAACCATATCTATTTACACGTAATGTTACACAAACAACCATATCTATTTACAAGTTATGTTACACAAACAACCATATCTATTTACAAGTAATGTTACACAAACAACCATATCTATTTACAAGTTATGTTACACAAACAACCATATCTATTTACAAGTAATGTTACACAAACAACCATATCTATCTAAACGCAATGTTAAACAAACAACCATATCTATTTACAAGTAATGTTACACAAACAACCATATCTATTTACAAGTAATGTTACAAAAACAACCATTTCTATCTAAACGCAATGTTAAACAAACAACCATATCTATTTACAAGTAATGTTACACAAACAACCATATCTATTTACAAGTAATGTTACACAAACAACCATATCTATTTACAAGTAATGTTACAAAAACAATCATAACTATTTACAAGTAATGTTACACAAACAACCATATCTATTTACAAGTAATGATACGCAAACAACCATATCTATTTACAAGTAATGTTACACAAACAACCATATCTATTTACAAGTAATGTTACACAAACAACCATATCTATTTACAAGTAATGTTACACAAACAACCATATTTATTTACAAGTAATGTTACACAAACAACAGTTTTTATCTACACGCAGTGTTACACAAAAAACCATATCTATTTACAAGTAATGTTACACAAACAGCCATATCTATCTACACGTAATGTTACACAAACAACCATATCTATTTACAAGTAATGTTACACAAACAGCCATATCTATTTACACGTAATGTTACACAAACAACCATATCTATATACAAGTAATGTAACACAAACAACCATACCTATTTACAAGTAATGTTACACAAACAACCATATCTATTTACAGGTAATGTTACACATACAACCATATTTATTTACAAGTAATGTTACACAAACAACCATATCTATTTACAAGTAATGTTACACAAACAACCATATCTATCTACACGCAATGTTACACAAACAACCATATCTATTTACAAGTAATGTTACACAAACAACCGTTTCTATCTACACGCAATGTTACACAAACAGCCATATCTATTTACACGTAATGTTACACAAACAACCATATCTATTTACACGTAATGTTACACAAACAACCATATCTATCTACACGTAATGTTACACAAACAACCATATCTATTTACAAGTAATGTTACACAAACAGCCATATCTATTTACACGTAATGTTACACAAACAACCATATCTATTTTCAAGTAATGTTACACAAACAACCATATCTATTTACAAGTAATGTTACACAAACAACCATATCTATTTACAGGTAATATTACACAAACAACCATATTTATTTACAAGTAATGTTACACAAACAACCATATCTATTTACAAGTAATGTTACACAAACAACCATATCTATTTACAAGTAATATTACACAAACAACCATATCTATCTAAACGCAATGTTAGACAAACAACCATATCTATTTACAGGTAATGTTACACAAACAACCATATCTATTTACAAGTAATGTTACACAAACAACCGTTTCTATCTACACGCAATGTTACACAAACAACCATATCTATTTACAAGTAATGTTACACAAACAACCGTTTCTATCTACACGCAATGTTACACAAACAGCCATATCTATTTACACGCAATGTTACACAAACAACCATATCTATTTACAAGTAATGTTACACAAACAACCATATCTATTTACAAGTAATGTTACACAAACAACCGTTTCTATCTACACGCAATGTTACACAAACAGCCATATCTATTTACACGTAATGTTACACAAACAGCCATATCTATTTCCACGTAATGTTACACAAACAACCATATCTATTTACAAGTAATGTTACACAAACAACAGTTTCTATCTACACGCAATGTTACACAAACAGCCATATTTATTTACAAGTAATGTTACACAAACAACCGTTTCTATCCTCACGCAATGTTGCACAAACAACCATATCTATCTACACGTAATGTTACACAAACAACCATATCTATTTACAAGTAATGTTACACAAACAACCATATCTATTTACAAGTAATGTTACACAAACAACCATATCTATTTACAAGTAATGTTACACAAATAACCATATCTGTTTACAAGTAATGTTACACAAACAACCATATCTATTTACAAGTAATGTTACACAAACAACCATATCTATTTACAGGTTATGTTACACAAACAACCATATCTATTTACAAGTAATGTTACACAAACAACCATATCTATTTACAAGTAATGTTACACAAACAACCATATCTATTTACAAGTAATGTTACACAAACAACCATATCTATCTACATGCAATGTTACACAAACAACCATATCTATTTACAAGTTATGTTACACAAACAACCATATCTATTTACTAGTAATGTTACACAAACAACCATATCTATTTACAAGTAATGTTAAACAAACAACCATATCTATTTACAAGTAATGTTACACAAACAACCATATCTATTTACAAGTAATGTTACACAAACAGTCATATCTATCTACACGTAATGTTACACAAACAACCATATCTATCTACACGCAATGTTACACAAACAACCATATCTATTTACAAGTTATGTTACACAAATAGCCATATCTATTAACAAGTAATGTTACACAAACAACCATATCTATTTACAAGTAATGTTACACAAACAACCACATCTATTTACAAGTAATGTTACACAAACAACCATATCTATCTACACGTAATGTTATACAATCAACCATATCTTTTTACAAGTAATGTTACACAAACAGCCATATCTATTTACAAGTAATGTTACACAAACAACCATATCTATTTACAAGTAATGTTACACAAACAGCCATATCTATCTACACGTAATGTTACACAAACAACCATATCTATTTACCAGCAATGTTACACAAACAACCACATCTATTTACAAGTAATGTTACACAAACAACCACATCTATTTACAAGTAATGTTACACAAACAGCCATATCTATTTACAAGTAATGTTACACAAACAACCATATCTATTTACAAGTAATGTTACACAAACAACCATATCTATCTACACGTAATGTTACACAAACAACCATATCTATTTACAAGTAATGTTACACAAACAACCATATCTATTTACAAGTAATGTTACACAAACAACCACATCTATTTACAAGTAATGTTACACAAACAGCCATATCTATTTACAAGTAATGTTACACAAACAACCATATCTATTTACATGTAATGTTACACAAATAACCATATCTATCTACACGTAATGTTACACAAACAACCATATCTATTTACAAGTAATGTTACACAAACAACCATATCTATTTACAAGTAATGTTACACAAACAACCATATCTATCTACACGTAATGTTACACAAACAACCATATCTATTTACAAGTAATGTTACACAAACAACCACATCTATTTACAAGTAATGTTACACAAACAGCCATATCTATTTACAAGTAATGTTACACAAACAACCATATCTATCTACACGTAATGTTACACAAACAACCATATCTATCTACAAGTAATGTTACACAAACAGTCATAACGAATTACAAGTAATGTTACAGAAACAACCATATCTATTTACAAGTAATGTTACATAAACAGCCATATCTATTTACAAGTAATGTTACACAAACAACCATATCTATTTACAAGTAATGTTACACAAACAATCATAACTATTTACAAGTAATGTTACACAAACAACCATATCTATTTACAAGCAATGTTACACAAACAGCCATATCTATTTACAAGTAATGTTACACAAACAATCATAACTATTTACAAGTAATGTTACACAAACAACCATATCTATTTACAAGTAATGTTACACAAACAACCATATCTATTTACAAGAAATGTTACACAAACAACCATACCTATTTACAAGTAATGTTACACAAACAACCGTTTCTATCTACACGCAGTGTTACACAAACAAACATATCTATTTACAAGTAATGTTACACAAACAGCCATATCTATCTACACGTAATGTTACACAAACAACCATATCTATTTACAAGTAATGTTACACAAACAGCCATATCTATTTACACGTAATGTTACACAAACAACCATATCTATTTACAAGTAATGTTACACAAACAACCATATCTATTTACAAGTAATGTTACACAAACAGTCATATCTATCTACACGTAATGTTACACAAACAGTCATATCTATCTACACGTAATGTTACACAAACAACCACATCTATTTACACGTAATGTTACACAAACAACCACATCTATTTACAAGTAATGTTACACAAACAGCCATATCTATTTACACGTAATGTTACACAAACAACCATATCTATTTACAAGTAATGTTACACAAACAGCCATATCTATTTACAAGTAATGTTACACAAACAACCATATCTATTTACAAGTAATGTTACACAAACAACCATATCTATTTACAAGTAATGTTACACAAACAATCATAACTATTTACAAGTAATGTTACACAAACAACCATATCTATTTACAAGTAATGTTACACGAACAATCATAACTATTTACAAGTAATGTTACACAAACAACCATATCTATTTACAAGCAATGTTAAACAAACAACCATATCTATTTACACGTAATGTTAAACAAAAAACCATATCTATTTACAAGTTATGTTAAACAAACAACCATATCTATTTACAAGAAGTGTTACACAAACAACCATATCTATTTACAAGTAATGTTACACAAACAGCCATATCTATTTACAAGTAATGTTACACAAATAACCATATCTATTTACACGTAATGTTACACAAACAATCATAACTATTTACAAGTAATGTTACACAAACAACAATATCTATTTACAAGTAATGTTACACAAACAACCATATCTATTTACAAGTAATGTTACACAAACAACCATATCTATTTACAAGTAATGTTACACAAACTATCATATTTATTTACAAGAAATGTTACACAAACAACCATATCTATTTGCAAGTTATGTTACACAAACAATCATAACTATTTACATGTAATGTTACACAAACAACCATATCTGTTTACAAGTAATGTTACACAAACAACCATATCTATTTACAAGTAATGTTACACAAACAACCATATCTATTTACAAGTAATGTTACACAAACAACCATATCTATTTACAAGTAATGTTACACAAACAACCATATCTATTTACAAGTAATGTTACACAAACAACCATATCTATTTACAGGTTATGTTACACAAATAATCATGACTATTTACATGTAATGTTACACAAACAACCATATCTATTTACAAGTAATGTTACACAAACAAGCGTTTATATCTACACGCAATGCTACACAAACAACCATATCTATTTACAAGTAATGTTACACAAACAACCATATCTATTTACAAGTAATGTTACACAAACAACCATATCTATCTACACGTAATGTTACACAAACAACCATATCTATTTACAAGTTATGTTACACAAACAACCATATCTATTTACAAGTAATGTTACACAAACTACCATATCTATTTACAAGAAGTGTTACACAAACAACAGTTTCTATCTACAGGTTATGTTACACAAACAATCATAATTATTTACATTTAATGTTACACAAACAACCATATCTATTTACAAGTAATGTTACACAAACAACCATATCTATTTACAGGTTATGTTACACAAATAATCATGACTATTTACATGTAATGTTACACAAACAACCATATCTATTTACAAGTAATGTTACACAAACAAGCGTTTATATCTACACGCAATGCTGCACAAACAACCATATCTATTTACAAGTAATGTTACACAAACAGCCATATCTATTTACAAGTAATGTTACACAAACAACCATATCTATTTACAAGTAATGTTACACAAACAGCCATATCTATTGACAAGTAATGTCACACAAACAACCGTTTCTATCTACACGCAATGTTACACAAACAACCATATCTATTTACAAGTAATGTTACACAAACAGTCATATCTATCTACACGTAATGTTACACAGACAACCATATCTATTTACAAGTTATCTTACACAGTCAACCATATCTATTTACAAGTTATGTTACACAAACAATCATAACTATTTACATGTAATGTTACACAAACAACCATATCTATTTACAAGTAATGTTACACAAACAAGCGTTTCTATCTACACGCAATGTTACATAAACAACCATATCTATTTACAAGTAATGTTACACAAACAGCCATATCTATTTACAAGTAATGTTACACAAACAACCATATCTATTTACAAGTAATGTTACACAAACAACCGTTTCTATCTACACGCAGTGTTACACAAACAACCATATCTATTTACAAGTAATGTTACACAAACAGCCATATCTATTTACACGTAATGTTACACAAACAACCATATCTATTTTCACGTAATGTTACACAAACAATCATATCTATTTACAAATAATGTTACACAAACAGTCATATTTATCTACAAGTAATGTTACACAAACAACCATATCTATTTACACGTAATGTTACACAAACAACCATATCTATTTACAAGTAATGTTACACAAACAACCATATCTGTTTACAAGTAATGTTACACAAACAGCCATATCTATTTACAAGTAATGTTACACAAACAACAGTTTCTATCTACACGCAATGTTACACAAACAGCCGCATCTATTTACAAGTAATGTTACACAAACAACCATATCTATTTACAAGTAATGTTACACAAACAGTCATATCTATTTACACGTAATGTTACACAAACAACCATATCTATTTACAAGTAATGTTACACAAACAACAGTTTCTATCTACACGCAGTGTTACACAAACAATCATATCTATTTACAAGTAATGTTACACAAACAACCATATCTATTTACAAGTAATGTTACACAAACAGTCATATCTATCTACACGTAATGTTACACAAACAACCATATCTATTTACACGTAATGTTACACAAACAACCATAACTATTTACAAGTAATGTTACACAAACAACCATAACTATTTACAAGTAATGTTACACAAACAACCATATTTATCTACACGTAATGTTACACAAAAAACCATATCTATTTACAAGTAATGTTACATAAACAACCATATTTATCTACACGTAATGTTGCACAAACAACCATATCTATTTACAAGTAATGTTACACAAACAACCATATCTATTTACAAGTAATGTTACACAAACAACCATATCTTTTTACAAGTAATGTTACACAAACAGCCATATCTATTTACAAGTAATGTTACACAAACAACCGTTTCTATCTACTCGCAATGTTACACAAACAGCAATATCTATTTACAAGTAATGTTACACAAACAACCATATTTATTTACAAGTAATGTTACACAAACAGCCATATCTATTTACAAGTAATGTTACACAAACAACCGTTTCTGTCTACACGCAATGTTACACAAACACCCATATCTATTTACAGGTAATGTTACACAAACAACCATATCTATCTGCAAGTAATGTTACACAAACAACCATATCTATTAACAAGTAATGTTACACAAACAGCCATATCTATTTACAAGTAATGTTACACAAACAACCATATATATTTACAAGTAATGTTACACAAACAACAATATCTATTTACAAGTAATGTTACACAAACAACCATATCTATTTACGATTAATGTTACACAAACTATCATATTTATTTACAAGAAATGTTACACAAACAACCATATCTATTTACAAGTTATGTTACACAAACAACCATATCTATTTGCAAGTTATGTTACACAAACAATCATAACTATTTACATGTAATGTTGCACAAACAACCATATCTATTTACAAGTAATGTTACACAAACAACCATATCTATTTACAAGTAATGTTACACAAACAACCATATCTATTTACAGGTTATGTTACACAAACAATCATAATGATTTACATTTAATGTTACACAAACAACCATACCTATTTACAAGTAATGTTACGCAAACAACCATACCTATTTACAAGTTATGTTACACAAATAATCATGACTATTTACATGTAATGTTACACAAACAACCATATCTATTTACAAGTAATGTTACACAAACAACCATATCTATTTACAGGTTATGTTACACAAACAACCATATCTATTTAAAAGTAATGTTACACAAACAACCATATCTATTTACAAGTAATGTTACACAAACAACCATATCTATTTACAGGTTATGTTACACAAACAATCATAATGATTTACATTTAATGTTACACAAACAACCATACCTATTTACAAGTAATGTTACGCAAACAACCATACCTATTTACAAGTTATGTTACACAAATAATCATGACTATTTACATGTAATGTTACACAAACAACCATATCTATTTACAAGTAATGTTACACAAACAACCATATCTATTTACAGGTTATGTTACACAAACAACCATATCTATTTACAAGTAATGTTACGCAAACAAGCGTTTATATCTACACGCAATGCTACACAAACAACCATATCTATTTACAAGTAATGTTACACAAACAACCATATCTATTTACAAGTAATGTTACACAAACAGCCATATCTATTTACAAGTAATGTCACACAAACAACCGTTTCTATCTACACGCAATGTTACACAAACAGCCATATCTATTTACAAGTAATGTTACACAAACAACCATATCTATTTACAAGTAATGTTACACAAACAACCATATCTATTTACAAGAAATGTTACACAAACAACCATTTCTATCTACACGCAATGGTACACAAACAACCACAACTATTTACAAGTAATGTTACACAAACAATCATAACTATTTACATGTAATGTTACACAAACAACCATATCTATCTACACGTAATGTTACACAAACAATTATAAATATGTACAAGTAATGTTACACAAACAGCCATATCTATCTACAAGCAATGTTACACAAACAACCATATCTATTTACACGTAATGTTACACAAACAACCATATCTTTTTACAAGTAATGTTACACAAACAGCCATATCTATTTACAAGTAATGTTACACAAACAACCATTTCTATCTACACGCAATGTTACACAAACAACAATATCTATTTACAAGTAATGTTACACAAACAGCCATATCTATCTACACGTAATGTTACACAAACAACCATACCTATTTACAATAATGTTACACAAACAACCGTTTCTATCTACACGCAATGTTACACAAACAGCCATAGCTATTTACAAGTAATGTTAAACAAACAACCATATCTATTTACCAGTAATGTTACACAAACAGCCATATCTATTTACAAGTAATGTTACACAAACAGCCATATCTATCTACACGTAATGTTACACAAACAACCATATCTATTTACAAGTAATGTTACACAATCAGCCATATCTATTTGCAAGTTATGTTACACAAACAACCATATCTATTTACAAGTTATGTTACACAATCAGCCATATCTATTTACAAGTAATGTTACACAAACAACCATATCTATTTACAAGTAATGTTACACAAACAACCGTTTCTATCTACACGCAATGTTACACAAACAGCCATATCTATTTACAAGTAATGTTACACAAACAGCCATATCTATTTACAAGTAATGTTACACAAACAACCATTTCTATCTACACGCAATGTTACACAAACAACAATATCTATTTACAAGTAATGTTACACAAACAACCATATCTATTTACAATAATGTTACACAAACAACCGTTTCTATCTACACGCAATGTTACACAAACAGCCATATCTATTTACAAGTAATGTTACACAAACAACCATATCTATTTACAAGTAATGTTACACAAACAACCATATCTATTTACAAGTAATGTTACACAAACAACCATATCTATTTACAAGTAATGTTACACAAACAACCATATCTATTTACAAGTAATGTTACACAAACAACCATATCTATTTACAAGTAATGTTACACAAACAACCGTTTCTATCTACACGCAATGTTACACAAACAACCATATCTATTTACAAGTAATGTTACACAAACAGCCATATCTATCTACACGTAATGTTACACAAACAACCATATCTATTTACAAGTAATGTTACACAAACAACCATATCTATTTACAAGTAATGTTACACAAACAACCATATCTATTTGCAAGTTATGTTACACGAACAACCGTTTCTATCTACAGGTAATGTTACACAAACAGCCATATCTATCTACACGTAATGTTACACAAACAACCATATCTATTTACAAGTAATGTTACACAAACAGCCATATCTATTTACACGTAATGTTACACAAACAACCATATCTATTTACAAGTAATGTTACACAAACAACCATATCTATTTACAAGTAATGTTACACAAACAACCATATCTATCTACACGTAATGTTACACAAACAACCATATCTATTTACAAGTAATGTTACACAAACAACCATATCTCTTTACAAGTAATGTTACACAAACAACCATATCTATCTACACGTAATGTTACACAAACAACCATATATTTTTACAAGTAATGTTACACAAACAGCCATATCTATTTACAAGTAATGTTACACAAACAACCATATCTATCTACACGTAATGTTACACAAACAACCATATCTGTTTGCACGTAATGTTACACAAACAACCATTTCTATCTACACGCAATGTTACACAAACAACCATATCTATTTACAAGTGATGTTACACAAACATCCATATCTATTTACAAGTAATGTTACAAAAACAACCATATCTATCTACACGTAATGTTACACAAACAACCATATCTATTTACAATAATGTTACACAAACAACCGTTTCTATCTACACGCAATGTTACACAAACAGCCATATCTATTTACAAGTAATGTTACACAATCAGCCATATCTATCTACACGTAATGTTACACAAACAACCATATCTATTTACAAGTAATGTTACACAAACAACCATATCTATTTACAAGTAATGTTACACAAACAACGGTTTCTATCTACACGCAATGTTACACAAACAACCATATCTATTTACAAGTAATGTTATACAAACAACCATATCTATTTACAAGTAATGTTACACAAACAACCATATCTATTTACAAGTAATGTTACACAAACAACCATATCTATTTACAAGTAATGTTACACAAACAACCACATCTATTTACAAGTAATGTTAAACAAACAACCATATCTATCTACACGTAATGTTACACAAACAGCCATATCTATTTACAAGTAATGTTACACAAACAGCCATATCTATTTACAAGTAATGTTACACAAACAATCATAACTATCTACAAGTAATGTTACACAAACAACCATATCTATTTACAAGTAATGTTACACAAACAACCATATCTATTTACAAGTAATGTTACACAAACAACCATATCTATTTACAAGTAATGTTACACAAACAACCATATCTATTTACAAGTAATGTTACACAAACAACCATATCTATTTACAAGTAATGTTACACAAACAACCATATCTATTTACAAGTAATGTTACACAAACAACCATATCTATTTACAAGTAATGTTACACAAACAACCATATCTATTTACAAGTAATGTTACACAAACAACCATATCTATCTACACGTAATGTTACACAAACAGCCATATCTATCTACACGTAATGTTACACAAACAACCATATCTATTTACAAGTAATGTTACACAAACAACCATATCTATTTACAAGTAATGTTACACAAACAACCATTTCTATCTACACGCAATGTTAAACAAACAACCATATCTTTTTACAAGTAATGTTACACAAACAACCATATCTATTTACAAGTAATGTTACACAAACAGCCATATCTATTTACAAGTAATGTTACACAAACAACCATATCTATTTACAAGTAATGTTACACAAACAACCATATCTATTTACAAGTAATGTTACACAAACAACCATATCTATCTACAAGTAATGTTACACAAACAACCATATCTATTTACAAGTAATGTTACACAAACAACCATATCTATTTACAAGTAATGTTACACAAACAACCATATCTATTTACAAGTAATGTTACACAAACAACCATATCTATTTACAAGTAATGTTACACAAACAACCATATCTATCTACACGCAATGTTACACAAACAGCCATATCTATCTACACGTAATGTTACACAAACAACCATATCTATTTACAAGTAATGTTACACAAACAACCATATCTATTTACAAGTAATGTTACACAAACAACCATTTCTATCTACACGCAATGTTAAACAAACAACCATATCTTTTTACAAGTAATGTTACACAAACAACCATATCTATTTACAAGTAATGTTACACAAACAGCCATATCTATTTACAAGTAATGTTACACAAACAACCATATCTATTTACAAGTAATGTTACACAAACAACCATATCTATTTACAAGTAATGTTACACAAACAACCATATCTATCTACACGCAATGTTACACAAACAGCCATATCTATCTACACGTAATGTTACACAAACAACCATATCTATTTACAAGTAATTTTACACAAACAACCATATCTATTTACAAGTAATGTTACACAAACAACCATATCTATTTACAAGTAATGTTACACAAACAACCATATCTATTTACAAGTAATGTTACACAAACAACCATTTCTATCTACAGGCAATGTTAAACAAACAACCATATCTTTTTACAAGTAATGTTACACAAACAACCATATCTATTTACAAGTAATGTTACACAAACAACCATTTCTATCTACAGGCAATGTTAAACAAACAACCATATCTATTTACAAGTAATGTTACACAAACAACCATATCTATTTACAAGTAATGTTACACAAACAATCATAACTATTTACAAGTAATGTTACACAAACAACCATATCTATTTACAAGCAATGTTAAACAAACAACCATATCTATTTACAAGTAATGTTACACAAACAACCGTTTCTATCTACACGCAATGTTACACAAACAACCATATCTATTTACAAGTAATGTTACACAAACAACCATATCTATTTACAAGTAATGTTACACAAACAGCCATATCTATTTACAAGTAATGTTACACAAACAGCCATATCTATTTACAAGTAATGTTACACAAACAACCATTTCTATCTATACGCAATGTTAAACAAACAACCATATCTTTTTACAAGTAATGTTACACAAACAACCATATCTTTTTACAAGTAATGTTACACAAACAACCATATCTATTTACAAGTAATGTTACACAAACAATCATAACTATTTACAAGTAATGTTACACAAACAACCATATCTATTTACAAGCAATGTTAAACAAACAACCATATCTATTTACAAGTAATGTTACACAAACAACCGTTTCTATCTACACGCAATGTTACACAAACAACCATTTCTATCTACACGCAATGTTAAACAAACAACCATATCTTTTTACAAGTAATGTTACACAAACAACCGTTTCTATTTACAAGTAATGTTACACAAACAGCCATATCTATTTACAAGTAATGTTACACAAACAACCATTTCTATCTACACGCAATGTTAAACAAACAACCATATCTTTTTACAAGTAATGTTACACAAACAACCATATCTATTTACAAGTAATGTTACACAAACAGCCATATCTATCTACACGTAATGTTACACAAACAGCCATATCTATCTACACGTAATGTTACACAAACAATCATAACTATCTACACGTAATGTTAAACAAACAACCATATCTTTTTACAAGTAATGTTACACAAACAGCCATATCTATCTACACGTAATGTTACACAAACAATCATAACTATTTACAAGTAATGTTACACAAACAACCATTTCTATCTACACGCAATGTTAAACAAACAACCATATCTTTTTACAAGTAATGTTACACAAACAACCATATCTCTTTACAAGTAATGTTACACAAACAGCCATATCTATCTACACGTAATGTTACACAAACAGCCATATCTATCTACACGTAATGTTACACAAACAATCATAACTATCTACACGTAATGTTACACAAACAACCATTTCTATCTACACGCAATGTTAAACAAACAACCATATCTTTTTACAAGTAATGTTACACAAACAACCATATCTATTTACAAGTAATGTTACACAAACAGCCATATCTATTTACAAGTAATGTTACACAAACAACTATATCTATCTACACGCAATGTTACACAAACAGCCATATCTATCTACACGTAATGTTACACAAACAACCATATCTATTTACAAGTAATTTTACACAAACAGCCATATCTATTTACACGTAATGTTACACAAACAACCATATCATTTTACAAGTAATGTTACACAAACAACCATATCTATTTACAAGTAATGTTACACAAACAACCATATCTATTTACCAGTAATGTTACACAAACAATCATAACTATTTACAAGTAATTTTACACAAACAGCCATATCTATTTACAGGTAATGTTACACAAACAACCATATCTATTTACAAGTAATGTTTCACAAACAACCATATCTATTTACAAGTAATGCTACACAAACAACCATATCTATCTACACGTAATGTTACACAAACAACCATAGTCATAAAAATCTACACGTTATGTTACAAAATCATCCATAGCTATATAAACGTAATGTTGCACAAACAATCATGTCTATCTACACTTAATCTCATACAGTCAGTCATACTATCAACAAGTAACGTATAGCAGTCTATCATATGTATCTACAAATTCGCACGGTCATTCACACCAGGCTACAAGTAACGTCACACAATACGTCATATTTAGTCATGAACAAATCCATACCAATCGAGTAACGTCACACAATCAACATAATGTCTCAAGAAATAACGCCACACAATATTGGTCAATAAGTAATTATCAAATAAGTCCGAGGATCCTCTGCCGGCTCTACGCTTTATTAGACTTTGATAGGAGCGAGTGTGTGACATCAGAGAGCTCTCCAAATACAAAACAGCGGATCTTTCGACACGGGTCCGAGTCGGCACATTTCACAACCTCTAGATGTTATAAAAATTTGAGTGTGGTTCAATTAAAATAAATCGCTTCTCGACATTTTTTTTTGCCATGCTTGTTTCATTTTGCAAAAGCTTTTTTCATTTAGAAGAAGATTGTATCAACTTTAGATCAAGTAGACTTTGTTTGACAATTGACATCCCTGCTTTTTTAAAATTTTTCATTCGTTTTCGTGTTGCCTGTTCTCTTTCAAGATAACTTAGATTGTTTATAATTTGTATTTTTGGCGGTTTGCATGTTCCATACAATTCGACACAGCACAGACTACATTAACAAAAAAAAACGGAAACAAACAATTATTATTTCACTAAATTACCTATTTTAGGCATAACAGTAATAAATGTGTACCAGTAACAAGTTACCAGATTGTATTAAGTACAGTACTGAATACTTCTTTGTGTTCTGATTTGGTAAATAGTGGTTAGATGTGTACAATTTTTTGGCTGTAAGTTCCTGCATCAATCAAGTTTTAAAAAGTGGTAAATTTTGTCAGATCTTGCAAGATAAAATTTTGGTAATTTTTTAAACAATGTAGTATTTTTACATTCACTGAATTAGAAATTGCATGTAAAAGTAGGAGCATCTCAAAATGTTCTAACTAGCGAAAAAAGGAATTGGTCACGGATATATATGGAATATATTTTTTAAATGGTAAATGAAAGTTTATTAATTTCCTAGTCCAGGTAAATGCTGATCAATGTTAGAAAGGTATGAAAATCACAGAAATGTTAGTGTTTTCGACTAAACCCAAAACATTTACTACTGTGCAACCTATATGTCAAATGATGTTTTGTGGAATTTAATTTCTGAGAGTACATCAAGGTTATTTTTTGCATAGATTGTGGCACCTCTTGTTGAAACTAACTGAAGGCAGTACTCAAAAAAAAGGTATTGTCTAATGGACACTTTAAAAACTGCTAAGTCAGCACTTTTTGCATTTTTCTGTATACACATATTAAAAAACCACACAAAATCACAGGAAAGTGTTCTCCTGTCTTTATTCCATTTTAACTTTCTTTCTGTATGGTCATCTTTACTTTTCGCAATGAATAGGGCATATTCAAGGGCATAAAATTAAATTTCGGTAAAAAAAATTAGGCCAAAAATAAGGTAAATTTTAAACCGTACTGATCAGTTTGAACTTTGGATCAATTTCTCCCAAAGTTTTGATATGACAAGGAAAACATTTAGCAGAAAACTAGATTTTGTCCCCAATTGCTGAATGTAGGGCCACAATAAAGCAAATTAATAGGAACAAATTCAAATTTTTAAAATTATAGTCCAAAATAAGCAAAAATTAGCCAAAAATGGTAATGTATTGTCTATAAAAGTGATTATTGTGCACATTATTTAACAAAACCTGTTCAACAGATGGTCTGTAAAGGCATCATAAGGGTCAAACTATCCAACTTAATAGAGAAAACAGATTTCCTTTACATAAGTAGAATTTTTTGTGGAATTTAGTGTTATCAACTGCCTTTGACTGAAATATTGGTACTTTTATTTTGCACTAATTGAGGGCATAAAACAGGTTAAATTAAAATTTGTTCTTTTTTTGTACTTGTTTAATAGGTTTTCTTGTCTAAAAGCACCATCTTGTTAATTTGAAGCCACTTTGAAACACTTTAGGGGACAATATGGCATAGTTTAAAAGATGGAGTGGTCAGCTATTGAAAGCCACCATATCTTAGTGTGCCAGCATAGATTGGGCTGGCCAATATAATATAAGGCGGCTAGTGCATTTAAAAGGTATCTGTTATAGAACTTTGATATTATTTTCTTATTTAGGGGCCGTGACAGATATGCACATTTTTATTCTGAATATGTCTTCAAACACATGTTATATACATATGCAATTTTTCTCCTTGGGAAGGGCTAAAGAATAGAAGAATTTTTCAAGAACACTTTGAATTCCAATACATCTTTTATTGATTTTAATTCAAATATGACCTATGTACTTGATGCAGAAATAAAGTCTTAATTGGTTCTCTTGCAAACTTGGTATAGTCATAACAGTAGTAAATGTGTACCAGTAACAAGTTACCAGATTGTGTACCCTACATTAAGTACAGTACTGAATTCTTCGTTGTGTTCTGATTTGGTAAATAGTGGTTAGATGTGTACAAGTTTTTAGCTGTAAGCTGTAAGTTTTAAAAAGTAGTAAATGTTTTCTCAGATCTTGCAAGAAAAAAATTTTGGCAATCTTTTAAACAATGTAGTATTTTACATTCACTGCATTAGAAATTGCATGTAAAAGTGGGAGCATCTCAAAATGTTCTAACTAGCGAAAAAAGGAATTGGTCACGGATATATATGGCATATATTTTTTAAATGGTAAATGAAAGTTTATTAATTTCCTAGTCCAGGTAAATGCTGATCAATGTTAGAAAGGTATGAAAATCACAGAAATGTTAGTGTTTTCGACTATACCCAAAACATTTACTTCTGTGCTACCTTTAATAATGTGAAGTCGTCTGCCAATGTAAAGAGTATCAACATAGATTATAATGAAATATTTTGTTTTATTGTGCTGATTACGATTTTGACAAAATTATCCGACTTATGTAAGGATTATTAAACCCTTTTACAAAAATAATTCATGTAAAGGAATGACATTTTATCCATTTAACATGAACTTTATCTTTGGAAACACTGTATTACATGTTATTTAATGTCACATGTTTAAAACATTTAGGTTTAAAACACGGTAAAAATTACAACTATATGTAATATGCGAATTGATATGTTGGTATTAACACATTAATTTGGTACTTTTTTGTTGTTTGCACAACACATGCATTTTATTTGAGGGTTTTTTGTGTGTAAAATATGATTGTTGTCATGCACATTGATGTCAGTCATTTTTTGTGAACTTATTTTAAATTATCATTTTTCATTTACTGAAGCTTTTCACCATTACATTGTGCTCCTTTGGGAAAAAGATTTGTTTTGGTTCGACTTGCACAATTGGTTTACCTGCGCTGGTATCGACCAGCGACATTTAGATTTATTACTAGTACGTTTTACGAAAAGGAACATTTTGCAGAAGCAGTACGTTTAACGCAAAATGTGGATTTCCGACAACTGAGGAAGCGGAGAGCTAAACAGTTAACAAGTGCGATAAGAAACGACAGTTAAAAAGCATTATTTTATTTTAGGAATATTTTATTTACACACAATTTATCGAGAGAGTACAAAGGAAGTAAAGTGTGACATTTGTGTAGAGCGCCACACTCCTTGAAATTGTGTTATCTTTTATTCTTACCGAAAAGAGGCGGTACAAAATTAGTTAGCATTTTTAGAATTTTAGCGTTATTTATATATCACATTCTTCTAGTTTATAAGAAGATATAGTATACTACAGTTTTATTTCTCTAATAATATATTCCGTAATAATTCGCTTTATCCACAAATAGATCTGTTAAAGCATGGCTGTTCTGCAAATGGAAAATTAGTTGTTAAATGCAGATATTAACACAGTTTATAAATGTATTTGCTTTAATGGCCCAAATTTTAAGGAATCTTAACTGGGGGAATAATGGCATGCTAATATGTCAAATAGTGTGTGGTGGTTATTGATTAATTATGGTTACACATTGAAACTGTTTTCCGTCACACCATGAATATTGCATATGACGTGACATAATCTGTGACCTAAAGGACTATTTTAAAATTGAACGACAGAACGTATTTGATATAATAATGTTTCCACGACAGCTAAAGGTGTTATATGAAAATGTTAAATACGTAAATGTCTTTACAACTGTTGGCGTTTTGTTTCGTCCGTTGTATGCATCGAAAGATACCGTCAACACAGCTGACACGATAAAAATATTTGAACCAATACAATATGCATCTGTTGCATAGATATTTTTTTATATCGAGGTAATGGTGGTTGAGTGGTTAAAGTAGTTCGTCTACTATTAATCAAGTAGTCAGTCAAAACTGGGATTGTGGGCAGGGTGTACTCGACTCCAATCTTAATTGACAGAATGCCAATTTTTGCCTACTGAAAGTCCGGGTACTCCGGCTTGCTCCCCAAATAAAACCTGGACGCCATAATATAGCTGAAAAAATGCTGAAAGTGGCGATAAACAACATTCAAACAAACAACAAACACATTTTTATATCAGATAAAGTTTACAAGTTAAATTGTTTTATCAATAAAGACTGTTACGTCGTGCCTTAGGCGTTTATTGGTCTCAAAAAGGGTAAGTTTAATTTAAACCTAAACGTGGAATATGTTTATCAACTATTATTATACCTCAATTTCATTTACAATGTTAATCTTCAATAGGCCACCGTGACATATAAGTACTGTCAACAAATTTACTGTCGGAAAAATACTGTCAACCGCTACCATAGGTACGGAATGTTCGAAAATTATACTGTACCATTCGCAAAATCTATTTTGACAAACGACAATTATGTCAAGCAACACACGTTTTTCTACCACAAACGAGGAAGATTTAAAGATTCTGGATACTGTTAGTTTACTTTCATTGTTAAATTACTGTTTCATTACGATTATTACATCAATTAAATACTATTATTGAATAAAGCTGTTCATGGTTTTTCGGTATAATAAAATAAATGTTACTTTCGAAAATACTGTCAACTTTGGCTTCCGCCTCGGTTAACAGTATTTCCTCAAGTTGATAATTTTACTGTCACCCTGTCAGACATGTAATATTTATATACTGTAAACAAAAGGTACATGTATTACAAACTTCGTCTAAGGACATCACAATTCTCCTTGTTGCAATTGAGACCAACACAGCACGCTCCACAAATCTGTATGATGCCATTAGTTCTTTTACCAACTGGCGCAAAACTTTGTTTGAAGTCTTCTAAAAAAGTGTCACACACCTTCAAAACATATACAAAGGACTTTTTCTAACAGAAATTTAGAATCATCATATAACATTGTTTGAAAGGCTAATGTGAAGTTATACGACGTCAGGCTTATGTGGGTTAGTCAAAATGGTATTCTGAATTAAAAATTTTAATTTATCAATATTGAAAGCAAGACATACTCTCTTTAATTTCGAAACGTTCATGTTGCATTGTTTCCTTTTTTTAAATATTATCTAAATCTTAGCTACCACTCCATATGAATCTTTAGACAGATTAACCATCATCACATAATTCGAACGTCTTCTATACTCCATACACAACCTGCTTAAAAACGTTGTGATCGTCTTACTGAATTAAAAAACATATTTCATAAAAACTGCTGTTTTTGGAAAACGTTGTCTGTATAAAGTTACTGTATGATTGTATATTAAACAATGACGATGTGTTCATACATTTTTATTTTGAATTAACATATTTGTGCATATTTGCTCATGCTATCAATTTGTACTGAAAATTAGTATGCATGAAATATCCAACTAAAATCTGGGATAGATTAATATTCGAATTACGAATTTGTTTCAGAAACGTTGCGTGAAGAGGTATATAACGATCATTGACCAAGTAACAACAAACATTGTCTGTGGGGCTATTTGTTTGAATCCCAATAAGTGACATTAACGTATGACCCGCATTGTTCTCGATCCATTAAAGACGTTTAATTTCGAACTTATTTACATAAAGTCCCCATATTAATCAACCTTTTATCTGTGTAAGTCAATAACTTTACTCACCGCTTTTCTTTCGCATCCAAGGGTATATATAATCGCATAACCATTCATTAATACTTTTTGTGCACACGCCTGTAAAAATGTATTTTTTGATGAGACAATTGTAGCATTATTATTATAGAAAAGATTGCTCAGTAGTTTTCTTCCCTTATAAACGTTTTCGAAAAATTATTTCGATTTTTAGTTATAGAAAGCAGATTTAAATTTAAAATATGATTGTATCCATTTCCTATCATATATTCTTATACGTTTATCCTTTTCTGAGTTCACAAAACAATTTGATTTTAATTTTGAAAAATGAGTGTTGTACATCTAAAATATATTATATGTACTATTATAGTCATTCATTTTCAGACAGCAATAAAATAAAAAGCTAAAAAAACCAACTTGATATTAATTTCATCGGGCATCCTTCATGGGCAAATTTCTACTTTTTAAATTTGAGAATATATTGTATTTTCTGATGAATTAAAAAAATCAAATTCATTTTTGAAAGGTGTAAGTAACTGTTCTTGAGAAGGGAATAATTATAAAAAAAACCTTTTATTTCAACAATCTTAAAACACGACATGATAGTTATATTTTAGTCCTGTTGCTTATGAGTTTAACAAAAGAAGAAAATTGAAAAAAAATCCAATTATGACGTTACCTCAGTAGGCTGACATTCCTGAGTGGCAACGCAAGAATCTGGATAAGTTGTAGCTTCACATAACGCACAGATGGGGCTACTTGGTTCTTGTATCCCTGAACAATATACAGATCGCTTATTTAAAGGGACCTCGGTGCCCAAATGATTAAGGTAGTTTTCTTCTATTGGTCACTTATTGTGTCAACACTGAAGTTGCGGGTTCTAGTCTCACTGCGGGCAGGGTGTACTCAACTTCAACTGACAACTATTTGGGATATAGGTTGCTGATGAATAGTACATGATTGTCTGGAAGGTGTCACCTGACCTTGACCTCAATTTCACGGTCCAGTGACTACGTTAAAGTTTTTGGTTTATGGCAGTTCCTCTGTAACCATGCATGGTAGAATGACAATATTTGTTATATAGATGAATAGTACATGACTGTTTGGTAGGGGGAACCTGACCTTGACCTCAATTTCATGGTTTAGCGACTATATATGTTAAAGTTTGTGGATTAGGGCACTTCCTCTGTAACCATGCATGGTAGGATAAAAGTATTTGGCATATAGATTGCTAATGATTAGTACATGACTGTCTCGTAGGTTTCAACTGACCATGAGCTCAATTTTATGGTCCAGTGACTAAGTTGAAGTTTTATTATTTGGTCCGTTACTCTGTAACCATGCATTGTATATTTTAAATGATAACAAGTTAACACTATTTACGGAATGCTTATGACGAATTTTTTCGGTAATGATGCGGAATTCAGGCGAGACATTTTTCTGTGTCCACACTTGTTATTTCCTCTTTCTAGTATAAGTAGTCGAACCAATTTTCTTTGGCGTGTTGAAAACTGACATTACTATATTTTGTATTCTAATCGGCGGCGAATGCAGCATTCTTTTGACCCATACGAGAATTCGAACCAATAAAACAAGAAATTTACATTGTATATTTAAAGGTTATTTTTAGTTTTGCATGCATTATTAACTTTAAAAAGTAAACATTTTCTTTAAAATGTACTAATATCTTTCACATTGAAATTTTGACTGCCACTATGAAAAACGATATAAGAATTATAACCACAAAATAAATGTTCTTGGTATATAGATGAATAATAGCCGAATTATGCCTCGTTCGAATCATCCTTTATTATTTTATATCGTTGCAATAATTTGATTATTTAATTGATTTACCCTATAACAGAATTACATGCAATTATTTCTTACTTTGGTCACATAAATATCCATTGCATGGAAATGTTTTGTTCATGTTGCCATCACAGCACTGTGCACATGCAACAAGTTGCTTCCTAGATCGGTACAGCATACTTGTATCTCTCTTTCCAGTCCCAGAAACATGATCACAAATCTGCAAATAAATAACTTTAAAAATATTGAATATTAAAAGTAATTAATAAGTCGTGATAAAATAGTTTAAAACAGACCAGTATTATTCGGAAAATAATACTTTGTACTCAAAAAGTATCTCAGTTAAAAATAGATAATATGGTCCAGGAAACAATTTTGCTAGTAATGTTGTTACTCCTATTGATCTTGTTGGGTTCAAATCTTCATTTTGGGAGTTTACAATTTTATAATTGTATATTGAGGTCGTTTCAAACTAAGATATTTATATGACGCGGAATATCCCTAAAGCTTGAAGACTAACTTTAGATAGTATCCCTTTCAAGTATTGTGAACAAGTAGTGAGTCAATTTTTTGCAGCTTAAAGTTCTGGTCGTGTTATTAACGCATACACTGTGCCAATCTTTGTTTGAAAATGCCACGCAGACTGAATCAAAAAAAGCCAAAAGTCAGCTCAGGATACATTTTAGGTCATTTTCTTAATCTTATATAACAAACTTGTGGAAGATGAAAAGAAAATATTTATAGATACATGTATATAATATTGAAGCCTAACGTTTTATTTCGCTACACAAATTTAATATTTATTAATGATAAATTTAAAAAAAAACTTATCTACGACAAACGTGGTGACTTTTTATTTGTTAACTTACCGTTTATTGATAGCAACATTCCTGCAGCTCCGGCGTATGCTTGTCGACTTCATTACGTTTTGCTAGATTTTCTATACCGAGAAATGCAGTTGACCTATAAACTACTCAAACAGGTTTTGTTGTACCTAGATTGATGTCATCTCCTCAAAAGTTATATGGTCGTCATAATTTACCTTCATTAATCGCTATGAGCACTCGATCCCTCAAATACAATCAGACATCTTGCCCGAGTCATAGGTAGTCTTTCCTTTTCCTGGATTCGACTTTTTCCTCGACATGATGATGAGTAACACGTGTCTAATTAGAGTCTTACTTATTTTTGTTTCGGTTCGGGCTACTCGCTTTCTGTATTTGGTTTTGCTTTACGTTGTATATGTTTGTGTATATCCGGATTGGCAATTACCCCTTGACTTCGGCTCCTGCTGTGCTGTGGGTTTCCTTGCTATTTTTCAGACTGCTGTGTAAGATGTGTGAAGTTGTGATAAAGCAAAGATATAATATCAATAACACTATATGAAAAGTATTGGTCTTAAATGTTTTCCTACCTGTTTAGCTCTACAGCCGGCATGAAATACAACTTGTAAATCAGGGTTTATAACTTTGTCTAAGTAGCACTTCTACAATATAAAAGAAAATGTGTTTTAGTAAATGTACAGAGTTAAGATTACTCAATAGTCTTCCAAAACGTGTAGAGTGCTTATACGTACATATTTTTAAATAATTTACATTGGCAGGTATTTTAAAAATATTACTTGTTTGTTTGTTTGTTTGTTTGAATTGTGTTTACTCTACTTTCAGCAATTTTTTCAGTTTGAAGATGGCGTCTTGTTTTTATTAGGGGAGGAATATGGTGTACCCGGAGAAAAACCCCGAAGTTCGGTTGGTAGGGCAACTGGCAAACCAGTTCAATTATGATTGCTTTAAAACAATAGGTTTAATAATGTTACTCTGACACTAACCTGTAACCTATGAACAATTATATTGACCATACAATTTCTTTCTGTTGAATGTAACAGGGGCAAACGTTTTTATTGACAGCAAAATCCATCTCTCAGCGAAGCCCGTTTCATTTAGTAAAGGTCTTAAGAAGCGTATCAGAAAAGAATACTAAAGACCGAGAAGGAAGAACTTAATTATCCTTAAATTTTAGAAGTGAAGAGTTGAATAATTTGTTTTACTGTGAGAACAAAAGGTAAGGAAAAGGTTTCGAATGATGAATGTTAATCTTTTTTTAGAATCCGTTTCGGATTAGCATCAAGGGCTCTTTTAAGAATTAATTAAAGTATGATTCTTTGCAGCCTTTATTTTATTTCAGTAAAAATTATCTCGAGCTGAATATAAACAAATTTAAATTTAATTTTTAAATATTTATTATGGGTTTAAGTCAAATTTTAACTCCATTATAGCAAAACAACAAAACGGTGTATGATTATATTTATTTTGTTTGAAAGGTGTTGAACGCCATTTTTAGTTATGCATAGCGGGGTTTTTTTGGGGGGGGGCGGGGGGGGGGGGGTAGGAGGCTAAGTAGGCGGAAAAAACCACGAACTTTGTCGGTGGAAAACAAACAATACATGTTTATGATTTGAACTATGAGAAATAGATTTCGCTCATGTGAGAAAATATATAAGGTTATGGTGACAATTGTGTCAAGATTTGAAACATTGCAGCATTTAAAATGCTAAGTTATATTAAATACTTCTTGTCCATCTGCGCACTGAATAATTTGTGAACAGCTGGTTATGCTGCTGGCACCCTGACATCTCAGACAGTCTAAACCTAAATAATAAATAAGTTGCGTCAAATTCTTGCAAAATTTAACTAACTATAACAGCTAGAACGATTATTGTGAAAGTTGATAAACAACTTTATAATAATTATTGATAATTTAGATTTTTAAGTAATCTGGAAGAAAGAGACACGATTCTAAGATCAAGTATACATTTATTTCTTTGCAACAAACTCTCTTATGAATTTGTTTTCATTTCTACTCATCTGCCCGTTTGAGAACCTCTGTAACATACATGGTAATAAAGCTCTTACACACTAAAGTACATTAATTGGTATGACGACAAATCCAACTACGTTAGTGTCTGTCCCCAATTAAATAGACAATCACATTATTACAGATATCAACATCTGCGTACTTTGATATTAAGCATTCTCAAATTGGTCTTTCTGTTAAAATGTCAGCATGACACAAATTGATCACCCAGTCAAAAAGTTGCCCGGGTGATATTTTGGTCAAAATGTTAATTTTCAAACATAAGGATAACATGATATCCAAACTTGCTGCGGTCGAATAAAGACACTGTTGTTGGCCAATAATCTACTCAAACAGTATTTTATTGTGCTTTTCTTTAGAAAACGAACCAAACATAAAGATCACAATTCAATTTATTACTAAAGAAAAAGCAGCAGAAAGTTACAAACTACTGTCTTTGAACGCTGACCATTATGTGGATTGGTTGACTTTTAATCCACATACAGGTAATTTATAATATACTTTTTAAAAAGGTTAAATGAATTAAATACCATATTTAAAAAATATATTGACATATGTTTTCAACGTTTTGCGTACTATTGGCAATTTCAGTATCTTTATTGACGATAGTGCCCTCCTTCAAAGGGCAAGTGTCTCACTGAGTTTCCGAAAAATAAAACCATCGATGAAATAGAATGACCAAGTTTGCCCAAGACTTAAACATACTTCGAACAAGCCGTTTCTGTACGTGTGGTATTTTCAAAACCGTTAGTGGCTTACTGCTGCATTTTCGCGATGGTCAAACTGCTTTTTGAAGACATTATAGGACTATAACATGTATAGACTATGAACTATCCTTAAGTGTGTTTTTGCATTCTGCTGCGCAGGGTTGTCTGACTAACTTGAGACTGATTTACCTAAACGCTTAAATGATTTTGAGAAAAAAACTAAATATTGTTTAATAATTCTTGAAACATATTTATTATGAATTTTTTATTTGTTATAAATAAACCAATTTATAAATTATTATCCTTTCAAATTATTTTGTCTAGTATGCATGCAATTATTGCTGTAGAAACTTTAGGTACAACCTGTTCAAACGATCTATTAAGCTATAATACACATCCTTACCCAGGCATAAATTCCAAACGCATACAGTAGCAGTTATGATAATACCTAAAGAAACAAAATACTGCAACCAATAAAGAACATTAAATATTAATGCATTAATTCGCGCAAATAAATTTTGTTTAAAGGTCACTTATTTTTAACCTGCAAACCATTTTTTTAAATGACGAACGATGTTTCTGTTGTTCCTTAACTGTAGAGGTAGCTAAATTTCCCTGTCCCCTTCATTCAATAACTTTAATATTTACTTAGATTTAATCAATTTAATTTACTTTACTTTAGTAAGGCTATGATAAAATATGTTAAACAAAGTGATAGTTATAGAAAGTTTGTTCCTTTCATTAATTAACTATATGTATATCTTGATAGAAAAATTATAAAAAAGGGAAAACATACCTTCCTAAGCAAACGAAATTGTTCATCAATTCTTTTAAAAAAAGAAAGTAACCTCTGAAGTGTTCAATTGAAGTCAGTGCAAAAATAAATTGTCTTATTTTTTGTATGTTTTAGAAACATATGCATTTTGAATTACATATAAAATAAAACACAATTTTAGTCTTACTTAATAAAACGTTCCTGGAACCCATGTCTACTCTATTGACAATAAGGGCACTGTCAGCCGGTATGTTAAAGATAACTGCCATGATAAGCTTTGAAACTTGATAAGCCATGATACTTAAAGTAAATTCTCTGGTGACAATGAATCAATATTTTTACGGCATGCTTTCAACTTTGGTATCACTCTTTAGAACTGTAGAACACTGAACGTCTAGACAAAATTTTGCGTAAGTCGACTATTGTTACAAGGGATATAATTCATTATTAACTCCGTAAGAAAGTAGTAGCGAATGCAAACTCCAGGTCGTTCCAGCTCTGATTAGCACAATACTCTACTGTAGTATTACCTTCAATAATTTTATTGATCATGTCTTAATACTGTTAGCTTAATACTGTAAGCAACAAAAAAAAATTGATGTTTTTTATAATTTAAGATAGCAGTTACTTTTTAATAGGAAGTCCAAATTTAAACGTTTCCACGTACATGAAGATAGGGCTCAAAGAAAGAGTCCTTGTATTTTACATGTAGTTGCATAGATATCCCGGGATAAGTACATCTTAATAATTGACTACATTGATGTACCAAAGCCCTAGTGCCCTTTATATGTGCAGATCAAGACATAGTCTAGTTGTCTATTCTATTCTTTGATGACAAGACAACCGAAATGGTAGTTAAATACTGATCCAAAGCTGTGCGCATTGCATTTCAAGACTTAGCACAATGTTCTAGCAAAACTCAAAGGAACCTGCTTATCGCTTTCAAGATCAGTCGATTTAGATACGTGTACATGAAACTTACGGCTAGGATAGACAAAAGTAGTTGTTAGTTTACCAAGTAACTTTTTCTTTAAATATTGATGTCAGATTATGCATTTTATATATATACCTTTAGCATAAATTGTTAGTACATTAAATTTCATTTCTCACTATTTACTAGAACGTGAAATGCGGCTCCAAATCAATTTAATACAAAAATGTTATCTACGTTAGATATTTTTTTAATTTTACAATCTCTAGCTCCAGCGCACCTTGTTTTAGTCTACATTAGATATATCTGCAATGATATCGTGTATTAGTACATAATGTATGCTGGTCCAGTTTTTTTATAACAAGGCAAGACTATTAATTAGAAAAGGAGCAAAGAAACCTACCGAACAACAAGAGCCAAGAGTGAAAGGAAGCTACAAATCCGGATATAGACAAAGGCAACACAAAAACCAAAAATACAAAAAACAGAAAGAGAGTTAACCGAACCCAATAAAAGCCATGGGTGCTCTCGGGTGTTCCGGACGAATAAGCAGTGTCTGCCTCTAATAAGACGAGTTATTTATTGTCATGTCTAGGGAAAAGACAAAGCCAGGAATAGGAAACACCATCTGGACTCGTCGAAAATGTCAGATCGTATTTGAGACACTGATTTCCCATAACACAGATCGGTTTAAAAAAATGGAATACTGGTCGCAGGATCTAGAATAACGTACAAGTTGTAAAATGGACCCACCATACGCTGGAGCTGCTGTAATGGTGCTTTCGGTGAACGGAAAGTTGACAATTGGAAAGCTGAAGTCTTCACGTTTGTCGTAGAGTCCAGTTTGTAGTTTTCCTAAGTCTATTTCTAGAAGTAAGTCTAAGTAAGAGACTGACCATAGTGTATTGGTGGGTCTTTTATTTCAAGCTCGCTAAGCTAGATTGAATGTAAATAGTCATCATTTTTAGCATTGTTGAGGACAAAACATCATCAATATAGTGGAATGTTAAATTGTAGGTCTGGGACAGTGTTTTTTCTTTCTTCTTCGGCAGGCCTTCTAGGAACTCAGCTCATAAGAGTACTAAAAAAGGTTGGCAAGGAGAGTAGCACAATTAGTACCCATTGGAATACCAACAGTTTGCTGCAACGACATGTCCTACAAACATGACTAATATGTGGTCAATCAGAAAATCTAACATATGACAGATTTAGTCTTCAGTATATTAAGTATTATTTATAATCAAATTTGTGGATGCTTCTAATTATCACGTTCTGAATATAGCTAAAATACTGCTTGCTGGACGTAAAACAACAATCAATCAATCAAGCAATCAATCAAATGTTAAAAAAATCAAAATTAGGTATTTGCAAATAGAACCAGATTTGGATTTGCATTAATTAAATTGTGTTTTCACTAAAAAATAAAAAATCTAAATTATCAACACAATATAACGCTTTTATAGTGATAAATTTGTCTAGTAATATATATATATATATCATGTTAATTGTCCAACTTTCTGCAGAAAACTGTCAGTTAATTTTGATTCTTACTCAGCCGGCCGCCAATAAGGCTCGAACCAGCAACGTCAGACTTAACAAGACATTGAACATAATAGATGACTTACTTCCTTACCAAATCATTAGCATTTAAAGTTTACTGCTTAGAAACTAGACTTTGTCAAATGTAAAAAAGTGTGTGTAAAAACCTCAATGATATATTTTATGATTTAATTTAACACTAAGGCCACACAGAATTAATTTCTTGTTCTTCGGACTTTAACTTTGAAAATAAGGAGCGAGCGAGCGAAATTTTTTTTATTAATTTTTTTTGAAATTCTGATTTTGTGGAGCGAATGATTTTTTTTCAAGGCGAGCGACATGTTTTTAATTTTTTAAAAAGATTTTTTCCAAGTTTTCATGGTTAAACTGATGCGACCGATCGATTTTTTTTTATTTTGAAGAAAATAACTGAACTTTAAAAAAAAATGTATTTGATATTAAACAACTTGTTCTCAGTGTTTCATGACTTAATTGATTGATTAGTTAGTTATATAGCAGAAAAGAACTTGTAAAAAGATGCTGCCTTGGCTTTCTATCAATAGGTACAGACTGACCAACAGACAGCCCACACCACTATTCAGTTATGTCTCCAAATCTTTTTGGCAAGGCATACTTTCAAGATTGATTAAA
The DNA here is from genome assembly GCA_944474755.1 of Limnoperna fortunei. Classification (NCBI taxonomy): domain Eukaryota; kingdom Metazoa; phylum Mollusca; class Bivalvia; order Mytilida; family Modiolidae; genus Limnoperna; species Limnoperna fortunei. The sequence goes on along the minus strand of OX104117.1, from coordinate 80,570,500 downwards.
AAGAAATAATAAAAGACTACCTGTCCAGGGACAATCTATACTAGTATTAAATTTTGGATGTCTAAAATAAAGATAAAGAATTAAGATTTATTAAGAAAAGATGAAAATAACTAATCTTCCTTTCCTATTCTAATTTGGTCTTTTTTGTTTTGTTTCATTGAAATTTGGATACATCTAAATCTAACTTTTCCATAACTTCTATTCGTTTTATAAATAATGAAAACTACATTGTTTTGCATGCATTGTTGTTATATTTAAATATGCGTTCTATGTATGCATTAATATGTAAAATGCAAAAATAACGACTCGTAGGCAAGCAATCATATTTAACGTCCAGCGAGAAGTATAGACGAAATTCTCACGACAAAAAATTGTGGTTCTGTCCTAACGGTTGTGTGATGGAACTCGATTGTAACGTTTTTATGTGTTCCGATAAATGTCCCACGGTAGCAAGTCACGTCGTGTACATTCTTTCTCTGTATTTTATTAAATATCCGCAATTAAAAATTTGAAAAGAATAAATTATTACACAACGGTTTACCGTTCATGCATTCGGTATATTTGTTACATAGTAACATAGTAACAAATACCGAATTCCACAATAAGCACTGACTCGGAAAAATTAGAGCTTTTTCTAATATCAATATTCAAAATGTTCCCTGTAGTTTGAAATTTGTGTTTTGAATCTTATGGGTTAACAACGTAAAAGTTCAATTTACAACTTTTTATAGATAACAAGGTGCTTACAAATCGAACGACACCTGTGTCATTGCCAGAATTGTTGTTATCATTCATTACTTGAACTTAAAAACGCAACTCTTATAGTTATCAGTGAGCGATCACTCGGCTATTTACCAGAGGTGAAATAGCAGACAAAAAGATCCTTCCTATTATTGCATCTATGAAATGACGGATAAGTAAAATTTGAGTAATTCTATGGATTGATGGTATTAATCAGTGTAATCGATAGAATATACCAAATGTTTTAAATCGACAACGTATGCCGGTTAAACTTTAAATTATATTATTATTATCAGGACGATTTCAATATACCAATCAATTATTTTCACATTATGCAATAATATTTCTGCATTCTCCACATTTAAAGTACATGTATATCATATGTTTTTGATATTCAAATTGAGATGATCCCTAGTAAATTGTCTGGTCCCAGTCAAGAATGATTAGCCATCAAAGAGTTAATTTTATACATTTAGTGACGAATTTTCCTGAGCAGAGTCTGGTCAACGTTCTGGTCTCTTCTCTCATTCTGGAAATTACACCGAATCTGACCATAAGTTACAAGATAGGTGTCACTAGTAAAGCCGGATATGCTTCACCTATTTTAACTTCTGATATAACTATTATTCAGAGGGCTTCATGTTCCTTTTTTGTTTGTTGTATGTTTTAATAGTTCTTTCTTCTTGCGTTCGTGAGTTTTAAGCAAGACTTTTCTTTGTAGTTTTGTACATTATTTATTCTAATACATCTTTGCATCGATATCTTCTGATTAAATTGTTTATGAGTAAGCTACTTGCGTTGTGTGTCCGCTTGTTTTGTTGTTGTCCCCTCTTTGTTTACGGTTTTTGTGTCGTTGACTAATTGTCTATTGAAAACTCTATTACTCATCTTTGTTCTATTTTTTTGTTATGGCGATGTTGACGTTCAGAAAACGAACGTCATCATTACTATCCTCGTCTTATAGATTTGGCAGCAATCCGACGAAGTCAACGTAAACAATTTGTGCTAACATGTATACCTGAAGGTTGAGAATTTGTAGCGAAGGAGTGTTAACAGACAATGACAATTGAAATGTAATTGCATCAGTACCTTTTAACTTATGGTGTCAATAATTTCGGGATCACTCTTTAACGGCGGTTTAAATGTCACAGTATCTTTTATTGCTCCAATGTCAAACTGTTAATAGTAGCAAATTGCTCCTGAGATTTAGATTTCCGATACCTTTTGACCATATTCAAGTGATTGTTTGAGGTGGGCATATCTCTGTTGTTGTGGTCAAAAAAGAAAGATTGTGTGTTTTGCGACTAGATAATTCCATATAAGATTCCTTAATTTGCTTCAATAAGGAGGACGCAATTTCGTCGGCATAGGGCAAAGTATGGGTAAATGCAGATTCATAGTTTGTGTTGGTTTGCTTGAACCATTTCGGTGCTAGCAAATTTGTAGTTTTGGACTCAATTTCGTCTGATTGGCACGATGAGCCATTCCCGCCTGAATTGACAACTCTGGAGTTTCGTTTGGTGACGTGGCGACCCGGAATGATCAAACCTCATATAAAACAGAAAAAGTATAGCTGTCTGTAAATTCATGATAACTGTTAAATGAATATATGATGATAAAAGATAATACGGGCAATTTATGAGCAAAGCATGATATAAGAATGTAGCATATGACAACGGCTCTGTAAATGACCTTTGACTGAGGGAGAGGAAATGAGTTCTTATTTTGATATTTGGCTGTAGCAGTCAGATAGCAGCTGGACAGTGGATTTATTATTCAATGGAATTTAGATATTAGAGCTGTATTTAAAAGGCGGTTTTATGCAGAATTGATAAATAAATTTATTTATATAATTTGTTAAATGTATTGGTTATTTTTCAGCTGATTGTGCAAAGCCAATTTCTAGACTATTTTATGGGTGTTAGTGAGTTTCCTTGAGTACCCTTCTGGGTTATAATTGATATAATTAAAATTATTTCGCTCGTTTTAAGGGGTCTCTCATTACTCCACGAAATTTGGTGACTCAGTCAGAGCAAAACATGTTAATAGTTTCCCCAATACGCAAATATTTAAGAGGCCGTTGTCATATGAGCGTACCGTAACTTATACTATAATCGACCATAAAAACAAAAGGTCATGGGGCTAAACTGCCCACATGTTACAACATCGTTATATAAATTACAACTATAAAACATACCGAGCTAAACGTACTATTGCTTTTATTTCAACAAAAGCTCAATTCATTACGCCAGACGCGCGTTTCGTCTACTTAAGACTTATATATAAAATATATAAATATAAAGAGTCTAAAAGAAAGCTGCTAAAGCAGTACACTTATTTAGTATCGGATCGACAAACATGACGCTATGGAATAATTTTTTTTCATGGAATAATATTTTTTTTAGACTCGTTATATGATATTTTGAACTGCCTGTATTGTGTATTTACTCGATCCCAGTGGACTTTTATTATTCCATCTCCCAATGAAAAAAAATATTATTCCATCTCACAAAGAAGAATATCTTAAACATTTAGAGTTAAACGTCACTGATGAGTCTTAAGTAGGCGAAACAAGCGTCAGCGTAATGAATTTGTCACCTTGATAATTTGGTTACATCTTGTTGGAATATTTGAGCAAAGCCAAGTAACAGCACGACACGTCCGCGGTTAGCAGACTGAGAAGCAATTATTAAAAAGTTTTGGGTTCAGTTGAAATGAGAAAGTTTAAGATGAATATGTTATGATTGGTTACATATATATATCAATATATATATATCTATCTATCAAGCACGTTTTGGACTCGCTGCTGCAGCGCTACAACTTTTGGCATAAATCAACAGACCATTATCATCATGATGAACCATATCGGCATTCAACAAATATTTTTGTATTGGACCATAAACCTCTGTGGAGCCAAAATGTTACTGAGAAGTGCATAAATTCTTTCTATTGACTTACATCACTATAATTAATGCTTTCCACTTTCCGCGTGGATAGCCTTTCTGTTATTCTTCTGTTTCCAAGCGGAAAGACTTATTGTTTTTTGTCTGTTTCTTATTATTCCTCCGCCAAGTTTTTATTATCCCATTATAAATTTTGTTTCGCGACATGTCGTAAAGACATTGTGTACTATGGATGTATTAGACATTACTCTGTCGCAGTTAACCCTGTCACACCGAACACTTGTTCTTTACGGAGTAATTTCCCCTGTCACAAAAAACCTTGTTATCAGATTAATTAAGAAGCCGTAAAAGATGTCGCAATAAAAGTTGTTGCAAAATGGTCAGCAAAATGGTCAGCTATTGATTGTGACAATTTGTTACATATCGCACAAATGATTTTGACGACTCCTTATAAGAGTTATTTCCCCTTTAATATCGGAAGCACATTTTGTAGCATTGTTACTCGTGAACCAGAGGTGATAGAGACTTGGGATTTCACAGTTGGTCATAATAGATCTTGACCTTGAAAAAGGTCACAAGTCAAAGGTTAAGGTCCGATTCTAAATTTTGACCTTGTGGTGTATGCGATTCTCCTGAACCATGAGAGCTACAGAAACAAATCTTGTACAAAAATGTAGAACATCTTAAGGTCTTGAAAGGTTTGATTGTTTACATGGTTTGATTTTGAACGCGTTATTTGCCCAAGACCAATAAAATGTATTGTGAATTTCATTATGTCACGATATCTCAGTAACTATAACAGAAATATATATGAAACCTTATATCATTGGTCATCATTGACCTTGACTTTGAAAATAGCCACAAGGTCAAAGGTCAAGGTCACATTTTAAATTTTGACATTTTCTTGTCTTCGCTATTTCTTTGAAACGGGAAACGATAGGCTATAACTTATAACGGATAAAATGGTTTTTCTTTCGTTTGTTTATTTTGAAAAGAAGATTCAATTTCCATATAACCAGAGTCAAGGTCAAGGTCATTTTTGCAATAAGTGGAAAGCCTCTCATTTGTTAGGTACAACCAGTGAACGTATATTATTATAATTATCTTGCGTCTGCTGTGTATACCTCGGCAACATTTGGCCAATAATGGCAAGTATTTATATAGTTAGGAAAGCTTATGACATCACTTGCTAGCTTATCAACATCGGGGATGAAAATGGTTACTTTCTATCGCAAGGAAAATCAAGAACAATTTATATAAATATGAGCAATACTAATAAAATATTATTTACTCTTATACACTTTTTGGAGCAAAGATTTCGCCTGTGATGATCTTAAAAATTTGATTGATGCTTAAATTAATTCAAACAATTTCGAAAAGTCGATATCATATCACTGTTTATTATATTTTGGTTTTATTGTTCTATGCTCTTCATATTCATATAGTGTTTGGTATTTTTGATCTTTTGGGTAGAACTGCTCTGATGAGTCTTGAATAGACGAAACGCACGTCAGGCGTAGCAAAATATATTGCCTGGAACTTTGTTGCATTTTTTATTTATTCAGGAATTTTGTATCACTGATAACCACGAATGATCATTCTTGACTATCTAGGCACTTGTAGCGTCTCTTTTCAGATTTTCCAACAAAATGTCATGAAAACCGACCGAACTACGAGAGCCAAAAGTCAAGTGACAGTTAGAAATCCTGATACAGACAAGCGCAACACAAAAAACTGAAAAAGGTTAACCCGAACCCAGTAAAAACGTGGGTGCACTCCGTTGCTCCGGACTAGTAAGCAGTGATTGCCTCTAATTAGTCACATCCAGGAGTAGGAAAGACAACCTATGACTCAGCAAAAATATCAGATCGTATTTGAGACACTGATTTCCCATAACGACCAATTAAGTCATGGTGACGACCATAGAACTATTGGAGAGATAACATCAACCTAGGTACCCCAAACCTTTGTTTGAGTAGTTAAGCAGTCAACGGCAGTGATCGGTCAAGAAAATCGGAATACCGTTCGCAGGATCTAGAATAGCGTATAAGTTGTGAAATGTACACACTATACGCTGGAGCTGCTGCTGTCCATGAACGGGAAGTTCTGCTGCATAACCACCATACATTTTGAAACATTATTGTCCTGTAACTCCTGTAAAATCAACATGTTAAGAGAATGTGTATACTATGCTCTATGGCTGAAACATATACAGTATAACACCAATTATTCATGAAAAGTTGTGTTTACAATTCATAATTATAATGAAAACCAAGTTTAAAAACTAATGCATAAATTGTACATGCTACTATTTTATCATCATGTCGTACCTTAATCATATTTATATCTCTGTAAATCTAAATTCGTCGCATTCTCATTGCCCTATTTTACTTTGAGTTTAAGTTGCCTAGTGTAAAATTTCATTTGATCGGAACCGATAAAATCTTGAAAAAGATTCATGTGCCTCATAGTAATAAGTGAGACGGTGTTTGCGTTTCATACATGTATTTTGTTTAAAACAAAACACTGTACTCTAAAAATCTATAATCTTTAAATTAACAAAAAAAATCAAACCACATTCCTAACCCTACAAAGATCTATTTCAGTAATGTCTAACATGTTGTTCATTAATCATATATACGCAATTAAAATAGCTTTCTCATTTTTATTAATGATTCGTATATATGAGGTATCGTTCTTTGTGTCAATGTGACAAGTACTGTAAACGTTGAATATTTGATGTGAACTACAAAAAGGCAAAAAAGGGAAAAGGGAAAGACCTGTGTAAAAAATAAGCTACAATCAACACCTTGCTAATAGGTGATTGACTTTAGACTTAAGACTTGAACATTATACGTTTGACTGTTCCATTGTATAAAATAAAGCTTGTTATCACTACAACATAATGCAAATTAATGCATTAAACATCTATCGTAGTTAATAGTGTTCTTAATTTTTTTTTGCCTCACAATACGTTTGCCATTATTACTTAAAGCAAGGACCTCTATGGCCGAATGATTAAGTTCGTCTGCTATTGATCACGAGGTCTGTCAATACTGAGATTGCGGGTTCGAGTCTCTGCGAAAATAGTGCACTCGACTCCAATCTAAACTGACACGGATTGCTAGTTTTCCTACAGAATATCGGGAGTTTCATATGGGAAATCCAGCATCCAGTCCCAATTAAAACTGGACGCCAAAATTGCAGAAGGGTGATTTAAATACAATACAAACAAACAAACAAATTATTACTTAACCCACCTAGACTTTACTGCAATATCTTGTATTAACAATATTTTATTTAATAATCACACAATTGTACAATAAAGTAAACATGGCATTTAAGAAAAATATTTCAAAAAGCAACATACTCATTAAAATTCGTTTCCGTAGATATATTACTACATCTAAAAGGTGCATATATGTGCCGTACGTAAGAATCAATTACATTACACTGAAGTTCTATATATTGAATTATGTCTAAATATTAAAAAGGTCACGTAGTTTTTATGATACAAAAAATTAGTCAGGTATAATTTAACTTTATTTTATCTTTATACCACTTACCTTTGTTTAGAACTAAAAAAAGGTCAGATAGTTCCAAACCATGACACACATTGAAGATAAGAATATTTATGTTAAACTGTAAAATCCTAGCCATATTAATTCAGGCAATAGGTTACAGCACTGTTTACATAAAAACGTATGTATGATATACTTTTCATTCTCAAAATTCATTTGAAATATGTGTTGTGTTTAAGGACCATAGTGCAATGTACCCTAACAATGCATAGATAGTGGGGGCATTTTCGTCATTACATGTTACATGAAGGAGATTTATTTGCCTAAAATACAAGAATAAGGTAACGTTTGAAATTCGGAATGTTTTTAGGCCATGTATGCAGTAATGCATGATGGAACGACAATATATATCAGCTTCGTAAAGAACTATTTAATTTTCTTGAGGAAACAGGTATTTACTATGTTGCTGTAGTAATACCGAACATAAATGAATTTGTTTTCTGTTTTGTGTTTATGAGAATTTCATATTCACCAAATAGCTCTACTTATTACTAAAAGGGCCTCGATGGCCAAGGAAGTAAGTCATCTACTATTGATCTCGATGTGCCTATCAAACTGAGGTTTTGGGGTTCAAGTGTTACCGTGGGCAGGTTGTGCAGGGGGTTTTCACATTGCATATAAAACTTGGATCAACAATGGAGTTTAACAATTATTTAAATTGGCGTTAAACATTATTCATATAAAAAAATTAAAAAGAACAATAATAAAGTTGAAGTCGTGTCTTAACAATGTGTAATATATTAGAATTTAGAAATGATTATTTTTTGCCTGTACGCTTTTGTGTATCCATTTTCTTTTCACATCCACTCGAAAAGACTCTTTTTGTTTCGTCCAATTTCATCAGTTATCAAACAATATGTCTAAGAAAACAGTGTTGTCTCAGTTTGAATATGATAAATGAAGTGTGAGTGTCATACAGATAACCACCACAACCCTTTAATGTCAATTGTTTTGTCTAATCGACCTTATTCTTACATATAATATGACTATAAAAATTTCGTTGACAATTAGAGACCTTGTTTCACATCCGAAGCATACTTTGCTTTTTGTTCTTAATGTTGTTTAGATTTTAGGACTGTCCAACTAATGCGTTTGTATTTGACAACGAACTATCTATAGAAATACAATTGAACTGAATAGAAAACATATGACATTAAAATGATATTATAAACTTTACTTTGTGAGCCTACTGATCTTAGCTTCTGGTAATAGACATAATTAAGTTAATTAATTCACAATAATATTATTTTCTTGTCATAAACTAAATAAAAAGATTAAAAAATTATTCATCGTGCAAAATATCATCTGACATTCATGTTCAAACTCTATATTCTGGTGATAACTATAAGCTATTCTCTTTGAAATAATATAAAAATGGAAAAAGACCTCCAGCTTAATAGCATATCATACTCTGTTAAATCCCTAAGGTCATTTATCAACTAGAAATCAACTGGTTTAGAATGTCCATGAGCACAAATGTATCATCAGCCTTTAAAAAGTATGAAGTATGAAGTACGAGTATATAGAGACAAAAAGAAATGAGTTATTTTTCTTAGACCAGAAAATTTCATTATTGTCAAATTTAAAAATTTATAAAGTGGCAAAACTTCAATAATATTTTTTCGGATCATCCTGAAAATTGAACTTGACCTGTGTTTTATTGTACTGAACAGCTGTGCAAAATTTTATTCGAATCCCTTGAGGCGTTTTCGAGTTATCATCTGGAAACCTTCGGGGGACGGACGAACGGACGGATTGACACCGAACAAAACTGAAGGTATAACATAATACAACGCCACTTCGTGTGGCGGGGTATAAAAACGAGCCTGAAACTAAAGTGCTTTTTCCAGAGTAGCCATAAATGAACTTTCACATTTTTCAATATATAATGGTACATGTATTTTGTCACTGATCAACTCAACCAGTTAAGTGTTTTTTTACATTTGATATACCTTTGCAAGCTTGAAATTTATTTTTAGACCGAACTGACACTTAGACATGCGTCTGGAAATATAGATGGGAGCTAGATTCTACCATAAACCTGTTGACTATAACATGACAATTATTAACTCATAATTCTATTCATGCTGTAATTTATTTATATTAAGTGCTTTGATTGGATAAAAACATTTAAATGGCGTCTTCTCAGATAATTTATATATCGATATTTCCTCTGAGCGGACTACTTTCAGTATCCAAAGTAAACAAGATGGCGTCCTCCTAACGTATCGTCAGGGAGAGGGGACAATTTTTTCTCTGCCCCAATGATTTCCAATGAAATCGATTGAGATTTCAAATAAATATATAATATAAATACAATTTAGTGTTTCATTTTTTTTTCATATCAATATATAAAGAACCGCGATTCCTTTGGTACAATGTTTTGCATATCCCTACGTTTTCCGGTCTAGGTACGTTTTGAGGTCTAGATAGGTTTCTGTAACTGTTTTTGCTGTTTTAAAAACCGCAACGATTATTTTACAGAATTATAAGGATTAAACACTGGGTTTTAGGAAATTATCAATGTGTAAAATCCGGCGACTCACTCACAAACTTGACATAAAGTCCTTCGGACTTTATTTAGTTTGTGAGTTAGTCGCCGGAGTTTACACATTAAAAATTTCCTAAAACCCAGTGTTTAATCCTATATTATTAAGCAAGACAAGCCCAGTAATACATTGCGTGTAGGTTAAGATAGACCTTGCGATCATTATTTTCATGACCTCTTAGACATCTCAAATGATGGTTTAATGCACCTTAATTTATTGTTTGTTTTAAAATCGAGCTTGCGACGATTTTCACTATATTACGGGTCCAGTTTCTTTATTCGAAAGAATGCACGAGTACCCAGTGAAAATCCCATACCATCGACAGACAGGAAAACTGGTTATCTTTAGCAGTTATGGTCGTTGCTCACAGTAAGGCTCGAATCCACAATCTTAGGGTTGATAATCACGTTAACTAACTACTGAGGTCCGCTTAACTTGTAAACTCTTTAGAAGTTTTATAACTGTTACCATGACTTTAGTTATGATAAATTATATTTCTTAAATATTTCTTTGAGTCATAAATAGTTTTGTTCACATGATTCAACTTTCTCTGTGCATGACTATGAGTAATTGACAGGCGTCTAATTTGAGGGAGGCACTGTAGTTTCTACCGTAGCACCTGAATGCACCCATGGTATTATAGGGTTCGGGCAACTCACTTTCTGTTTTGTGCTTTTGATTTATGTTTCGTGTTGCATATGTTTGACTTAATCCTGGATTGGTAAGCGTCCCTTGACTGAAGGCTCTTGTTTTTTTAGAATACGTAATTGATAACCATAAGAGATCAGTGCGATTAGTCCAATCGGTTTATTCCAATCCTGCCAATTCAGGGATGAACCTCTTATGTTTGTGTATATCAGGTAGATACGCTTAAAACCGCTTTGAGTACCAGTACATATCTTAAGTCTTAAACATGACTTTATTGACAGAGAAAAAATAAATAAACGTATCAGTACTTAAATGTGTTTTTCTTTGGTGCACGGTTAAATATATTTATGTAATATATTTATTCTTTTTTCATATACAGTTCAAATGATCGAAGAACATGAACGTTTGTTTATACCTCGTGCTTTGGTATTAGACCGCGTTGTATAAAACCATAAACATGTTTTTTATTCTACACTTGCTTTGTAGGTATTATTTCATCAATAATCTCATGTCCAAACAGTTCAATAAATTGCCCATAGATTTTACTTGTTGGATTTAGCTGTAAATAACAATGTATTTCATTTTACTTTTAGAAGTTTAAATGATTGGAAAGAAGCATATCGCAGGTAATTTTATATTTTGTTTACATATAACATTCACGTTATAAATAAAACATGTTTGCATGTTGTAATAATATTTTAAAACTCTAATCTCAAACATAAGACATTTTTTGTGGTATATCCTACAACCAAATATGCTAATGTCACATGCATTGCACATGTCTGGTGAAATGCTAGTCTCGGCGTGAGAGGTAAATGCCCTATCTGTAGTCATGGGAATGTATAGATGGAAACTACATAGTTCCCATTGTATCAAATGAAGAGTTCTAAAGTAACGAAAATTAGACATATTCTGAAGGATGTTTACTTCTTGTTTAATAATTTTGGAAATATTCTAAAGAGAAAAATATTATTATTAGACAAAGTTAGAAAATAATATTTTTTTCAGAAGTGGCGTTGGTCTTGGCTGTATTTATCCGAACACAAGTTAATGGTTAGTTTCCAAATTTACTTTATCAACTTATATAATGTGCTTTGTTTTACTTATACATAATTTTACGTTAACAAATTACACTCCAAGAGAAGAGTCGATTTCGCATTCAAAATTCATACATGTTTGTAAGCTAATTTATTATAGTAAAAATTATTATTACTCAGTTTTCACCTGTAGTAGAAATTTTAATCAATTATTTTTATGCGAAAGAAAACAACAAAATGCTTTAGACTTACATATACGAACTAATTAGCAATTTTTATTCTCAACTGACTAAATGTAAACAATGATATTTCTTTTGCCATCATTTGACCAAACATGCTACATGTATCTTTGGTACATGGAAGGTCATATCATATTTATACCAATCATTCATATCTCCAACTAAGACGTTCGCCGTCACGAAAATAAAAAATTCTTTACACTGATCGCGCTTAATTTTTCAACTAAAACATTTCAAATAAAAAATGCAATGCACAATGTACTATTAATAAGTGTTTTTTTCGTTACACATTTCAATCTTTATATATATCCATCACTATCGACGCCAATTTGCATCTACAATCAAAGATATATGTTGATTTCTTAAGTTCATAAACTAATTAAAAATCCAACAATTGTACACGTTCATGTGTTTGTGTGTGTGTGTGTATAATCTGGTATAATACGATATAGCCTATTTTTATTACATGAGATATTTAATTCGTATCCCTATTTATTTTTTGTCGCATGACGAGTGGGTCGATGACTTATGGGTAATAAGTCATCGACCCACTCGTCATGCGACAAAAAATAAATAGGGATACGAATTAAATATCTCGTGTAATAGGGGTACTACGCATAAACAATTTATACTGTCTACGGATCGCCCAACACAAATATCTGCACTCTTGAGCATGACCTACAGTATAAAATGGGTTTGAACTAAGCGTTTTGTTTTACTTCGTTATTTCCGGTTGTTGGAAGTTTGACAACTAAATATCTTGAGTTGCTGGCTTTCATAATATTTTTTATAATATTAGGTTTGGAATGCCTCACGTGTAATGGAGCCCTAAATATTTCCGACTGTCTACTGGTACCCCATAAGGCTATATGTAAAGATGGCCTAGAGGTAATGCTTCAGTACCAAAGGCATAATTAAGTCTAATGTAATATGCAATATCGTCTATATGTATATCAGTTTTAATAATCAAAGGAATTCTGAGCACTACCGAACTTTGGCAGAAAATTGCAATCATTACCAATAAAAGTTGCAGACAAACACATTTCTTTCGACCCGTTAGATGTAACAAGTATAATGTTTGTCAGAAAGAAAAAATCGCAAATCAAATTAAAATGGTACATAGAAACGGGCACGCAATAATCAACTACAACATCAACGTAGAAAAGTCTTGATTGGCATAAAGAACTAGCCTGAATTAGGGCTACTTATGTGTTCCGGAAGGATAAATAGATTAGTTAGATCAATCACGGTGTTACGTGAGATATTGATTAGTTTAAAACAAACTAGAACCTACCGAAACAGATATCAAATTGATAAAAAAACAAAATTGTAATCTGATCCTTATTCGTATATATAAAACCTACAATCCGTAGCATTCAACCATTAAGTAAATATAAATTTAATCTCCTAAACAAAGTTATTCAATAACATTTATTTATATTACCATGATATGCCGTTCAAACAGAACAGATACCGTTTTTATGATGATATAGAATGGTTTAGTTGATATTATCAGCAATATTTTTTACTCAAGTATGCCATTTCGTTTCATATTCATTCTGATAAAAATATTTGCAATAAACTCCTAAAAATGGAACTGAATAACTGGACCATAAGTTGTTTAGAAAAAAAAGCATATAGATCACACGCCCTTTGCGAAGTCCTTATGTAAATGAAAACGTTTCTTGTGAAACAATATCTTTTTTCAGGCGTACTACATATTTATACAGTTATCAGTTTTTACATAAACTAATAGGAACTAAAACGATTATTGTCTTTTTATACACTGAATTAGCCAGTGACTTTATTGTTTTAATTATGCAGCAATGTTATCTCGACATTGTCACTAATCCAGATTTGAGTGTCGTCTTTAATGCGGGTTGTAGATCAAAAATGGTAAGTACATGTAATATGGTGACGGCTTTTGTTATGTAACATAAATCTTAACCTTGGTATCTTTGTTGAAATTTTATTTAGAAACGTTCTACTTTTATTTCCTAGCTTGTTCAATATTTGTGTATCGATCAGTGCAAATCAAAAACTAAGATAGCATGTTATAATATTCTCTATGTTTTAATATGAGTTGTGAAAAAGATCGTTTGGCAGAATGTGGTACGTGAAGAATTTGACAATATTTAGTCTAAGCAATAGTAAGAAAATTGTGATGAGATTGATCTGGTATGTCTTATTTACCAGCTGTAAACAGTATAATCAACTTATTTTTTTTTAAATTCCAAATAGTTCAATAATAATAATAATAATAATAATAATAATAATAATAATAATAATAATAATAATAATAATAATAATAATAATAATAATAACAATAATAATAATAATAATAATACCCTTTGCTGTCATATCTCATGAAATATGGACATATTTATAGGTTTATTCAGATTGGAGTCAAATGAATTTTCAGTCATTTATTGACACGCAGGGGATCAATAGATGACTACTAAATACCTTAATGATACAAAAAGGACCAGCCCATTAGTTTTAGATAAATGTAAATGTTAATAGATGAATAAAAATTGTAATTTTAAATCAAAGTCAAATTACTTTATATGTCGCACACAAATCTAGCTTAACATATGAATTATTACCGAAACGTTGATGATAAATCGTTAATACTAAAATATCAGTTTAAAAGAAATATTAGATATATGCAATGAAAGGATTCGTGCTTTTTGGAAGGATGTATCCACCATTTTGACACCTTAATCAGCTGCCATAATTCCTTTTCATACAGTCATAAAACGAAATGTTGCGTCTAAGGTCGTGCGTCTAAACGATGACCAAACAAGTTCAATCGTTCTGCACACGAAAAGAACACGATCGAGCATTACATTTTTTAATTTGACCTCTACACTTTTTAGCAACTTTAACTTAAACATTGTAAATTTAAAAACAATCGATATTACTTTTTATAAACCCTGCCATTATTTAAACGTAATCCTGTTGAAATATATAAAGTATTGCAGAAACCAGTTTACAAACATGCAAAAAATTATAACGAAAATAGGACTAGACTGACTTCTTATATTTTGACTTTGACAATGGTGTAGGTCGACAATGGACAGCAGTGAAGATCCTATGCAACGTCTGTAATAATTACTGCGATTTGACTTTTAATTACTTCATTGAAACAAGAGGGATAACTCGTATAAATGCTCATTTGAAATATCTTACTACTTAAAGGCCTTTAATATTATTACATTTGGTCTTGTTTCAATTGTATGTGTCTTATAGCGAAGGATAAGTTCTTCATTCTACATTATGTCAAATAGTTAAACGTCAAAGACAATGATGACCACTGGGGTTCTCTCCGGGTACTCCGACTTCCTCCCCCAATAAAATCTGGACGCCATGAAATAGCTGAAAAATTGCTGAAAGTGGCGTTAAAACACCATTCACACACACACACAATGATGACCAAACGTGAATAAACCAAATATTAATCAGATCGGAGTTATGTGTTAGGCATGACCCCTTTCCATCCTTCTTGTAGGATTATGATCTCCTCGGCTGATTTTACCCTGGCTGATACAAGCATGGTACAGTAGTTTCTTACCCTTCCGGAGCACTTAGTTGGTGCAGTTTGCAGTGGGTTTTTGGCGTGTGTTGCTGTTTTGATTTGATTTTAATGCTGTTTGATTGTTTTTCTCTTTTCCTCTATTTTGTTAAACCATGGCTATATCTGTCTCTGACTTCGTTTCATGAATGCTCATCGGTATAAACGCGATGATAAAAGGGAAAATAACTCCATTAAGGATATGTTACAAAGTTTTGCGATGCAACACTTATCATGTTGAAATAAATTGTCATATAGATACCTTATATCTATGAAAGAATATATTTATGTCGTATAGATATGCGATCTCATTAGCGGTTCTGGCAGGAGATCAGTATCAAAACGACTGTCAACTACATGTGCTCAATGCTGCAGTGTCTCACCAGATGTCCAAACAGGACTTCCTTGCAACTCTTATTTATGCAATCAAGGTAAGGTTTTAATATATATCTCGATATAACATAGAGGAATGTTAGAAAAACCTAAATGAAAAATGTACAACCAACAATAATAAGAAGCGAACTAGTTTAATGAAATTGTCTTGTAAATTACTTGCAATATACAAAATATGCCATTCGATTAACATTGACTCTCTGCAGATAAGATGCTATATAATTAAAAGATCTTTCCATTCTTAACACAAGTTTGAAATGTTTTGTAATACATTATTTGCTGTTGACAGTTCCAAATTCTCCAGGGGATACATGTGCAATGTGCGATCGTGTCAGCGACGTTCGTAGTTGTGCATATGAGAACGCATGTCCATTCAATCAGGTAATATATTACCTGAAAACGTAATCTACTTGAGTTGGGGCAAACATATTCAAATGGGACATATTTACTTTCACATATAAAGAAATAATGCATTCCAGTGGATCAAAACAATTGTAAAAAAACAACGGCAGACTAAATTAGACACTCAACTTACAGTATTTTTCCAAAATGAGGACTATAAATAACAACAATTACAGACATGTATGTTTCTTATACAGTTGTGTGCCAAACACTCAGATCCGTTGCTTAGTGGTTCTAATGCAGAGTTGTAAAACTAGTGTTTGTCCTTATTAGTTTGGTGACATTAGTAGTTACATTATGCGTGTAGTGTTCTATTTAATACAATTAACATTGTTTGAACATCCGATTACATTAATCACAGACTTATTAACACATGTTAATGGAAATGTATCATTTTATCAATGATGTTGAAAATACTTTCTATGAAATTTGAATAACATAATATAAAAATTTAAAAAAAAAAACAGATAAAAAATTTAATGTGTCATTAATCGACTATAAATCAAATCTTGCAGGTCTGTTCTGTCAAAACATTTATTTCTTCTGCTAATACTGTCAAACATGAACTTGGATGCGAACAGAAAACGGTATGTATATTTTAATAGATGAAGGAAAGTTACGATCGCAAAAAAATTGTATTTTGAAAAATGCACTGACTGTTATTTTTGTCTGTGTGAGAAATTTTGTAAACTTTTTTATCTATCATCCGTCAAATTTTAAAACCGTTAGGTCTACTTGAACCATTTCGTTAACAACAGATAAAGGCAAGGTATATCTATAAAGTGTAGGCAAAAACTATTGTCTCCTCCTAATTTAATAGACCCTTTCTAATCTATCCTGTGTTGGTATATCCATGCATGCACCGAGTTTTTTTATACCCGAGGACAACAACGAACATGTCACCCTTTAATATGAATCTACAATAATTTTACCACAACTGATTTTTACCGTCTCCATCTAAAATACTACATCCAATGGTGTGCCATCAACAAGAGCAATTTAACGTAGTTTAATATAATTAAGGTGATGATGCCAAAATGTCAATTAAGATTTTTTGTATTCTGATCTCAAATCACTACTACAATTTGATCTTAACTAGATATTAGTGAGATAGTATATATCTCTATGGGCCCACCGACCTTAAGGTCAATGTCATCAGCCATCTTATGCGACACGTCGCCTTGATATTATCTTCTAACATACCGAATATCAAACGCATGGACAGACTGATCACTGTCAAGGATATATGATCCTACGAAAGTTCCGTATTAAAAAATAGCATATGTACCAATACTGTTAAAATAAGATTTTTAAATTTTTGCGTCACCTCAGCGGGATTGTAACTTACACCGTTGTGACACTGTGGCACCAATTCGCCTCCATTAAGGCCAAATCTACTATATAAAAACATAGCTTCATTAACCTATGTAAATCGTAAACATAGACATAGTACATGTGTACTACCGTGTGACGATGACATTTTCGTAACCACTCTCGACCACTCGCCTTAGTCCGCTATATAAATATATAGTTTCATTAACCGATGTGAATAGTAGACATAATACTATCGTGCGACGATAGAATTTTGATAACCAATACGTACTAATCTGACAATAATCTAATTATATATGATGCCAAAGTTATTTGTCATGCAGTCACAGTAATTAAATTATATACAAACGTCTAAGTATTGTGACAACCATATAATATATCCTTCTAGTGGATTTCTGAAACATCACAAATACAGTGTAAACACCAAATGTTTATATACGTCTACAAATTAAGCCCAACAATATTAGATTTGATTGTTTATACTGTCCAAAGTAAAAGCTATAAAAATCATTTCTCTGCCAGTGTTATACATATATATAGGAAATTAATTTATTTCCTTATTTCATTTCAGTTATCACCTAAAACAATTCCAGTTAGAGAATATGTCTTAAAAAAGTAGTTATTACTTATTTTATGTCCTTTGTAATATAATTTTGTGTATATGTGGTTAAATGTGCAAATAATAGTGTAGTAGTGTATAGACAGGCTATTAATAACAAATCTCAGGATAATTGGATTCTTTATTTCATCATCATATTAAGTGTTGAGATAATAAAAATAGCAGGAAAAATACAGCAGGGAAAAAGATCCCTCAATAACACGATAGGAATAATAAATTCCACGTAACAATATAAATAAAACATGAATATATTAATTGAGCTATCTGCAGAAATAGGTATATTTCTGTGTACAATTTAACTAAAATATAATTCTCATGGACATAACCTCATTTTTAATGAGTTTTCAAAATGCCAAAAATGAAATTAATCTCACGACAAAAAAAACTGTAATAATAATGTGACTAATATGTACTTCACATTTAATACTTCACAGATTCATAACTGTGAGCAACCAAATATCAAAACAATTCGTGGCAAATAATAAACCTGAGCAATTAAGCTTTAGTCACGCTATAAAAATACAACACAAACAATGCAAATAAAAAAATTCAAAAGGTATAGTATAACCTACCTTATAATATCTTATAAGGACTGTCTACATATTTCCTGCGTTAAAGACATCTCAATATAAACAATATTATCAGACCTGAAGTACAAATGTTTTCACTTATAAATATTTTATTTACTGACTGTTTATATATAAAAGATTGAGTTATAACCCTCGTGCAATTTTATAGAAATTTATACCTTAAAAGTTTACATGAAGTTTAAACCTATTTATGCAGTCACATTCATACAGTTAAATATCTTGAACCCATTTAAATTACTTATAATATCATAATTTTTAATCAATTTTATGTAAATGTAACATAATAATATTATCTGATTTTTTATATTAAAATTTACAATAATTCACACTTCTACTCAATCAATCAAACAGACCATTCATTAATCTATCAATCTCAGATTAACTCAAATAAGAACGCTCATAATATCTCTCAATGTGGGACATAAAGCATTAATATAAATACTAGTGAAACAACACACCTTACATCAAGTGAGAAAAAAAATTTTAAAATCTAACATCAATGGCTAACCTTTGTCAGAGAGTTAACAAGTAAATGACCAACTAGATTCCCGCCTAAACATCTACTATGTCATGTGACCAAAAGTACCAATCAGAAAACTAGAAGAAAGTAACTACAGTAACTAGCAGACTACAGATCTCAGTAATAATCAGGCAGATATAAAAATTATAATATAATATAGTAAATACATATATGACACATATAAGTTAATCTGTTCTGATCTGAAACTAAAAATAAAAGATATTAAATACAGTTATATAACAATATTATTAAAATGCAGTACTATCACAATAGTTTAACACAAAAAATATGTTTCCCCTTTGAATCATCAGGAGGTCCTTTTATAAAAACCTTATGACTGTCCAAAACCCGTTGTTGTCATTACTTATATGCAAAACAGTAAAATGTTTGTATTTTCTGAAGATGGATCCATGACGTAAACGCAACACTTAAAACTTCGGATGACTGAATGGTAACGGATTAACGACAGAAGACAAATCACAGAAAAATATGTCTTTGACTTTATACGTTAATTTGACTTCAGTACTATCAAGAATCTGATATTGAATTTATCGGACAGCTCATTGACGCGTAGATTTTTTTTAACAATTTTAAAAACCTACGACGATTTACAACGTATAATTTAATAATATAAAACAAAAAATCAAAAATAAAACATATTTAGTTATCACGGGTTGTTATATTTTTGCAAATACGAACCCAGTTGAAAACAAATTTGCATCTGGGTATAAAAAGAAGCTTTTCTCGGATCACATGCCTCGTAATTTTCTATCGTTCTGTCATTTTTCCTTTTATGTTTTGACTAGACGCTATATAGAAGTTATTATTTTTAAGAACAAAATTTAAATGGCATAGAACAAATTTTAAAAAAATTAATACAGATTTAATATTGAACTGATGCATTACATGAAAGGTCTTTATATGAAAACATTTTTTTTATTTCCAAAGAAACCGAACTTCTCAGATTAAAAATAGTTACTTATGGATTAAACTACTAGTAATCAATTGCAGTGACAGAAAATTAAATAAAATGAACAACCAATTAGTCTCATCAACCCGGATAATCTGCCAAGCCATACTATATATACATAGTTTTGATAATAATGCTTTAAAATAAAAAACAAAACATCTTGTCGCAAGTAAGAAGTTTGTGACATTGAAACGTTAACATCCAAGTTGTAAGTCGTTGCTACTGCCACTGTTATATTGGGTGTTATTTTCAGTTGCATTAGGTATTCTGCAAAATTAACCTGTATATAGCCTAGATTATCTTTATAGCACCACTCGTCAAGAGTCATTCAATTCGTGGTGCAAGGATTTTGTCAAAGGTGTAAGTCAGAGTCGACATAACACAAATATTTTCACAACAAAAATGTTTCCGGACCAGAACTCAAACAGTTTGCATTTGATTTTAATTTGGGATCAGGTTTCATACTATGGGGATCACATGTCTTTCGATTTGGGGGGAAATGCGCGACATTTCAAGGTCTCAGTTGCCAAACATTGTTAGAATTTTTACAAAAAGACGTTCCCGGGCAAAAAGTCAACAAGTGTACATTTGATTTCAATAAAACTTTAGGATATTATTACATATCAAGTGGGTTAGAAGCCGTCAAAGGTCAAGTCATTAGTAGACAAAAAGCATGAGAAATATTTACATAAAGTTTATTAGAAATATTAACATTAATGTTTTAACAAATTTACACGGGGGTTTCAGTGATCGCTAGATCACTTTATCAACTTATTCGGTAAGGACTGTCACACATTTTTTATTATATCATGAATTCTTTTTATAGATATGTGATAACATCTTGAAAAATTACAGGGAGACTACTTCTGTCATGCCAATTGGTTCTGGTCGTCGTTCAGATAACGGGGATACAGAAATTTGCGTGGCTTGTTGCAGGGGACAAAACTGTAACAGGGCAAATTGCTTCGACCTTATACAAAGTATGTAACAGAAAAATATAACCTTACATGAATGCATGCATGACACGTTCTCTAAACGTTATTTTATAATTGGTTCATCAAATGAAGTAAAAGAATACATATGTGACATTTGCAAGAATAACTTTATTGATGTGTAATAATTAGACGGGTTTACTTTATGTGACAATCGAGATTGTTGCAATTTTTTACTAGCGAAACATTGTAAAAACAAGTTGTATACAAGTAGAAAGTCCTTGAACGTAAAACATTTAATGCAACTAAATTATTTGAACCAAAAAGAACAGTTATAATCACTTTAACAAAGAAAGCCAATGACAAGCATGTTTCCTCTGTCTAACTTCAATTGTATTAATGTGACCTACTTTATACCTTTCTAAGTATATGAACACCAATTGTAACTTGTATAATATAAGATAAACACGCATAATAGAGACAAATGACATAAAGAAGAAACAAATGGACAATAACAAGTAATAATGCGTTAACCGGACAGTATTGTATAGTGCGAATGTACACAGATAACTAGACATCTCCAATAATTCTTTTTGTTTGCAAAACGTTGCTTATACTGATAATAATGATGTTTAATGGGATATCGTTGCAGATTGGGTGAAAAAAACAACAAATAGTAAAAATTAAATAGGCAAGGGTTACATGCACAATGTATGATAGTTAACAATACACCTTACTAGCTTTTATAAGCAACAAAATCAAGACTGGCTTTGTTTATTTAAAGCTATAATAACATTTTCAGATCAAACCTGCAATGATTTTTCCATCTGCGGACCTTGAACTGTACTATATGGTATTATAAAGTGTAATATTAAGATCTGTCGTTGTGGTCTTATTTTGTGAAAGTATCCAGCTGACATATTATTGTGAGATCAGATTAGTAGCGTTTAGAGAACTTTTTGGTATTAATTGTTGCTTAAATGTTTCGACATAAAACGTATGTCACAGAGTAAACTGGTCACTTTAGACATAATAGTTTTTAATTGCTTAGCAATAACAGTTCGACCATATGAAAGAAGAATAATACATGTGTAACTATTTTATAAGTAAACCGTTAGTTAAGTGTTATAGAAATTCTGAACATAAGACATAATAGTAGTTTTGAACACATCTCCCAATACTACGCTAAAGAATGAAAACCCTCGCTTTCCCAATAGAAAAATCAATGTCACAAAATGGGAAAAGCAAACAGAGATAAGATTACTAACAAGAAAAAGATGACAGTAAAAAAACGAAAGTGACTTCGAACATAGACAAAACACAAAATACATGTACTTCAAATAACAATATATAAAATAAATCAAACATGTAAAACAAATTAAATGAAATTGACGAAAACAGAATGGTTTGAAATTTATAAAAACGGGGGAGGCATAGAAGTTGATAATACGATTAAATAAATAGATAACCCTGATAAGTGCTCCGTAATTATATAGTTTTATGAAATATTAATAGTTTGTTAATGCTAATGTTTGCCATCATGCGTTTTGCTAGCTAGTATCACATACCGACAGAGAAATCAGTGGGAAGTCGCTATACCTGAACTCAATTTTGATAATTAATTTTTTAACATTAACTTTAAAACAGGACGTTATTGACTAAGAGTATCGTTTTTACTGATAATAAACAATAATGTCAAAGTGAGTTACCCAGATGTATTTAACACTTGTTCCGAGAACGCTGATATGGCAAAATTACCACTCATTGTGTTGACACAAATATAATGGCCATCGCACCTTGCGAATAAAATTATATAAATATGAAGGAATATTTCCTCTGGCAAAGAACTATTTTGATGATATATGTGTAACTTACTGTTATATAAGCAAATTTTCGAAGTAATTTGGAAATGTCAAACGACAGTTTAAGAAATGTCTGTTATAGAGCCCATCGGGCACTCCGAACCTTTCCGAACTCTTCATATAGGCCAAGAGAAAAAAACAGACCACAATGAGAAACCAAAAAAGTAAAATCTGGTAAATAATAAACTTGTTGTTTCAACCTTATTAATTATTTTTTCTAAACCTGAGTAACACTCAATTGTGTCAGCTTATTAATAACTTCAATTTATTTATTTATTTATTTATTTATTTATTTATTTATTTATTTATTTATTTATTTATTCATTTATTTATTTATTTATTTATTTATTTATTTATTTATTTATTTATTTACTGCAAAATAAACCTATCACGTTAAGTAGAATTAGCATTCATAAATTATGAAATCTGAAATACAAATTTTGATATTACACGAACTCTGCATTATTTTATTATTATTATTTTGTTTCGAGACAAGTCGTAAGACATTTGTATCATTAATGTATTACACATTACAGTTCCGCAGTCAATTCATCTTGGCTCAAAGTACCATACTTCTTTACGGTGTTATCTCTCATTTCGTGAAAAAAACCTGTGTGCAGATAAACTTTGAAATCGTAAAAGAATTTTTTAAGTTTTCTTCCCCATTTTTATATGTAAATGGTAATTATTGAACTCGTAATAATAAAAAAAAGACCCTAGATAATAATGAAACACAGTGTTTCTTGTACACCAAATTGTTAAGGGCACGATATCCGGAAAACGTGGGTAGTATGGAAGTCGTTCTGCAGAACGATCAAAACGTTGGAGTTTTCTGAAAACATTCGGTACGTTCTATTTTCTATATTTGTCTACGTGTTGCCAATCGATTGGGAATGTTGATTTTACCCCCATCCAAGTATATCGAATGTACATAGATGCCCAACAAAATACCCACGTTAATGTGGAACGCTGCAGCCAGTCAGATTAACGGGTTCTATATGCATTTATTTGTGTTGTTTCTTTCATTTTTAACTTACAAATACAAAAATATACCACAAACTGTCTGTAAAAAAACCATCTTGCTGCGAACATATTGCCGGTGTTATTCTATTAACCTTGGTATCTTTAACGACAATTTATTTATCTATCAAATTAACAACATGAGAAACAGATAGATACTATGCTCAAGTGTGTCGCCTAATACTACATGTAAAAGTTGCATGTTAATAGTCGTTCTAAGGTCATTTGTCTCTATATTGAGTGTTTCTCATTCATAGGTGGTTACTGAAACTATGTGGTTGCAAGTGTTACATACAATGTATTGATTGGAAGGCATGGTTTGTTAGCTTGTATTTTGTTGGTATTTAACGCCACTTTCACCATTGTTTCAGCTATATCATGGTGTCCAGTTTTTATTGGGGGAGGAAGTCGTAGTACCAGAAATGGAAGACCTTTTGATGAATTAACAAATAAACGTATATTTAATATTTTTATTATTTTACTTGTATATTACAGTTCAATGCGCATCTGTCCATGTATTATCTATTCCTGCATGCGGTGTCTATATATCTAAATTGATCAGGTATGCAAGAGCTTGCATCAAGTATACTGAGTTTTGCCAACGTCACCAATTTCCTCTGGATATACTTATAAATCAAGGTTACAAAAACGAGTCGTCCGCGCCTTTTATATGTTTTACTAAACATACCATTTGTTTGTAGAAAAATAAAAATTGACGGTCCTATTTTGAAGTTTCATTGACGAATGAAAGCGTTGACAGAAGCAAATTACAGCGATTCGTGATGAACGCTTTTATACGTCAATGAAACTTTAAAATAATACATTCAATTCTTATATTTACATTTTTCCATTACAAAATGCCGGGATCCTGATTTAAATCGTGTAAAATGTATTTTTGTTGATTTAAATCACTCAGCGTTGTTTGTTGATTGTGGACGTCGTTAATGAAGCGTGCCTTCTTCATGTCTATTGTTGAGAAATGCAAAGAAAGATTCTACGTCATCTGTAATGTGTAAAATGTATTTTTGTTGATTTAAATCACTCAGCGTTGTTTGTTGATTGTGGACGTCGTCAGGGAGGCGTGCCTTCTTCATGTCTATCGTTGAGAAATGCAAAGAAAGATTCTACGTCATCTGTAACGGTTTAAACCGATAGAAATGTAGGATATCGATGAAAGACATACGTTAAGTAAGTATTGTCGTTTGAAAATAGGACTGCAGATAATTTTCCGTATTTCTGAATTCAGTACGCAGTGATTGTGCTGCGATGATCAATGGATTATTGATCATTGGAATATATCTATTACTAATTTTTAGTATATAATACTTATCCATTTCCATCAACAATCCTACTCACATTCTACAGTAATAGAAGACATAGGTTTAGGTTTAGCATGCCATAAAACCTGGGTTAACCCATCATTTCATTTGGAATGTTTGTACCAAGTCAGGACCATTGCTGTAGTTGCTATATTTTTGGTTGTTGGTTCTTAAGTTTGCCTATTTCTTGGATTTGGTGGTTTGCCAGTTTCTTTGGTGTTCGTTATTTTATTACTCCCTTCATTCTGAATAATGTTAATATTTTATATGCACATTGTTAATTAATAATAAATAAGCACAATTTTTATGGGTTCACATTTAATTAAAAATTAGAAATAAATACCAATACTGTCGCTTATTGTTTATTATATATTACATGCATTTCAAGTCTTCTTGAATTCACTTTTTATCCACAAATAGCATGATCGTAACATGTTTGGTCTGAAATATAAAAAACTATAAAATTACAATTTGTGTTGTTTATTGCACATACGTATCGTCTGATTTACGTTTTCATGTAAGCAACACTATTTCAAAACATTCGGTTTTTACGGCTTAAGTCCTTAATACATGTATAAAATTCGAGTACTCGCTGAACATAAAGTTGATATTTGTTGTCTGATTTACAAATTGTTTTACTTCGTGGGTTTCATTTATTTTAAAGCATAAAAATTGTCTCATTATTCCTAAACTATCCCCATTATTTTAATTACAAATTTTCTTTAAAACATCAAATACACAAACCAGTTATAATGAAATCCCAATATTTTTCCCTTTTAAGAGAAAAACCTTGACCTTGTCCTTCCATAAAATATGCACATTTAAGACACTGCAATTTTTTAAACGCATATCTAAACATAAGCGCATCGACATATTCTTTGCTTTTTTTGTTTACTAAATGAAGTTATAAGCTCGAACAATCCTTTGAAAACAAATATTATAAAACTGACCAGCAAACATGCTTCAAGCAACAACAAAATTTTCAATAATATATACAATAGTACTTTGAAAAAGTAGTGCGCAGTCTCCACGATTACATCCTTCTCCCTCACAACATGCTGAGCAACTTTGTCGTATTCTAGAATGGTATTGAACCTTTAAAGCAGCATCACAAGCCTATAAATATACATGTGCAAGGATCTCTTGAATTGTAGTTAACTGTCATTGTGAAAAATATTTTCAGCTATAACGTGACTTTGATACAAAGAGACATATAGACATCACTTATATACAATCGTTTCGCTGAAAAATAAAGAAAACAGGAAGTAACGTTTACAATTTCCTTTCACTGTCCCGGGCTTATCTATTCGGTAATTTGTTTTGTTTTGGTTTTTTTTGTTTTTTTTTTTCGTTTCGTCTTGAGGTAGCTCGCGTGTTTCAAATGATTTCAGTGATAGATATTTCTGGATAAATAAAAAAGTAGGTGTTCAATAACCATCTTAGATCGAATAAAAGCTTTAAACATTTTGTTACTATGTGGTAACTTTTCATATATTCTTTGAACGAAAATGTTTAATTTGTAAAAGTAAAGGGCATGTTTTAGTTAATTTGTAATATTCACTTGCGTTAATCCTCTTTACCTGAGCTTTAATACAAAAACAGGTATGGTGTACATGTAATATTTGTGAAATATACGATATTGTTTTAATTTTGTGTTCATGCATATAAAATTAAAAGCTGCATAATATTATTTTTAGCACATTTCATTTTGATAAAATTTACTTCTAATTTATATTATATTATATAATGAAATGTATTATGGAGCAATTCAAATCTTTTTATAACGATATTTTGCTACTTGTTTTCGAATAGTTTTGCATATAAAATTAAAAGCTGCATAATATTATTTTTAGCACATTTCATTTTGATAGAATTTACTTTTAATGATATATTGAGTCTTCATCTTTGTTACAGAAATTACATAAAGTAGTGTTTTTTGTCCCCATCTTATGTAATAATTTGTTATTTGGAAGAATATGATGAAGTAATTTAAATTGAAAGTTTCTGAGTTTGGTATCATTGGTGGTTCTATATATATCATTAAACAATATGGAACAATCCAACTCTACCTCTAGGTTTTGTTGCCATTTCTCAATACCTTTGACATTGACTTTATTTGTAATTTCTTATCTATAAAATATGAGTAGATAAATTTTGAAATATTTTGTCCACCTTTTAGATTTGATATCAGAGGTGGTTTTGGTACAATATCTTCTTTGATCAAAGCTTTATTCATACATGTGGTGATGCCATACTATGTTAAAGCATTTATATTGACGTTATATTTGTTAAGAAACATTTGATATGTTAGGAGACTACCATTTTCATCAAGAAAATCACCTACATTTTAATACCCTTTTCAGACAATTTTTTAATGTATAGTATATTGTTATCAATGGTAACAATAGAGTTATACCAAACTATATCTGATTTTGAGACTGTTTGTTAAACTTTCAAAATTCAGAGATGAATACCAAAGAAGTATGTCCTGCCAGAATTTTGATTTGATATGAAGTTTGTGAGCATCAAGCTCACTTAAATTGCTCTCCCTTAAAATGTTGTCTTGAAAATACTTAATTCCAGCACATATCATATGTTTCCAAAATGGATCATAATTCTTATCATATAGTTTGCATAACCATTTACATTTTATAGATTTTGCATAAAATTTTATGTCTGTTAAATTCAGACCACCATCTGATTTCTTAAGATACAATACATTTTTGCTTATTTTTGCCGGTTTTTTATCCCACAAAAATTTCATAATTTTCTTTTCAATGTCATTTAGATAAGCATCATCTAGGTTAGGTAAAATGCTCAGTACATATGTCAATTGTGGAATAATCAAACTTTTAATAATTGTTATTTTACCATAAAGTGTTAAATCTCTCTTTTGCCAATTTTGTATAATTTCTTCTATTTTCTCTTTTCTATGAAAAAAATTTTCTTGAATATAATCTTTGTAATGAGCATTTGTGGGAATAATGATGCCAAGTAACCTAATTTTATCTGTCGTTATTTTTATACCTGGTGAAAAGTTATGTGTGTATATTTCTTTTTTTGAATGACCAAGTGGTATCAGCTCAGATTTATTTAAATTAACTTTTAGACCGCTTATTTTTGAAAAATTATTTAGAAGATAAATTGAATTTTTGATAGATTCTTCAGATCCATCTAAAATTATTTTAGTATCATGTGCATATTGAGAAAGTTTAGATTCTACATTTTTATATTTAAAACCTATTATGTTTTCCGAACGTCTAATGGCCATACCCAGGATCTCTGCACACAAAATGAAAAGATAAGGAGATATAAGACAACCTTGTCGAAGTCCTCTTTCTACTCGAAAGAATTCAGTTGACCATCCTGTATTTAGGACACAACTTGAAATATTTGTAAATAATATGTTAACCCATTTCTTGAAAGATTGACCAAAATTAAAAAAAATTAGACATTTATGTAAAAACTTCCAACTGAGTGTATCAAAAGCGTTTTCAAAATCAACTGATAGTATTATACATGATAAATCTTCTTCTTCTACTGTTTCTATAATTTCAAGAATATTTCTTATGTTATCACCTATATACCTATCTCTCATAAAGCCAGTCTGGTCTGTATGAATTATGTTTAGAAGAACCTTTTTCAATCTGAGAGCTAAACATTTAGTAGTCATTAACTTATAATCAATATTCAAGAGAGATATAGGTCTCCAGTTTTGAAGCTGCTTTGTATCTTGATCAGCTTTTGGTAGTAAAGTTATGATACTCTGTCTCTGTAAAATGGACATTTCACCAAAGTCATAGCTATATTGGAAAGAGTCAATGACAAGATCAATGACATCACTCCAGAAAATTTTATAAAATTCTGCTGGTAGTCCGTCCGTACCAGGGGATTTTACATGTTTAAATTTTTTAATTCCCTCAACACACTCATCTTTAGTAATAATATCTTCACAATTTAGTTTCTCATCTTCACATAATTTTGAGTTGCATCATCAGGGAAAAAGAATTTATTTATGTCATCAGTTAAACTGTTAGTTTCTGGATCATTGATAGAATAAAGGGACTTATAAAATCTTCTCTCTTCTAATAATTAAATAATTATCATTTAAGTCTGAAATTAACTCATCATCTTCGCCTTTCAATTGTTGAATAGTTCTATTTAGATAATTTCTCTGTTCAAAGTTAAAAAAATATTTAGTATTTTTCCATGCATCTTTCAACCATCTTGCTTTTGCCCTGATGATTGCAACTTCTGTCATTTTTTCATAAAACATCTTTAGTTCATTATCTAATAACTTTATTTGGTTCTCTTTTTCTTTATTATTTTCATAATTGGAGTCATTTTGAAATTCATACAATTTATTTTCTATTTCTTTAATTCTTGTTTTGTTTTGATTTGCTACTAAAGAAGAAAATTTAATTGTTTCACCTCTAATGTCACTTTTAACTAATTCCCATTTTAAATTGGGGGGTAAGATTTTGCTCATTATATAAAATCTTCTTTTCTTGTATAATCTTTTTTACAAGTTCAACATATTCTTTATTTAACAATAACGCAGTGTTCAGTTTAAAAAATCCTTTCCCTCTGACAATCTTACCTTTTCTATTTCTAAAACAATTAATGAATGATCACTTTTGAAGCCATATTTTATGTCCATGTTAACGACAATATTTGATAAACCAGTAGAAATCAGAAAATAGTCAAGTCGACATTGTCTATTTGGATTTTTTTGTCTCCAAGTATACCTCTCTGAGGTTGGATTCAAAGTTCTCCATACATCTACTAAATAGTTTCTTTTCATGAAAAATTTGAGCTTTTGTCTATTTTTTGGTTGAGACTTCTTCTAACACTAAATTCCCATCTCCTCCACAAATCATAGGTTTGTCATTCAAGTTATCAATATTTTCAAAAATTGAATCTAATAAAATTGGACTGTCAGTATTCAATCCATAGAAGTTTGTAATAACAAATCTTTCTTGATTTATATCTATATCACAAATAATATATCTACCATAGACATCAATAGTGACATTATGTATCGAAAATTGGAAGTTATTAATATTAAATAAATATATTATTATAGTTTTGTATTTTTTTCCAATCACCTATATTTTGTGTATTGTTTATCTGTTTATCTGTATTACAGTGTATTTCGATTTCCTTAGAGTTCCGGAACTTATTCATAGTTATAACATACGTATGTATTATTTATAACCCAATAAACACTTCCGGTGATACAAAATGTGTAAACAATCGAGAAGTTCAATGAAATATTTATGGTATAATGACCTAGAGGAATAGAAGCTGGCCTAGATTAAAGCAAGAGTATTCCCAAAGCATAATCATCACTAATTCTGTCTTAAATGTTCTATCCATGCAAAATTACAAAAATGTTAATACTATACTGCAGTTCTGTAGTTGAACTGGTATTACACACCGAAGAGTTTATTTAAGACACAAGAAAGAATAATATTGAAATTGAAAATTTTTTATTAAAAAAAACTGCGAAATAATTAAAAATCAATGGATTTGTCATTTAAAAAAAAGATTAAAGTTTTTGAAATAGCTGTTGGGCAAGAAACACACACAGACTGAAGTATTAACTTCATTCCCTTATATTGCCATGTTATTGACATTATTAATTTCCCTTTTTTATACATGGATCACCAAACATTGTATTTGACTGCCAAATTAACATCTTCGCTTACCAATTTTTCACTTTCTTTTCTGGTCTGAATAGTTTCTCAGTGTACACAAGCAGTTAATTAGCTGTACTCAATTTCAAAGGGTAGACTTGGATGAAAGAGTTGGCAGTAAATTTGACTCTTTTGGAGAATCGGGTATGAAATGCTATATTGTCTTATGTGGCGGCTACTGGGTATTTCTTATCAATGTGACAGGTGTGTTGTAGAAAGGTAAAAATGACAGAATAAATACCGGGTTTCACAGGATGCTGGTCATTGCCTGGGAAAATGTTTGGATAATACTAAAAACATTGTTCATATTGTTTAGTTGACATGATTTTAAAATTATTTCCCTGGGTTAATTTGATAATAGTTTAAAAGACTAGCATTATAGAAAGGCTAATTTTATGCTATATATCCAAATTAGCAGGACAAAATCTATTTGAAGGGATGAAATATATTTTCCCCTGGGTTAGGTACCTATTTAGAATGGAAACAAATATGGTTGATCATTTAGAGATCTAAGGGAGGAGCTTTCAGTTATCAAGTTATCAACACAAGTTGATTGATTTATTGAGATTTGAATGGCTGTTTTGGGTTTTCATTACGTTTGGTGACCTCCTGGAACAATAAGTGTATACAATATATAAAAATATGTGGAAACTTTCTTGTTTCTCTTACTACGGAATATGTGTATATCAATCAAGCTGTCCATAACCTTCAAAATCGTTTTTAAGTGTTTATAATAAGTCATACTAAAACAAGACAATGTTTTGAAAGGTAAAGGTCTAATTCTATAAGTCCACATGTGTTTGTCCTTGTTATAATACTTAGTACACGATAACTTTCATTGGTTACTTATCTCCTGTGTAACCTAGTTAAGGCTTTCTCAAGTCGTTTTGTCTTTTAACCTTTGTTTCTAAGTATAACCTAAAGAAATTGGCGTCATTTGCAAAAGCCACTATGCTCACTGCAAGCTCTTGCATGATTCGTTAACTAAGAAATATAGACACCGTATGAAGGAGGAACGTTGTTGCACAAGTGAGACGAATTCATCATTTTGAAATGAAAATGTGTTTCGCGTGTCTTATTCTTGGGCTGATCTGACTATTAGCATCATATTTGAGGTACAAGTCTAAAAATGACGTAGATAAAACTGTGTCTATGATTTCTTAAATTTTTAGTACTGAAGTCTATATAAACAGAAGTCGCCCAACAAATTGACGATTGTTAACTGAAAGGACATCGTCAATTATCTATACTTTAAATTAAAAAACATAGCTTCAATATGGTGTTAAAGAAGGTATTCCCCTCTTTATGTGTTAATGTATGTTTCTGTAAAACATATACAAATACGAGAGGGTATATCTGGTTTCTGACGATCCTTGTCATTGACGAGTAAATATTTGCACAATAATTAAAATTGTTCAAATTGTTTAGTTAAAATGTTTCTTTTTGAATTGTTGTCTTGTATGCTTCTTATTTAATTTTGAATAATCTAAGGCGAAAATTATCAACAAGGCTAATTGGTTTAAGTGAATTTTATATTATAGTCCATAGATTTGAGCCCTATTTAGAATGTAATCAACTATGTTTTTTATTATTTAGGAATCTTCCTGGATGGAGATTTTAGTTATCAACATAAGTAAACGGATATTTTCGGATCTTCAAAGATGGAGCTTCTAGTTCTCAACACATGATGATGAATTTTGGGGGATCGTCATGGATTGAGTGGGTTTTCATAATATCTGTCAGACTGTTTGAACAATTACTGTACTAAATATATGATATCATCAAAATGCTCTTAAGGCAATCTCAAGTACCGATAAACCGACATACTATGTAGGACAATGCTTTCTTAGTCTGAGGGTTTGTAGGGTAAAGGTCAGCAACTTTACTACACGTGGACGCGTGTTCGTCCTTGCCACTTAGTCCTAGGTTATTACGATAAAGGCCATATTCTACACGTGTACATAGTCACTTCTTGTTATTTCTCTATTTGTCATTGATAACTTATCAGCTTTGTAACCTAGTAAAAGTGTTCTCAATAAATTGCTACAGTCTTTCTACCACAAAATCAAGAAAACCCAATTAAAAATTCATTTGTTTGTTTAAAATAATTTTATACCTGAACATTTTACTTTTAGCTTTGAAGACATGTGATTTATCGAGTATGTCGCGCGTCCTTCAAATACTATACAGTTTTAAGTACTGATTTCTATTTTAGTAGAACATTTCTGGCACTACACCAATGCAAGAGACGACCTATTCGTGTATGAGTACTTTTTATTCTCAATAAAATAACGAAAGCATTTACAATTTATTCAGCAACGTGTACTGTAGTATTAGGAGTAAAATAACTTACAGGTTTCTGTTGACACCCGAGTTTGTAAAATACAGTAGAATTATGGCTGAACATATGTACCTGGCACACCTTGGTAAAAAATGAAAATATTTCAAATACAATGATTTTTATATGTAAGCTGCTGAATTCATTCAATTGGAAGCACTTTCTTATTCGTCGATACATTGAATGGTTTTCATAACGCATTTATTACCACATTTCTGTATCTGTCATGCAGATCTCTACAAAATTCTTAAGTGACCTAATATTCTCTTATAATGACTTTAAAACGATTGCGACAACATTTAACAACAACAACCAGTCATTAGTTTAGCAAAATATGTTTAACCTTTTTTATTTTAGTTTTATCACCAATGTAGATTAGACAAAACGGTTGTCGGCCGGTAGTAACTTTTTATAATCAGTCATACAAAGTGTTCAATACTAGGATTTGGTAGCAAATCTTTTCAGGGCAATTTTGCCTGAACATTTGGAAATGATGTGATCAAAGTATATGTAACCAGTGTTTTCTGGGTATCCAAGTATCTAACAATATGAAACATTCCCTTAAAATTGATAAAGCCTGTCAGAAGGGCCGAAACAAACTGCACTTGGTTGTTGGCTATGGACGTAAACAACCAGAGATCAATCAACCCACTGACTAATATGAAAGTCTATCGTAAAGAAGTATTCCCAAAAATTTTATATCGATGTGAAACCTGGACAAACTTCTGTAGTATTGACGTCCAAATATAAGCCGATTGCAACATTATGCGGTCAAGGTTATCCAGGACCTAAGACAACTTACTAGATCAGATATGTGTGAAAAGCCCAGTTGGTATTCGTAAATTGATAAAAAAAACTATTCGTTTGTATACTACACAGAAAGGTCAACAGATTTATCCCACACGTCTATGCACTGTTTGCAAAGTATAAATTGACTGACTAGTTTAATGCATATGTAAGTAAGTATTCCTTCCAGATCAAGTCATCATGGAAACTTACTGTTGAATGTGCTTGTTTAACGAAGAAACGATGAATTATCAATTTGAAAAAACCGAATGAAAACCGATAGTGACTTTTACAGGTGTCTAAAAGCACACAACACCATCTCGTCTAACACTATCTGGACTATATTAGAAACGGCAAAGGAACATAACATTGCATTTTACGTAGCTAAAATAATAAATTCCACCACAGAAGTCTGTCAAACTGCGTGGTAAATGTAATACCGTATACATGGTTTTTCGCGGGGATTAAATTTTTGCTATATTCGCGGTAAAAGTTGGAACGCGAAAATAAAACGTGCAAAATGTTAAGACAAATGATAGAGTTATTCATTATGATTAAGTATCGCGAAAATAACATAGGCCAAAATAAAATCACACAGTGTTTCAACAAAAACGCTAAATTTTGGCCACGCGAAAAAAACCACTTCTACGGTAAAACGTATCAGGACACAACCAACCACAGTTTGATATACTGTAACTATACATCAACGTTACGTAATTCTGTGAAGGAATCGGAAATGACTTTTGTGTTCAGTTGTTTCTTTTAAAGACACATCTAATCTACAGACATTAATACCCGTCCTTTTTTGCAACATTGTTTATGTGTATATATTATTCCTTATATTGCATATAATTCTTTGTTCTATAAATATTTTGTTTACTTTTGAAATTTCTGTAAAGATAAAATAAAGTATGATGATGAACTGTATACATTTAATAAAAACCATAAAAATATTTAAACAACAAAAACTACTACATGTATTTAAACTTAATACTAACTTACAAACAACTATTACAAACTACCAATAACAATACGTTTACAAACAACGAAACCAATGTACAAACCACCATATTAAACTACAAACAACACACATAATCTAAAACAACCACACTTACAATACAAACTACACAACAATACAAATATTCTACCAAATCGAAATAAAAACAAAAATACCACTAAAGATCAAGGACAACTAATAATATCAACCTATCACAACCGTTCTGACCCATCAACAAGACATATCACAAAGTAAGCAATTTAGATCACTCAGTCAGTATTTCAGATTACAATTCAATAATTGTCAACCATATTTCTCTTCAAGCAATGTTGCACAAACGGTCATAGGAAACAACAATGAAACCATAATATAAAAGTGTACCTCGTTACTATTGCACGTTCTGAACGTCTGACATAACGATGGATGTGTTACGCTATCACAGACTGCACATTTCAATAACGATCTTTTGGCATGACGAGCTGAAATTAGGTCAAATCAAAATCAGTCAAGAAACAAAGTGGATGGTGTATAAATTTTCATAAAATCTAACTCGCATATCGCTAAATGTCTAGAATCAAACTTTATTGAGTTTATTAACACCATGTTGACGTTTCAGAAATTTGTAACATTAAAAAAAACGCAAAATGTATTTCACCCACCATTTTCTTTCCAATACGTGAACCAAGTCCGGATCATTGCTGCATATTTTTGGCAATTGGTTCTGACGTTTGCCAGTTTCTTCGAAAATGATTTGTGGATTGTCTTTTTTGACAGTTTTCTTTGTGTTTGGTATTTTGTTATTACCCTTATTTGTTTGTTTATTCATTGAAATGGGATTTAACGCTACTTTCAGCCATTTGCAGCTGTATCATGATATAAAAGTTTCTTTTTGAGGAAGGAAGCAGGAGAACGTGGAGAAAACAAGTGACATTTGGCAGGAAAACACAACATAGATTAGACCCGCCGAGTAAACGGCGTTTACAGATACTTTCTAACCATTTAATTTAAAATAGAATATGTCGCGCCTAGCGAATGAATATATAACTTGTTTTATTGCTTATATATTTCCTGAGTAGAATCGCAAAATCATTTTAAACACTTCGATTTCTTTACCAGTTTAAACGATCTTAACTGTTTTGTGCATAATGGTTTTGATTTTTTAGCTTTCCAAATATAGGAATTATATGGACATTCAATTCTTATTAGTATAGAGCCGCTGATTTGTGTTTATAAGACGAAGTCTGATTTATATTAAAATATAATACATCCTTTGAATCTGATTATATTTTGCACATACTTTGATGACATAGATTCCGATTGCAAGGTATACCATTTGTTGATTCATTGCTGCAGCACTCTGAGCAAGCGACTAGCTGTTTTTTCGCTCTTGTCGATTCTCTTTCATTTGATCTTCGCCCTACAACCGCAGCAGCAAGGTTGCACACCTATGTACAAACATAAACATTTGTTACAAGTGATGTTAAGGATTTATGCCAATGCAAAGGTCCTACATTTCTAAACATCCGGTTATTTTGGTCTGCATTAAAAACACCTAATTGAAATTATGGAACAAAAACACAATTTGATATTAGTAACAGTGTGGCCAATGATAAGCTTTTTTTACTGTTCGCTATTCTCAAAAATCAATTTCAGCACTTGCACAGTTACAAATTCTCACACTCTAGGTCATTGTAGACCATATACTCTCCTCATGTAAATGCCAGTGCTCTGCTAAATTCGGAAATCCCTATGTCAATAATCTAACACTTATTGATATTTTTTACATTATAGCTTCATTGCAATGATTACAATATTATTTCATTATTAGAGGCAATCTTACCATTTTTGACCTGCAGCCAGCCGAATAATGTACCTGTAGATCTTGATTGATAATGGATTCAACAAAACATAGCTGAAAAACAAATTGTTTTGATAAAATATTCCCATGTATGTCATATAACAACACTATGACGGATTGTTGATGAATATTGTAGCTTTTTTATATTTTTACTTTAAAAGGCTATAAATAGAAACAATACACTATAAAGATAAACAGAAGTTCATCAAATAAGGACACGATCAGAGGTCAATGTTTAAAGAAAAAAAACAGAAAAATAAATTTTGGTCAAAATTGAGTTTTGAATTTGATTTACTGCAATGCTTTTAAGACATGACTGCCCAACTTTGCCATTAATATCTCAAACATAGCAAAATATTTAAAATCTCTAAATACTTAACACGTCAATGAACAACTTCAAAATCAAATAAGATCAACATATAACATTTTCAAAATTACGAAAAACGACAAATTGATTCTTCTGAACCCTTTTAACTCTAAAATCGTAAAAAACTGGAAATAGTCATTGAAAGGCTAAAAAATTTCAACACTGAAAATCTAAGATATTAACCTAAAAAGTGGAGTCAAAATTTCGACCTCTTTTTTCTTTAAAATCTAATAAATAGGAACAATTAATTTGTATGCGATCAAATGTGTGTAAAAAAAATTCGATGAAAACATTTCTATTATAATGAGATAACAAAAAGAACATCAAAATTACTACTGTTGTTTTTACTTATATTTCCAATTCATGCAGGATAGAAAAAACGGTGTTTTAATGCAAACAATCGAAGAAAGAAGCTAACTAAAACATCCCATCAAAATAGGATACAATAGTATGTTTATTGCAATAGTAAAATGAAACATAATAATAGACATTGTTTGTCTCTATGAAAAGTCACAGTCTGACTATTAACTACAGTCAGGTATCTTTAACGTTCCATTGTTAAGTTTAAGTCAAACAGTAAATTACGTTACACGGCTATTTTTATACAAGACTATATTAAACTATTCACGTGTTTAAGTATCAAAGTATTTTATTAATAAATTTAGGAATTTAGTCCAGATTTACTGTACTTAAAAAGTTAAATCTTAAAACACCATAAAGGCTCTAATAAAAGCACACTAATTTATGGAGAGATTATTCATTAACTGATAAATTTCCTGGACCCTTGTCTTTATGGTAGCTCTACCTCTTCTCCGTCAACGCAAACAGCTTGTTTGTGACATAATTGTATCTCTTGTACGTCAGAACAGTATGTACAGTGGAGACCTACAACCAGGAAAACGATACACAAAGAGAAGAAAAACTAAGTTACGCAAAAACAAATGTAACATGAGGATAAATATATAACTTTATGAAACATTCAGAATACACATTTGAGATATTTATTTATGCTTCGTAAAATGATTTTAAAGCAGTTTATACTTAGCTAAATTTGTAGTTATTTTTATTTTGTGTTGAATAATGCCGAAGTCGTTGTCTAGAAATCCTCGTTATTACTTCCGAGGGATTTAAAGGCTCTCAATGGAGAACACGAACTTGAAGAGAACTAGCTAAATGACAAATAACTTTATTTGTGCTCATAATATTAAGATTTACTAAAAATTGAAGATATATGGAAAATAATGTTTTAAGTAATTTTACTGCTTAATATAGATTTTGTTCGCACGTACTCAAGTAATCTTAAATGTCTTGACACAATGTTGGCCCTTCATCAGATCTTACATAAAATATAACAAACATACCTACCACTAGTAATGTTTCAGATACAAATAGAAAGAAGAAAACATAAATCTGAAACATATATAATCTTAATAGAACC
The DNA here is from genome assembly GCA_944474755.1 of Limnoperna fortunei. Classification (NCBI taxonomy): domain Eukaryota; kingdom Metazoa; phylum Mollusca; class Bivalvia; order Mytilida; family Modiolidae; genus Limnoperna; species Limnoperna fortunei. The sequence goes on along the minus strand of OX104117.1, from coordinate 80,531,786 downwards.
TATACAAGTATCAGAGCCTCAAATCTAAACATGATTCAGTTATGATGTATTGGTTTCACATTTTGGTCCTGCATATCTAGTATACACAGTTCACATACATGTTCTTACGACTTCACATTTAAAATTTAACGTCAGCAACTCATTGAAAATGTAATACATAACTTTGTTATCTAGTTAACTGTTAACGATACGTTATGCCGTTAGGCCTGAATTTTATTATTTATTATATTTCTCTGGATTTCTGGCATTTTTTTTATATTTTGATGATAAGATTTATTTACATTTTTAATCGCATCACACAAAACAAACTTACATAGAACTGAGCCTTTCATATCAACGGATTATCTGCCTGCATAAAGATTAAAAAATTACAATTTGTGAAATCGAATATAAAACTAAAAATGTCAGTAATGTATTTGCACATAAAAAAAAGGTTGTTGGGGGTGTACTCGGCTGGCACAACAACATATTTGTACGACATTGTTTTAACAGCATCAAGATTTCTGAAGACTGATGATTCTTTAGTACTTATGGATCTACCAAAAAGACTTATCCATATTTGAATCAATTAACACTAGCGAACCCACTTGGAAAAGTATCAACCTTCGGGTAATCTTGCTTATGATCTTGCCTATTTTCTGGCATAGACTTTTATTGGATCAGTCAATAATTTAAAGTGTCTTGTTACAAAGTATTGTGGGTTCGTTCATTGTCAACCAAGTTACAAGAAAGTTACACTTTTACCACGAAAAATGTCAAAATCATTTTAAAAGGTCAAGTTGTTTTTAATATTACACTAACCTTTCAGACTTGAGTATGTCAATGCCTGTGTTGATGTTATCTTATGAAATGTTTGCGCATTGATTCTATTGATAGTACAATATGTCGATTAGATTTAGGTCAGTACAACATATGAAGTAATGACTGTGTACTTTCATTGGAATATTTAGCCTTAAATAATGTCCAATTCATCAACATTATACATGCGAGGAAAACTAACACCAAAATTAACTGCAGCTATTCATTTGTAAATTTGAAATGTTTGAATCTATTACAACAACGTTAATATGTAAACAAAAACGAAGATGTTTTCATATCATGATCACGCAAATGTTTGAAAGTAATGTAAATATTAAGATAAACTAACCACGGGGATATTGGGAGTGATATATCCCGCCTAGTTATTTTTCGGTTTTGCAAACATTTCCGTTAATACCCTACATAAAGAAACTTTGTGAATTTAAACCAATGTTGACCAAATTTATAGTTTTTGGTGAGTTGTGCCTAGATCTAATGGCCACCGTACTAAAATATACCATACAAGTCAGATCTAATGACTATTTTAAAAATATAGGTAAATGAATTGAGTTTTGGTTTGGTACATTTGCTTCCTAAATATGTCTTTATTTCTGCTCCAATATTATACAATCTTAAGATAAAACATAGTTCTTCAGATATAACCTTTTTGGAGAACTAACGATTATAGTCCCTAAGCGATACAAATGGGATTTATAAATTGATTGAATAAACGCCAAGCGATTTATATTTTAGCTATATCCAGGACGATAACAAGTTATCAGACAATAAATCAACAAGGAGAATGAATAAAACAAAGGGAACAAAACTTTGTTGCTACAGTAGAAGTATATAGGATTTGATTAGAGACGGACATTTAGGTCAGGCATTAAAATACTAATAAGTTACAATATTTTAATAATAAATCGAACATTCCTGGAGAATTAAAAGCCATAAAATACATGAATACGTATGAAGTATTGTATATTCTACAAAAGAAGATAGTGATGAACTTAAGTAGAAAGCGGTAAACTCTAAAGACCTCTTTTGAGATATTGAGAAAAATAAGGGCATAATAGCCACTACAATATGAAACATTGTACTGTCCTCGGCTTCTTTATCCATGTTTAACTCCCTAAGCCTTATTTCAGTGTATTCAGCAGACATCAAACCAATATATAAATATATATATGCACAAGAAATCGGAATAGTAGGAGTATCGTGAGCAAGACAATGCACCCGACATTTTACCTTGCAACTGACCATCTAGATGTACTGACCATTTCTAACGAGCTTTCAACGTGGACTTTTTAAAATTTAATTTTGAAATCTCTTCTATGATGGGATTGCTGTACCTGCAATAAGGCAGATTGCTGTGTTAAAACCGTATAAAATAAGCAAATATGTCCACATTCTGAGACATAACTGTGCATCTCATGTATATAACACATTTCATGGATTTAATCTATGTCCGCAATTTTTCTTTATTTATATACCACGTTCCTCTGCTTTAATAAAGACTGTATAATTCTAAATTTTTATTACTCTAGAATCCACAAATAGATCTGTCAAAGCAAGACTGTTCTGCAAAGAAACAATAGTTGTTAACATTGCTTATGTGTACATATGTTATAAATTTATTGTTGCCTAAGAATACTTAATCTATTTTTTAAAACAGTTTTCTGTCTCATTAAAATGTAGTGATTGGTGTAAAATATCTGTGTAACGTAGAGCTAGTTTAAAATTAATGATCAAACGTATAGTTTATATTACAAATGCATAAATTACACAGCGTGGTAAGATAATTCTATTATATGCGTGCGTAAATGTACAACTGTTTGTTTCATGTTTTCTAAGTTGTGCAAATCGTTATAAGATAAATACAGCTGACTCGACATCCAACACATTATTTATGATGATTCATGTAAAACATCTGTGTAACGTAGAGTTAGTTTAATATTAATGATCAAACGTATAGTTTATATAAGAAATGTATAAATTACACAACAGTGTAAGATAATTGTATTATATGCGTTAATGTATTGATACAATTGTTTGTTTTATGTCTTATAAGTTGTGTAAATCGTTATGAGGTAAATACAGCTGACTCGACATCTAACACATTATTTATATATTATGCACATGTATTCATTAAGTAGAATTCTAATGTGATTTTCATTTTTAGAAATACGTTTATTAAATTGGTCGAGATAACTTCCTGTAGAGGTTTTAAATATTTTTGTTAAATGAAGTCAACTAAATTTATTTTGGATAAATGACGTTGTCCGAACTAAATTTAGTGTAACCAGATTAAATATATATCGCGGCATTCAATATCGACGTCGATCAAAGTAAGGAATAATTGTTTGACAAATTAACGTTCTTGTGTTTGATAAAGAAAAAAATATGGTAGATAGATTTACAGTTAAAACTTAGTTTGTTGTGTTTATTACAATCAGAAGATCGTTTATGGAATGACATTTGTTTTTGAAAATATTTATACGTTAGGTCGATCTCGCTACAAAAATACACAAAAGACATGAAATAGAGATTGCGTAAGGCAAATGTCTTTACGCAATTTTTAAGAATAATAACGATTTAACACCCTTTTAAATGGATTATCGGTTTATCAACAAGACCGACTTACTCACAAACATACATGTATAAAAAAAAATTCCTTCGTAAATTTATTTGTTGTATGAATGAGCGGGGCTTATTAATATACCGATAACTCCGTCGAAATCTGATAAATGTTAACATGATTTTGTTTAATGTATAAAGACTATACGGAGCTCTTCTTGATGATAAAATAATCAGTCAGTTTTATATTGAACGTGGCGTAGCTTTATTATATAAGTTTTAAGTGTAAACATGAAATACGAACTGCGCCTAAGATCCCAACACGCCGCCTTGTTGCAACTATGACCAACACAGCATGCCCCACAAATCTCTATGATGCCATGAGTTCTTTTACCAACAAGTGCATAACTGTGTGCCAAGTCCTTTCGAAGAATGTCACATACCTTCAATACATAAAAAACAAATTTCAAACACATTCAGAATAATACAGTTTTTGACATTATTTAAGAATGACCCCATAGAAAAGGTAATGGACAGTAATGCTAATAAAAAGGCATTATAAAATGTGGCTAGTACCAACTCGGAAAAGTTGATTTTTCTCCTACTCGTTTATTGACAAAACATATAATATGTGCTGCTTTGTGAAGAAAAGATGGAGAATTTTGCGGCCAATTTTCAAAAATTGAGAAGTCGTAGAACAGTTCAGTTCTATATATCATTTTCAGAATACCCATTTTTCCCACACACCCCATATTCAAGACAATCCAACATTGATAATTGTTTGGCGAATTGGAGGGCTATTTTTGTCATATTGGCAAGTCGTAAAAAATACGATTTGCGCTATCTATTTCGGAATATTTATTGTACACAGCTGACATATTTTTCAGGAAATCCATCAATTTTTAAATTTTAGCAAATTTGCCGGCTAATTATCAAACAAGGAAGATCGTAAAAAGTTCAATTTGAGCCATCATGTACAGAATATCGATTTTACCCAGATAACATATTTTCAACACGATCTGACAAAAAAGTTTCGATTCCATTTTTTAGAAGGCGGCCATTCTAACATGGTGGGCATCTTGAGTTTCTAAAATCGATGTGGATAACTATACAAGATAAGACATCCTAGATTTCGCATAGTTTTAAGAGAATTCCAATTATACAAAAGATGTCTGACGAACTGTGTGCCTGGAAAGAAGAAAAACAATAAGAAGAAACAAATTGTCTTTGTGGTCTGGGACTTCTACGTCTTGTACTTATTGATAAAAGACATACATGTACTTGGCATGTTTGTCTTAAAATATTCCTGATTTCTGGTTATGTATACTTTGCTATTCACAAATAAAACATAAAAATGAATCTTTTCATAGATTAATAACAATCTTCTACGGTTATGTGATGAATTTTACTTGGGTCTAAGCCACTATTATGTGCGTTGGAATTTTTGGTCTCTTTAAATACTTTATTATTTAATTTGTTTTTATTTTTTTAATGATGATTGTTTTTCCCTGACTTTTTTTAAGTGAATAGTGCTCAATATCTTCGATTTTTTTCTTTGGAAATATATCATGTCAATTCAATCCATCACACACTATGTACGAATCCTGGCGTATATTTACTTGTATTTTAAAGGTAGATTTACAATTATTTTAGAACGAATATTTTTCGATGATTCGTATAAAAAAAATCTGGAACTAACATCATCAGTCCATATAACTCAAGACCTGCATTATTATCTTTGAATGCCATGTGCGTGAGTTATATTAAGTGATTGGTTGATCATTTGACGTCTACTTGACTTGACTGCAAGTACCTGACATTTGGATGTTTCTGATAAAAACATTAACGAATTTCTAAAAACAACGTATACATTTTCTAATTGATGTCTAAATATAATATTACAAATATAACATGCAAAATTGTTGTCAATGTGCAAAATATTTTTCTCCTAATTTGTACATTGAATTGCAATTTTTATTTAATATCACCCTTCGCCTTTTGCCTTTTGTGTCTGCCAATATAACATTAAATTCAATTCACGGTACTTGAAGGAATATTCTTGAACATTGACCACAATTGTATGGACTATTTGTATAATGACCTCAACTGATCGATTTTTCTTTCATTTAAAAATGATTAAAAAGAAGTCTTAACAGTATAGATCGCCTTTTATGGCAAACTTATGTATGCAAAATTCAAATTATTTAATAGCCATTTTAAATTTCTTTTTCTCTTTTTAACGTTTTCACTAATGCCTAACATTAATTGTTTTATTGAATCTCCAATTCGCTTTCTTAGCTTGTAAGTCAACGAATGTACTCACTGATTGTTTTTCGCATCCAAGGGTATATCGCATTTGGTTAGACACAATTAAGCTTCTTTGTGCACAAGCCTGTGTAAATATATATACTTATTAAACCTTTGTGGGTTTAAAATAATAAATTATATAAAAACGAACTCACTCGGTTAACTTGTTTATCGTACATTTTATCAATCTGAACAATTGTTTTTGTAATGGTAATTACAGTGTCACGTAAAATATAATAGTCATACATGTATATGTTCTATTTTGCAAAACAATACAATAGCATGGATATTTATAGGGCCAACACATTGTAACATCACATAACGATCATTGTCTGGACTTCTTAGTCCATCTAAATGCAGAATTTACTAAGGTAGATACATAAAAGAAAAGAGACATGCATTTTGTTCTTTAGGAGATATTGGTTAACAATTATAGATCGATTCACTTACGTACAGTTTATTCCGTTTTTAACACAGTTTATTATACTGAGTGGGATTCTGGGACTGACGAAGATGCACTGTGCGCATCTTGGTTCTCTCATTGAGGTTTTTAAGCCATAATCAGAAATTCATTGTCCGTTAAAAAAACCTTCGAATACAGCTGTCAGAAACGACTTGATGTAGACAAAATAATCGATCTATACATGACAGCTTTTAAAGCGGCAGTCAATATTGCCAACCGATTATAAATTTGTTATCTATAAGAGGTCAACGAATACAATATAAAAGATCAAACAGATCCTGTACTATTATTTAACATGCATTTTCAATAAATAGTTTTTAAAGAAAAATGCATTCGTGGAGTTGTCAAAGGTTTTTATTCCTAAAATAAAAATATATTCCGTAATCATTGTCTCTTGTGGTCCCTTATTATTATTTTTATTACGCTGCGAAACTTATTTGGGAAAAAATCAATTATATAAAACCATTCAATAGTTTTATTAGATTAAACATCAAATAAATAAAAGAACCAAAAACAAAATACGTATTATATAACAGCGAAGTTTTTGTCTCAATTGAAATCATATAATGTTTAATAAATTTAGGTGTCAAGGTAAAGTCTTCGTCGCTCCAAATTAATGTTAATGCTGATTTATTTGTCTTATGTGACCTTGACCTTTTAAAAGAATGTCTCTAAAATCAAGAAGATTTTTACCCACCTGATATGTAACAGTATCCTAAAGTTTAATTAAAATTATCAATCAACCGGAAGCGTCTTTATCTTGACAATACATATTGGGTTTTTTTTTGGCAACTGCGAACTTGACATGTATCTGATCAACCTGATATGAAACTATATTCCAAAGTTTCATTTAAATAAAATGCAAACTGTTTAGTAAGTGTAAGAAAAAAGTGTTATGGGACAATTTCTTACGCTTTTGCAAATTGTGACTTTGATCTTTGACTCCTCCATTATCAACATGCTTCTTACCCATCTAATATGTAACAATTGCCCATCGTTTCATTGAAATCTGATGCAAGGTTTTGAATTATCATTATGAAACAAAACAATTAGGACGGGTATACGGACGGACGTTCATTGGGACTTCTATATACTCCCAACATTCTTGAATTGGGGGTATAAAATTATAAATCCAGTTATTATTCTAAAAAATATGGCAGAACTAAATAATAATAAATGTAAATAACACATAATTTGTCTATGTTGTCAATATAAAGTGTCTGATAGAAAAAAACTGAGAAATCTTTAATATGGGCACCATGAATTATTAGAACAAAATAGCTCTTAATCTGAATTGGAAGTTTAAATGGCAAGATATTTTTTTTGTCCAATGCAACAATTAGATTTTTTATTGTAGCCATATTAATAAAACAATTTGAAAAAATTTCATACAAAAAAAAACCAAAAAAATTCTCAAGGAAGACGTCTTTAAAGACCGGATTGCTCAAGTTATGATTCTTTGACAGAAAGATCAAGGATTTCAATTTTGTAAAGAAACAATTTATATTGCTTTGTGGTTTTACAGAAAGTGTGTTATATCAAACGTCTGCAATGGACATTATTTAAACAAAGTTTTCAAAACATTTCAGAGAAAAACTTGTTAACCTATAATTTTACCTAATCATAAACAAATAGCGTGACGAATTGTTACAACACAATTAGAAATGTAGTTTACGAAAAGATTTTTAACAATTGTAACAAATGAAAGAATTAAAGACAGAAAAGCAGAAATGAACAATTTTCATCGATGTCATGTTTTTCCTGCATCACGAAGAACAAAGGAATCGTTGAACAGCACATGAGTTATTTAAAATACAAAGCTAAATTCAGACAGGGTGCATTAGAGTCCTAACTAATTAAGGTAGTTTGTTTATCTTCTATGATCATTAGCGGGTCAACACAGATATCGCATGTTCGAGCTTTACTGTGGTTAGTGCTTGATAAACATTAGTTGACAATAAAATGGCTAGTTTTTCTGCCTAGGTTTTGGGGTTTTCAGGGGCCCTTCCGCCAATTTAAACTGAAATGAAAATGCCGCTTTATCTTATTCAAAGAAAGTCTATCCATAAAAATACATTTATTTTTAAGTACGTATCTATTCACCTTTTTTATTGTAAGTTTCTGAAAACTGCTGATGACAGCTATCAAAGTAAAACTTTCAACAATGTCAAAAAACTTTTACATTCAAAATATGGTTATTGTGCAATCAAAAGCACATATCTTTAGAAAATGACATTAATTAGAAAGTCACCTCTATGAAAAAATTTCAGTTTCCTAGAACATATTTCAAATTTAAGTAAATATTAGTTATTTTAACATAAATGTTTTTGAGAAATGACTTATTCAGAAAACAAAAATTTTCAACAAAAGATGATAATGAAGTTTATTAAGTGACAAATGTCAAATCCATTTAAGAAAAAAAAATAATTGAAGGTTTGAAAACAACAAAAAAAATATGTTATGAAGTTACCTCGGTGGGCTGACATTCTCGAGTTGCAAAACAGGAAGCAGGATCGCCGACGTTTTCACATACGGTACATATGATACTTGGTTGTCGTATGCCTTAACAACATACACATCGCCATTATTAATACTATACATGTCTGTCTATATATTATTGTTATGTTTCTGTTTTTCTTAAAATGAAATAATTTTAATTTTCCACTCATAATTTGTTTAAAATATGAATATTATTAAAATCCCTGAGGTAGATTATCTTGTAAAATTCTACATTTGATTTTCATCGTCAGCAATGCAGTAGTTATAGGTGGCCAAGTGGTTAAGGCGGTAATTAATCCCTTATGATTACCAGCGTGGTCAAACCGATAATGCGTTTTCTTACCCTTACTTTGGGTAAAATGTGCTCAATTCCATTCTAACTGAAAATGATTACATGCTTTCCTGCAATATGCCGGGATTTCTCGACATGTGTACTTCGACTATCTCCGCAAATAAAAATTGTACGCCATAAAATAGTTTAGGTACATTACTTATTACTTATAATGGTCCATCAAAGTTAAAGTTCAAATCCGAGGATTTTGCCGTTATGTTCTACTATAAAACTGTTTCTAAGATTTTATAAATGATTTTTTTTCTCCGCCACTTAGTTTTCGTTTGTATGTATTTTGTGTTGTTTTGTTTTCCTGTTTTCATTGTTCTTGATTTCATTTCCTTGTAGCTGTGCAGAGATAAACAATTGTTCAATCATTACAGGAATTACAATAGAAAAGCTACGTTAAAGGGTAAAGTCAACATTATCATTTGTTTGTTTGTTAATTGATTGTTTACGCCAAATTTTGAATTCTTAAGTTATATCATGGCGTCCGGGAGAATAAGCCGGAGAATCTGCTAAAACTTCATGACATATGGCAGGAAAACTGGCAACCCAATTTAAGTTATAAAGTCAAACACACCCTGCCCGCAGACTACCTCGGTTTTGACATGCACAAATGAAATACAAGTTGTATGGTTTACGCTTATTTCCTTTTTCTTATGTACGATACTTATGTTTATGTTTTTCGACAAAATTATGTGTGACTGAATACTTACTTTGACCACATAAATATCCATTGCATGGACTTGTTCTGTTCATATTGTCATTACAACACTGTGCACAACTCGTACTTTGCTTTCTAGATCTGTCTAGAATAGTTGTATCTCTCTTTCCACTACCAGCAATTAGGTCACAGATCTACAAATAATACAATAAAAGTTGCATATTCATCATGAAGCGATGAACAAGTCCTACTAAATAATTCCGGACCAGTATTACTAGGAAGCCTAATATGTTGTACCGATTTCTTAGTTAAGTGTTCTGTATAGTTGACATAGTATACATTCTGATAAGATATTTTGTAGTTATTTAATATCTTGAATCAAAACAGCCTGAAAAGTCGGTCGGTCAAACTGAATGATTTTTTGTTTATTAATGAATTAACACAGAAAATGTATATAGCATTCGTAGAAGCCAGGCTGGTATGTGTTTCTGAGTAACCCGTTACGATTTTTATCCGCAGGTGGGTTCCTGGATTAGTAGACTATATATATATATATATATATATATATATATATATATATATATATATATATATATATATATATATATATATATGTGTGTGTGTGTAATATGCACTGCAAATGTTTTCCTACCGATTTGGCTCTACAGCCGGCATTATACACAACGCTTAAATCTTTGTTTATTATTGCATCCAGGTAGCACTTCTACAAAAATAATTAATATGTTTAAGTTATTGTACGGAGCCGGTATTACCATAAAACGGTGACAAAGAGGTTCACCGTTGTCCGAATATTTTTAGAACTATTTATAATTTGTATGTAAATGTCCGCAATAGTACATGTAAATGCATAATCTTAAAATATATTATATAATATATTTCATTTTCATGTTAACAAATTTAGTATCAATCAAATATGGACTCTTGAATGGCAAAAAACACAATGTTTATGACTAGAACCAAAAGTAATATTTTTGTTTACAATAACTTATATTTTCGAATTTGACAAAATCTCAACACAGATTTTACAGCTGTATCATTTTACATTAATATATTTTAGCTAATACCTCCTGGCCATCGTTACATTGGGTCTTATGGAAAAAACAGTCGTTTATGTTGCTGACTCCAGAACAACTTAAACATTCTAAACCTAGATAAAGTAAAACAAGGTGTTTCAATTTATATCACTGTCAATTTATTTAGATAAAAATTAAAACCGAACAGCCTAAACGATTAATGAAAAAAAAGTGCAAAGTTGTAATATGTTATTGTTAGTAAAAACATCATATGTAAAGCAACGTATACAATTTTAAATTCGTGTATCAAAATAAGTTTATTGCTAGGTAATGATTTCTCTCTGAGTTTATATGAATGATTATAAACACTATTTAGACCACCAAGACGTATGCCCTAAGTTTGACGAAGCAACAGATCATCTTAGCGTCAACTAAACGGAAGCGTAAAAGGACATGATCTTTTACTTTATTGATTGGTTATATCAAATTGGTTATATCAAATTAATAATTTGTTATATCAAAATATAAATTGGTTATATCAAATTAATAATGTGTTATATCAAATTAATTATTAGTTATATCAAATTTTTAGTCGATATATCAAATTATTAATTGGTTATATCAAATTATTAAGTAGTAATTTAAATTACTAATTGGTTAACTTGTTATATCAAATTACAAATTGGTAATAACAAATTTTAATTGGTGATATCAAATTGTTGTAATATCAAATTACTTATTTGTTTTATTAAAGTATTTACTATAAGTATCAAGTGGACCCTTGCGTAATTTCTTTGGTAAAATTGATCGATCATACTTGATTGAGTATTATTATCGAATGCATTTAACATTTGACGACATTGCAACAATGCCTACCGCAGGTCGTGGGTTCCCTCCGGGTACTCCGTCTTCCTCCCCCAATAAAAACTGGACGCCATGAAATAGCTGGAAAATTGCTGAAAGTGGCGTTAAACACCATTCAAACAAACAAACATTGCAACAATGCTTCAAAAGAAGCACGATATTAAAATTTCTAAGCGATATATTAAAAGAGTAACCGCATGTCTAGGCTTATACAGAGAAAGTAAATAAAAAATAAAACAAATAAATAAATAATAAATCCGATTTATTTTCTTAATGTAGTGTCCTTTATTTCGTAAGAAGTACCGATCTGGACAAAAGCATCGGTAAAGGTGGATGTATACTATATGCATAGACAGTGGATTGATTGTTGACCAAGAGACAGTGCGTTTGATAATCATGATCGATCCATTTTACAAATAAATTACGCAAAGGTCCACCTGATATTTATAGTAAATACTTATAATAAATTAGTTATTTGATATAATAAGTTAATAATTTGATATAACCAATTAATATTTTGATAAAAATAATTATTTCTTTGATAGAACCAGTTAACATTTTTGGATATAACCAACTAGTAATTTAAAATAGCCATTTGATATAACCAATAAGTAATGTGATATAACCAATTAATAAAGTAAGACCATGTCCTTTATACGCTTCCGTGCAAATATAATAGATAATCAAACATCCACATCGGTCCGCTTTGATATTTCAGTATAAATGTCTACATAACACACATTGTTAACCGGACAAGAAATTGGCAGAATAACTTACAATGAATTTAGTGCTAATGGTTATATTATTCAAAACGTAAAATTTTCAAAGATATAATATGCCAATTTGATTGTTAAAACCGATGTGTTAGAACTGCAAGAATATGAACCGGACTCTGTTGTTAACCAAAACACTACTCTCAAACAGTGATTTATTGTACCTAACTTGACATCATCCATTTAGAGGTCCTTTGGTAGTTACTATTACTTAGTTGATCGTGATAAAAAAAAATTTTCTGGGCCATATATCAGTTTTTCTTTGTTCATGTATATGACTTTTTGCAATGCGCATCCATGCATTTACGTGTTTGGTTATTCAGTTTTCATATTTGTTGTAAATTTGTTTTTCTTCCTTTATGCGTCTCAATCGGTATTTTAAAACTGTCATATAGTTTTTGATTGATTGTTTTTTATATCTTGAAATTATGTCCTCTTCCTTCGTCAGCAATGATCAATTCCAGTTACAAACATCATGGTCTAATTAATCAGTGACAACAAAGAATAACAATTCAAACAAAAATAATAAACAAACAAGCAGTTATGATAAATACGACGCCATAAACTACTGACAATAACATTAACATTCAACCATATAACACTTATTATTTTTCTTGTTGACAATACTGTCAACCTATTTAAACACTTTGTTGTGGCAACTTGTGTATTCTTACCAAGACATAGATTCCAAACGCCCACAGTGGCAAATATGCTTAAACCTAATTGAAAAAAAACGACATTAATATATGTATGCGCAAAATAATATGTATAAACATTTTAAGTGAAAAGATATGTTGGAAACAATTAAAGCTTAATAAATTACATTAACTATTTTTTATATAGAACCTAATTACTAAATGAAGCTTTATGTTATTTCCTTATTCATTTACTAGAAAGGTCGTAATATTTTCCACTCCCTTATATCTAAATACTTTAACATTTACAAAGCTTCAATAAAAGTGTTATTCATAAATCCACTTTTTCCTAACTTTAGATTCCAAAAAAGTAGGCTCATTGTAGTCACTTAATTTTCCTTTTGTACCCATAACTCTATACCTTTTTAATGACAGTCAAAATTTTGTTCTTTTAGTCTAACCAATTTTCCCGATTTTTTCTAATTGTTTGTTAACATATTTTCATCCTCAATATGGTTGAAATATTGCTTTCATTATATTTAACAAATTATTAAATCAATCAATCGATGCAATATAGATGTAAACATTCATGTATTTTTAAATGCAAACACTAATAAAGAAGGACATAAAAACTATTTAATAAAACGTTGTCATTGTCCGTATTAAATAAACAAAGAATATAACATGTACAGTATAAGTCCACATCTTGTACGGTAGTAAAATACTGAACTGAAGTAATAGACTTCTCCCCTCCCCCCCCCCCGAGTCTTAGGTATGCGATAGCTTTGTTTATAGTGCAGCATCAATTCATACATTTGTGTTGAGTTGTTCTTCAGTTTTTGAAAGGAAGTAAAGACAAATAAAAAATCTTTAATAGCTTTTGCTTGAGAAACTCTAATATTGATTTATAGAAAGCGTCTTTGTCGTACTGTTCACTAGTTATATATTTCAAATTCCATCTTTACGCTTGTTATCTATCGATACTATGTGTAATGTGGATAAACCTGTAGTATTAAAGAAACTTGAACCACGACCAATAGAATTCCATTACAAACGATGTCCATATATTTATTTATTTATTATGTAAATAAAAATTTTATCTCGTTTATGTCACAATACACTATGAACTTAATGACTACTGTTACGTGAACTTTAACGGCTAGAAAAATAAGGATTTTTTCTACAAGGGTAAGAGTGGGTATTAAAAATTATAAGAGTTGGCGTATGGCATAGGGTACTCTAAATTACTTCTTAATAAATAAAAGCCCTCTATTTCGATTATTTATCAGTCAGTTAGGTGTCCATGACAGATGTTATTTCATGTTTCACCTTACATGTAAACGGAAATCTGAAGGTACAGAGATGTAATTTAATAAATCCAAATCCGTGGCTAAAAAAAATATCACATACACAAATAACGACAAATGAAATAAATAACGAACACGAACCCTTAGGAAGAAAATTATATCACGAAAGGGGCCACTGTTGACGAGTGGTTAAGAAGTCTACTATTGATCACGTGGTCTGTCACCACTGAGATTGCGGGTTCGATTCTCAATCAAAGCAAGGTGTACTTAACTCCAATCTTAAATGACAAGGTTTGCCAGTTTTCCTACCCAAGGTTAGGGGTTTTCTCCGGGTACTCTGGATTCCTCCCCCAATAAAAACTGGACGGAATGATATAACTGAAAAATTGCTGAAATTGGCGTTTAACACCATCAAACAAATAAACAATATCACGAAAGCATGTAAACAAATTTCACATACATATACAATTCCATATAATAAAATGCAGTGAACCCTTATTATAACGACAACCATTACACTGGAGGATTTACAAAACACAGGTCTGAAGAAACTTCTTAAATAAATAGCATTTGAATTCTTTATAACAGGACAATTAATTTAACGTCTTTGAAGAATTACCACAAACAGGGTCGCTGCAAAAAGGGTTCACTGTATGCATTATTTCCGTCTTACTAGATAAAGCGTTCCTGGCACCCATGTCGACTTTGACAATATGGGGCACACTTAATTGGTATGTAGTTAAAAATAACTTCCATGATAAGCGTAAGTTGACCTACTATAAACAGTGAGATATCACGCCAGTTTAAATAGATCTTTTCACTACATGAATTCAAATAATGAACAGATGTCTTCCCATTTGTCGAACTTTTTAAAATAAGAAATTCCGGTATCCAGTTGTTCTGCCCATTTTAGTGTTTATGATGACACTTAGTTAGTTACATCGGGAATAAAATGTACGAAAAACAATACTATTGCAATTAGTACAAAATATGATTGCAACATAAGAAGGTAATAAAATCATATTATCGAAAATATTATTTCGAAAGATTAAGTAGAAATATTTCAAAAAAACTTTATTAAATATTTCAGAACAATATCAATTTCGCATCGATTCATTTCATTCCTTACATATTCAATTGAAATTATTCAGGTTCAAAATTCTGTTGTGTTTTTCATGAGTCATAAAACCCAAGCTGTAATTAAAACCCTTTTATTTTAAGTAACCTATAAACTTGCCCACTTTTCTATCTGTGGAACATTTTTTTGCAAAAGAGAGATAAATGGGATGAACTGCTTAAATTCCATTTTGTTTAAACAAATGAACAATATATCACATGTAAATATAAGTTTTCAGATTTTTACTAAAGGTGTATTTCTCTTTTAAAATGTATGAATCTGAACGTCCATAACATTTTACAATATATTGTCAGAAATTATAAAGATACTAAATTTACAATATAAGAATTCTGTACACAGAAACTTGTTGGCAATAGTGTAAACCAATGAAAGCATGTAATTGTTTTTACTATAGTCATTTATAATATAAACATTTTAGTATCTAATTGATGTGTAACAAAGTCAATATACTTTGGGGTATAGTTCCCATAATCTGCACGCAAATGATTCTGGGTATCCTACGTCAACCTCCTTCAACTTCCGCAGTAAAGGGTCATGACGTGTGGCAGAGGTTATAGATATTGAACTAGTTATGTTCTCTGTGCACTATTGTCGTTCGAAACTCTCCTTAAGTACTCTCCACTGAATAATAGTTTATCATTTTTTTACAGACGAAAAATAAGAGTGTAGTTAATTTAAGACAGCTGTTAACGTAGAGATATTTCTTAAGTTATACCGAAGTCATATTAAGCTAATGTTCTAATACAGCCAAGTATATATATTTCGGTCATCAATAATTGATTTTTTTCTCATTTTGGGTAAAGTTTCAAATCAACATAAGTGTGACTTTTTTATTCACGACGAACAGTTTCTATACCAGGTAAACATTTTTGGAGTGTCTGTTATAACGAGTTTAAAATGACCAAAAGGAAATTTTCCCACACGCGCATTGAAAGGGTAAATAATGTCTAATTAATTGGTGATAAGTTTGATATAAATTCTAATAAAACTAAAGATAGATGAGGAAGTTTATTTTCTAATGGTTGCTCACGTATTGCTTCGCCATCTCGAAGAAATGAATGCGAAATTTTTGAAATGACATGGTGTGTGGAAAGCAAGGTCAAAATTTTCCCACAAACATGAATGGTTTACCTGGTAAAGAAACTGTTCGTCTTTAATAAAAAAAGTCACGCTAATGTTGATTTGAAACTTAAGCTAAAATGAGGAAAACATTTTTACCTGTAAGGAAAAGAAAACAAATATCTCATGTCTTAAATAATGTATAAATAATATATCCCTCGAGTGTGTTGTGTACATCATTGAATTTAAATATTTAATACCTTGTAATGGTATTATCGCCTTATTTAAAGATTCACTATACAACGAATTAATTCTGTTATACATCGAAATCTGTAAAACAATACAATGAATTTTATAACGAACTTATTACACATTTCCACCAAAATTTGTGGTTAGCCGATTATTGTGCTAAGGTGACCGTTGCTGTCATATTTTAGGTAAAAGTCTGAAAATGATATTAATGAAGCTGTTTCTGTTGTTTCTTATAATTTCCAGTTCAGTACGATATATTTACAGAAGCCACTCATCAATTTGGGTTTTCGATTGTAAGGACATCATCAATATATCGATATTAGAAATTAAAGAATATATCTTCTGCTATCATCTTGTCTTTAATAAGATGTTAATGAAGTTCAGTTTCATAAGAATACATGAACAAATGGTCGGGAATAGTTTGTAACCATAGGAATTCCGATTGCAAGATGAAAAACACTAAACGTTACAAAAATGTTGTCGATCGGTAAATCTAGCATACAATAAACCAGTTCGTTGCTGTAGCATTATATGCGGAAGCAAATTCTATGTGTAATTACAGGAATTATCTTTGATGCTTGGCTCTTTCATGAGGCATTCATAGTTATGAAACTTACATACAAACACATTATTGTTAGAAGCCTTGTCTGCTTGGACGACAAAATTTGTCACGTAGGGAAGTACCTCATATCATCCTTTTCTTTAAATACGGATTGAGGTCGTTCATTAATGTTATGTCCAAGATTTTTAATTCTTTTACCAAAGAACTAATTCTTCTTATCCAGTTAGACAATGTATCTTGTCAGTTCTCTTGTTCCCTTTTTCTTTTACTCCATTCTCTAGCAAAGTCTTTAACTTCATCCGTAATCGTTTGAAAATTTGAAGAATTTGATCTTTCACTTCTTTTCTTAACTTATGTTATCGGCATAAATTCTTTTATTTCAGAATTTCATGAGAAGGAATTTACTATACTCATCAAGAAGAGTCTCTGTATAAAAGGGTTTGAAAAGATCAATATTTCATTACATTAATTATCAATTTTCTAATTGATTTTTAACCACCATTAGAAGCACAGAAAAAATGACAAATTTCTGAGAGAGCAAGAACGTACTGCGGAGTACTACGTCTAGCGGTGACAATTTAGTCTTACGCGTTTTTTAATAGACAATATAAATAAATTTCCTTGTGCTTTCGTCTTTAGGTATGCCGTAATGATGTTTTTATGTCTAGACTTGATATATCGTTGCAAACGTAAGAAACAATTTAACAACATAATTCAACTAATTGATAGTCTGTCATTTCCAACCACTAAACCCACTTAAAGACAGGCATGACTCATATATTCGACCGTTGTACTTATAAGTACGCCTTTCTAGGTCAGCGTTACACAAGCTGACCCGAAAAGATTACCACTGATCAACATACATAATCAGGAGTTCAAATTGAATTCATGCACTTTAAATTTGAACATGACTGTTTTTTCATCTCAATTGCGTTATTTGAACATTTTTATTTAAAAAACGATGAAAGGGTATTATAATTACTTAAGGGTGCTTCTAAGGCAGAGATGTTAAGGTATTTGGTCATATATGTTTGAACACTGTCCTGCCAACACTGAGGGTTTGTCCATGTACCTATTAAAATGAAAACGTAGAGTCATATAACAATTTAAAACCATATATGAAAACGTAGCTGACGATTTAAAAGGTTTTAAAGTACTTAAACGAAATAATTTCTCATATTGCTATATGCAACAAAATGCATAAACCTTAACGAAATAATTTCTCATATTGCTATATGCAACAAAATGCATAAACCTTGTTTATCCACAGAACAGAAAATGCAGATGCAGTAACAAATCTAAATATGTTTTGTCAGAATTGATCTATACTTATGTCATGAATTACAATAACTAAGCAAGATCTTCCAAGAGCAATTAAAAATTAACCATGATGAGAATTTAAGAATTTATATATAGCAGATTTTACTGCACCCTCCCTAACAACGCCTTTTACAGCTCTGTTGATTGAGCACTAAACATAATGGAAGACACAACTTCGCTTCAGTTCTTTTTATTTATAAACAGGTCACTACAAATTCGTTGGCCAAACCTATATATAAAAATGTCAATTGTTCATGTTTTTTTCATCATTCAAACGACCGAACTTAATCTTTTTACTTTTATGTGTTTCTACAATAATGAAAGACATGAGCATGCAAACTTATATTTCCATAACCACTTCATCGATTTCATATCTTTATTTTAATAATATAATAATTGTTAAATTACAAAATTCAGTGAATATTCTTAAACGTACAAACTGAATTCCAGTTTAGCAGACTTCTATGAAGCAAAATTCGTCAATACAAAATGTTCATTTCACTGCAGTTTTTTTCGCGCTAAATTGTTTACGTTAAAAATGCGCTTTACCTCTAAAAATATTCGTCTGATGTCATCCAGAACATAGCAGAATACAATATTAGAATAAATAGTTTAACGATTGTTATGTATGTACAAAGCATACATGTACTTTAGTAAAATTAGGTAAAATATTGAGCATATCAGTATCCACAGCTTATGATGGAATTGTTTTAAATCAGCGATGTAAAAAGACTTCTATAAATGAAGAAAATAACGGCTGTTCTTTACAATCATATATACATGAAAGCACCAAACATTCGTATTGTCAGGCTTCAGCTATCCACATATTGCATGGTCAAAACATGGCTGTTCTGCAAATAAAATAAGAGACTACCGAGGTGAATCATTCTTAAAAAAATAATCTGATTACATTGATCTGCGATGTACTTTCTGATTAGAGACATACAGACATTTTGTCTTAGCTTATGAATGATGTTGTTTAATTACACTAAAGAATTGGACGGCAAACCTTGTTAGTTAATGTGCATGTTTGACGATTTGGTTTAACCAATATTTCCTCTTATATAAAAGTACACTAAATGCCAATGTTTTTTTTCCTCTTTTAACGACCTAAATATGCCACAGACTTGCATATAAAGGCCAGCAATGACCGATGTATAGAAACAAAAAAGCAATGAAGACATATCCAAAGGATCATTCATACAGCAAAATAACGGAAAAAGCCTTCACGGAGTACTGTTGTGAATATCTTGACTAAATGTAACCTATGTATTTTACATAAAAATAAAAGCCATAAACTGTTTGAACACAAGCTATTCGAGTCTTGTACTTGTCAGTCATTTTTTTTACCTCATTTCTGCTTTTAGACAAATTAAAATAAGATTTGTTTTTTTTCTGTTTTCTTGTTGTGTGTCTTTAAATCTGAGGATAAGATGCGTTTTTTTTTCTTTGTAAATAATCCGCATTGAATTAATAAAGAATTATTAAATTTAAGAATCTTCAAGATATCAGCTTTTTCGCTGGTATATTATTAAAACAAATGTTTCCAAAATGTGTAAATTTGAAATATTAATTTAACCACACTAACTCAAGATGTTTAGTGGTCCAAAGTAATTATAAAATGATGAAAGTTTTATATTAAGAGCACGGATTTCTTTGTATTACAATACTGTACTTTGTTTTTAATATTTTCTACTTAATATACTTACTACGTCTGAGGTCCGAGCATTTTTCCTTATTACATAAATAGCCATCACAACAAGCAGAACACAGTTGTATATGACCTAGAAATCGTTTACCAACTGGTACCAAGTGAGTGTCTTTTAAATTCTTTAGAAGTGAGTCACACATCTAAAAAATATGTACATAAAGTCTACAAAATATGTACTGCGTTCTTTTATAAATAACATAAGATCATTTTGTATCCTTTTTGTCATTTAATCACATCAAATATATGTTTTCAATTTGTATATTGCTTCTTATCTTTGGATCTTCTTAGATTAAAAATAGTCACATACAATATTATAAGCTTATATACAGAAACAAACCAAAACATACAGCGTTAAAATTAAAATAATATTAAAATTTGCATAGTCTCTACTGCAATAATATAAATCAATCAATTTTCAAAGATTTTTAGTGAAATTCATTCATTTGAGTACAATTGAAATTAAAATATATAGAAAACTATATAGAGATATGCATTGTGGTATTGTGGTATCACGTGACATTCACGACTAACCCTGAGTTAACTGCCAACGGGTGTATTGCAAAAGCGAGGAATTATTTACTCTTCCGGAGCACTTTAATTAACTTTTTCTTCGGACTTCGTCCATCTAGCTTTCATTTATGTATTGTTTTGTTCTATGTCTGTGATGAGATTCCCTTGACTGTTTATTAGTGTATTGAACTTGATTGACAATTGGTATTTCTTCGCTTATTTCCAGCATTAAAAACAGTGCACTCAATTGGACTAAAATTTCCTGCCCTTATTAAAAAGCGACATTCAAATCAACATTTTACAATCACACAAACAATATGCATCTAAAATGTTTTTTGTATGACAAGTTTTAGTAATTGCCTAAACAAATTAACAAATCACAGTTCAATTAATTTCCGGTCAACTGCAAGTTAGTAACGTTGGTGACCACCTGTATGTGTGGTCATTTGTAGCAAAACAATGCCAATTTAGTATTTGTTACCCATCACTTGATCATGGCCATTTAAAAAGCGAGATAAAACACTTGGTTTTTTTGTCTCAGATTATTGTTTAGAAAGATAATTCAGTTTTAATTTATATTAAGGTCATATTTATCAAAATCTGTTTTAGTTTTCAAACATATTTAGTGTTTGTAAAATAGAATGCCATCAAATATACCAAGGTTAATAGAATTTGCTACGCCAAACGCCCGTTAATTCCAATTAAGACTCATCATTGGCGCTAAAACCCATAAAATTTTTAAAATCCAAATGATTAAGATGTTGTAGACCTTATTGTAACCCAAATCCAAAATTGTTATAAAAGATCCGGCTGAGGTTATCTACATCTTGAAAATAGAAAAGCCTAAGAATTAAAATAATTTCGAAATTACTGTGGAGTAAATTTAGACAATACTTTATCATTGGTCATCAATGATGTTTGACAGTTGCGTTGGTGATATCCCGAGGACTAAGAGTCCACCAACAGAGACATCGACTGATAGTCCCGGAAAACGTATCACATTGACATAGTTTATTACTTCGAAACGATACATGTGTTAAATTTAATATGAAATTGAGTGCAATAAATGCTCTCTCCCAAGCAGACTGTTTATTACACAGTAATGCAATAAGATCAAGTTAACTTTATGTCTTTATATAATAATCTTTATTCTTGACAAGTCCTTACTACTATACAAATTCACTTTTATTGATCTAAAGTTTACATTTTACTTACTGCAATCCTTTCGCATCCAAGATAATAATGAACTGTATTGCCAGATACAAACGATGTCTGCATACAAATCTGTTAATAATTTTCTTTTTATCAAAACAGTATTGACCGAATGCAAAAATTAAGCACATATAGGAAAATCACAATTTGCGAAAATATAATTGATGAACGGTTTCAATTTTTACACGTCGCAGTGGTCACAGTTTATATCACAGAATTGTATGCTAGTAAACAAAAGGCTAGATGTCAATATGACAAAATATGTGTCATATTTTATGTGTGTACGAACAAAACCTGTTATATGTACAGTAACAAATTCAAAACATAATTTTGATAAATATATTGAAATATAGTGACATAACCTCATTGTCTGGACATTGTTGAGTAATTAAGCATTGAGTAGGATCTGTAGTGTCTTCGCAAACTCCGCAAATCGTTGCATTTGTTGGCTGAGGGTCTAAAACATATAACTTGGTATACATTAGATCACGCTCTATCACGACAGTGGCGATAATTAGCGACGAAAAGTTAAATAAATGATTGATTCGATATTAAGGAAATATGTAAATATTGCTACGTTGTATCACCTCTTTCTATTTTAATAAACCAAACCTCTCTTCTATTGTGTTGTGAAAAATGAAATTACTACTTTAAACTGTGGGCGGTAAAAGCAGCATTCGTTTGGAAAAACGAATCAATGTCACAAGAAATTTACATTCAATTTAAAGGTAAATTTGCATTAACTTTTAAAAATATACATTTTCTTTATAATGTACTAATATCTTTAACATTATGATTTTGACTGTCACTATTTTAAAAGATATGAGAACTATAACCACAAAACAAATTTTCTTGGTAAACAGACTAACAATAAGCTGAAATATGCCCTGTTCGCATGTTTGTTAACCTTTTACATCATTCATTATTATGGTTGCCAGATTTATATATATTTATACATTTTCTTTATTATTAATTATTTAAATATATATTGTATCTTTTTAAATTGAACTAGTTTATTAATTTTTCTACATATTGATTTGTGATTAATTACTTACTTTGACCACATAAATATCCGTTACATGGAATTGTTCTGTTTTTATTATCGTTACAGCACTGTGCACATTCGGTACTTTGCTTTCTATATCTTTCTAGTGTAGATTTATCTCTCTTTCCACTATGAATGAGGTCACAAACCTACAGTTAAATAACTATAGATAGATTGCATACTCCTCGGTACAAACAGTGAATTGGTCCTGTTTAAAAAATTCTTGGACAGACCATTAATTAGAGGAAATCACTAGGAGTATTTTTTTAGCTAAAATAGTGTGAAGTTAATATGGTACAATTATTTGGCCAAACAAATGGAATATTTATTTTTGAACAAAAAATAACAAAAAATTGCTGAAAGTGGCTTTAAAAACATTCAAACAAACAAACAAATCATTCGAATGAGCTTGTATCCCTTAAGCTACGGATACTTTGTGCACAGTTTGATTGAAATGCACAGCTTCATACGCACGTTAATAGAAACACTTATGCCGGATCGGTATTATAACCGGAATTTGAATGGTCAGTGAGACTTCATGACAAAACTCATACACTCATGTGTTCCTAGGTCATATACCCGGATGTTGCTAACCGTTAATTTCACGCTATTTCGTAAGAAGTGTTCATAAGTTTGAAAGGCGAATTATTTCAAGTTTCGCATGCAGAAAAATAAATCGTTTTAACACCCTCTGCGACCTTTACATCCTTTGGCTTTTTCCTTATTTCGTACAAGGTCACTTCACCTGTTAAAATCTCCATATCTAAGGAAATGAACGTATATTACTAATAATGATCTGTGGATTTAATACTACTACAGCAATTGTGCAAAAAGCACATTTATAGCCAAAAGATAAATACATGTGCAGCGTTCCCAATCACATTTATAACCAAAAGACAAATACAGCGTCCCCAAGCTCATTTATAGCCATAAGACAAAAACAGCCTCACCAAGAACATTTAAAGCCAAAAGACAAAGACAGCGTCTCAACGCACATTTATAGCCAAACAAAAAATACAGGGTCGCCATGCATAATTATAGGGAAAAGACAAAAACAGCGTCCCCAAGCACATTTATAGCCAAAAAACAATAATACAGCGTCGCCAAGCACATTTAAAGCCAAAAGACAAATGTATGTAATGTTTAGACATTATTTTTGTGTTATATCAGAAAATTGAATATGTTGATGTTCATGTAGACACATATTAGCAAACATATATTTAAAGGACATTTGTTCTTTAATTTGTGAAAAGCAAGCTGGTATGGGCAACCACATATGAATGTTATTGATAAACATTTAGTTCCCACAGTAACAAGCTACTTATACATAAGAGCTAATGACTTCTATATCTTTAAAAGGTTTCCTCTTCTTTTTTATTACACAACACTTCTAATACAAAATATAACACACATAAACATGTTTGAATGCATGTCGTAAATTTCAATTGCAATGCAAATATTTTCCACTTGTAATAATACATGTGTTCCTACCAGTTTGGCCCTACAGCCGGCATTATATACAACTAATGAATCAGGGTTCCTGACGGCATCCAAGTAGCACTCCTACAAAATATAATTCTTTTTTAAAATTTATTAATTATACAGAGCTAATTGGTTTGAATACAATATGCTGCCATAGAGTGTGGCGTTGGTTTTTTTCCGACTAATTCCATTATCAGTCATCAAAATATAAATCACAAGATAAATACATGTATGTACTTAACACTAGTTTTGGGGAAAGAACAGGTGATCTTACAAAAGTTAGAAATTTAATGTCCTTTTATGAAAAGAAATACAAAATGTATATCACGAGTGAAAGATCTATCGGCTTTACCAAAAAACGCATGAAAGTACCTATTTCCTCCATAAACCAATAACTTTTATATCGCGATATCCTACAGACTCTCCCTTGTTTCATATTTGACATCCATTTAAATGCCACAAACGAGAACGTTGTTATTATAACAACGTTTTTGTTTAATACGTTTTGTTGGATGATGCAACGAGTAAAGATGAATGCACGTGAAGCTGAGCTCCTTTTTAGTGGGTCATCTGTACCAAAAGAAGGCCATTTACGGGAAAACATAATATTTCAGTTATTTCTAAAAGCCTTGAAAGCACCATTCGACTTTTTATCTTGTATAGGAGTGTTTGCCTTAAGGTGTAATTTTATTTTCCTTTATAATAGTAATTGATCTATTTACTGAAAATAAGGCAAAATGTTATTGGTGCTGCATAAAGACTAGATGAGCGTTTTTCTGCATCATGATTTGTACAGGCATTTTGTCTAGATGATTTACAAAGAGGTTTGGAATTCCATATAACTGGGTTGAAAGTTTATGTCCAACCTTCACTTCAATAATAACTAACGCAGTATCTCGCCTCCCGAATTGGGCATTAGACAAAGCGATACTAACTGGCAAGTTTGTTTAGGTTATAAAAATTACATGTGTAATACCGTGCAAGTGGTTGAACGGTAAATATATACAAATAAATTTTTTACTATTGGCCTTATGTAGAAACATTATTTCTGGTAAATACTGGGAAATAAATGTTACAGACAAGTCGTGTTTTCTTAAATAAAAGTCCGCGTCCCAAGTTTGGAGTTCTCTTTCTAGTGTTTTCAGATGAAAAAATGACTGCAGGATAAAACAATGCGTATATATGATGGGAAGATATCCATTTTGTATGTACATAATACGAAAACGGAGTCTAATTTCTTCCAGTTGCTAAATCTGGCAGTGTATATACATATATACGTCTATACGTATATACGTATACATAACTGTATAACTGCTTTTGAATAGAATTATCTTGTTAACGAAAACTTGTATTATATTGCCGTGGCTCTTTTTTTCTGAAATAATATTTTTGTGGATTTTCTTTCTAGAATTTCAGAATTTCAAAATCTCGTCCATCATTTTTAATAATTGTCTAAAGCGGTCTTTCGACTTTAACTCTTTGCATTTGTTAACGCATTTCTGTAGAAAGAAAAATTTTGCATAAAAAAATTAATATGTTAAACTATATATTTAATTATTGGTAATTAATTCGCGAGATATAACCGCACTATCCTTTCAAAGCAATGTTTCACCTTATAATGCTTAATAGATGCATATATATTTTAGATATACCGTCAACTATAGCTTATTGGACACTTTTAAAATTTGAGCCAAATATGAAAACAATACTTCCTCTCTTTCTATACAGCTAGCCGTTTGTAATAAACATTCGCTGATGTTTTTGACACCATGACACGATAGACAGTTCAAACCTAAAAAAAATAAACAATTAAACGAGTTGTTTAAATTACCTAGACGTACATAAATAAATAAGAAATACTAAAAAATCCGAATAACTAAGATGTAGCGTTTAACCAACTTTCTATTTCAAAAACGCTACAAAAATAATTTGCTAGCATTGAAGAAACATACGCCTACAAAAGAGTCTGTGTCAAACATATAGAAAATGTTCGATATCCAATATTCATGAAGCAGAAGCTGCGATAGCTCATTGAAGTACAAGTAATTTTTATAAAGTGGTAAATAATTTAACTTTAAAATGGTATTAGTCATTGTGAATTTGTGTCTTCCCAATGTCATTCCAAAAAAATTGTTCATGTTCAAAGTGTAAATTTTAAAGCTGAACAAGACAGAAACTGGAACAACAACACACAAACTGGAACATCTACACAGATACAGGAACATCTTCACAGAAACTGGAACATCTCCACAACTAGAACATCTACACAATTGTATACAGTTCATCCATCTCAAGGCATTGTTATACAAGTTCGTTTGCTGAACAGTTAAAACGTGGTCTTACATACTACCAGACTATGTGTTACACTTATAAACGGACAAAACTGTCAATGTTTTATTTCGTGACTTAATTGTTTTGTTTTGGAACAGAAACATACATTTTATCACAATTCTTGACCTGCCTTTAACAATAATCATCAAGTTCATAAAACGGTCGGTTATGTTAAGATATGTATTCTTACCTAAGCATTGGTTCCAAATACCCACAGACGCAAATATGCCAATACCTAAAGAACAAAATAATATAAGCAACATTTAAAAAACTGATACGTACAAATGCCTGTTATTAACCCGTGTATTTTTGAAGGATTCAGAATAATAAGTGGCGTTGGTTGGATTTTTACTGTGTTTAAGTACAACGATGTGTAATTTGATGTCTTTATACCGAAAGTAGCTTTATTACCACCAATTCGGAAAACTGAATAGAACCCCATTGTTAGTTTCTAACTTTCGAAAAGAACGTGTGTACTGACAAGGAGCACAATAGAAAAATGTTTAAAATGTGTGTACCATGTGGGCACTAAAAATCCCTTGTGTTCCAATTAAATATATTCAAATTCGCAATACCTTTTTGTCCAGTCAACCTAGTCTTGAGCTAATATCGCCATAAATTAAATTATCATTTTTTCGATATCTGTTAAAGGGATTACTTCTCTATCAATTATGAAACTTTAATAAAGTTCTAAACCAAAAGAACACAGTAAGCACGGTGAAAACAGACATAAAAACTAGAATAATTAGTATATTGCTTGTTATATAACAGGCAGCAAAATGATATCAATATCAAAGTTGTCGGTTTCACAGGCAGCAAAGTCATAAAAAATCATTTTGCGCAGTGACAGACAAAAAAATTATAACAATATCAAAGTCATCAAAATAACAGGCAGAAAATTATAACAATATCAAAGTCTCAAAATGACAGGCAGCAAAGTTATAACAATATCAAAGTCTCAAAATAACAGGCAGCAAAGTTATAACAATATTAGAGTCAAAATAACAGGCAGCATGTAATAATAATATCAGAGTCGTCAAAATAACAGGCAGCAAAGTCAAAACAATATCAAAATCGTCAAAACAGCAGGCAGCAAAGTCATCACAATATCAAAGTCGTCAAAATAACAGGCAGCAAGGTCATAACAATATCAAAGTCGTCAAAATATTAGGCAGCAAAGTCATAACAATATCAAAGTCGTCACAAATAACAGGCAGCAAAGTTATGTCAATATCAAAGTCGTCAAAATAACAGGAAGCAAAGTAATATCAATATCAAAGTCGTCAAAATAAGATGCAGCAAAGGTATAACAATATCAAAGTCGTCAAAATAACAGGCAGCAAAGTAATAACAATATCAAAGTCGTCAAAATAACAGGCATCAGAGTTAAAACAATATCAAAATCGTCAAAATAACAAGCAGCAAAGGTTTAACAATATCAAAGTCGTCAAAATAAGAGGCAGCAAAGGTATAACAAAATTAAAGTCTCAAAATAACAGGCAGCAAAGTCATAACAATATCAAAGTCGTCAAAATAACAGGCAGCAAAGTCTTTACAATATCAAATTTGTCAAAATAACAGGCAGCAAAGTTATAACAATATCAAAGTCGTCAAAATAAGAAACAGCAAAGTTTTAACAATATCAAAGTCCAAAAATAACAGGCAGCAAAGTTATAACAATATCAAAATCTCAAAATAACAGGCAGCAAAGTTGTAACAATATCCAAGTCGTCAAAATAACAGGCAGCAAAGTTATAACAATATCAAAGTCTCAAAATAACAGGCAGCAAAGTCCTTAAAAAATCATTCTGCACTGTGATAGGCAGCTAAGTTATAACAATATCAAAGTCTCAAAATAACAGGCAGCAAAGTCCTAAAAAATCATTCTGCACAGTGATAGGCAGCTAAGTTATAACAATATCAAAGTCGTCAAAATAACAGGCAGCAAAGTCATAACAATATCAAAGTCTCAAAATAACAGGCAGCAAAGTCATAACAATATCAAAGTCTCAAAATAACAGGCAGCAAAGTCATAACAATATCAAAGTCTTTACAATAATGTCATTAAAGAAACAGCCTGCTGTACAGTTTAATCATACTGAAGTAGAGTTACATCTAAATACATGTTTAAGTCGTCCTTATCATAGGCAGTACATGTGCTAAGGTATGTAGATTTAAAAATAAATATTTCAGGATAACGCACTATCCGTACATAAAACACCATCTTTAGGAATGTACTAATTTTTTACTTAAATGGACATTACCAGTGGCATCCAGAAGGTAGGGGCGGCCCCCCCCCCCACTACCCCATGTGATTCAAACAAATGTGTCCTGACCGAGACCTCACTTATAAAGAAATCTGGATCCACCACTGTTAACCTAATTTACTAAGAATAGCTTAATTTTCTGATCATTAAGTTGACAGAATACCTTCGGTTTCTTTATTTTCTTATCAATTAGATCTAGATGACATTGCAGATGTTCTAACGTTACTAAAAAAAACTTATACTACATCGTACATGAAGCAAATTCCAAGAAAACAATTTTGTGTATATTAAATTAAGCGATTTAGTCTTACTTAATAAAACGTTCCTGGGATCCATATCAAGTGACTTTGACAATATGTGGCACCACTGTCAATTTTGATTAGTTCCAATTTCTGTGATAAGCATACACAGACTGACTTTAAATCAATAAGGGGGTTATCAGGCAATTAAATGGATTTTTACAATCCATGAAGTTAATCTGAATCAGCTAAAATAAAAATCTTGAGTAAACTTAAGATCAATTGTTTGTACTGTTTGTAATTATATTAACCTTTTTGTGTACACTGTTGCCAAATCTGAGCATTACTTTTCTATGAGAAGATCCGGGAAACTGAATATTGAAATTATTCATTTATCTCCCCCCACAAAATAAACTTTGTTAGTAAATGTACAGAATGGCATCGTAAGGTGTTTTCGATAAAAAGGATTTTTTTAACTACTTATGTTTAGTTCTGCTTGTCATGCACATTATTACGTTTATGTTTATATATTGAACCTTAAAGTATTTGGTACAACTTTAGATAATAATGCATTACTTAAAAAAAAGTAAAAACACTTTTTTTTATTCCATGTCATTTTCAGTCATTCGTTTAGATAATTAATCAATCTAAACTAAATTTATTTTTTCGTCTGCTTTTCCGGTAGACATGTGTCATGTTTTGCTAAGCGTCATCACGTGACAATAAGATTTACCACAAAATTTAAAGGGTCTAGCAAGCCGGTATTTTAATTGTTTTACAATCACAAAAAGTTTATCACATTCAAAAGGACCATTAAACTATTTCATTTTTAGAGGTTCTCTATTGTTATTTTGTGTAATTTAACTTCGTGATTTTGTATCTCAAGTCAAAACCTATCTGCTATCTTTTTCAATTATCTTACAAACGTATGAAATACTGAAAATGGTCTCAAACTGAAATGGTTCCCTTGAAGTGTATAATATACATCTATATAATGAAAGGTTACCTGAATAAAATTCAAATATCATTATTTCATGGTCTGTGATTCGTAAGCAAGGAATTCATTCTATTAGATATCTGTACACGTGATTGGTCACCTTGGAGTGTTTGCCTCTTGGATAACATCGTTTCCGACTTTCAAGAGAATACCTGAAGTAAACTGTAGTTGCCACATATGGCGCGCTATTTTTATATTGGAAAAGCCTGTTTTCTTTTCATACTGTAAATGTAATGTCTTGCAGAGATTTTACAACGAATAATTTATTATGATTGATTGATTGATTGGATGTTTGCTTTACGTCCAGCGAGCAGTATTTCAGCTATATTCAGGACGGGAACAAGTTAACAAACAATACATCGATTGAAAAAGGGGTGGGATGGGACACAGGGAACAAAATTGTGACTGTCACTGGAAAAGTACGGAGTGGGTAATGGGTAGGGTCGGAGAATTTAGCATTTTGTAGCGGCTACAATGAGCCTACTCTTTCTCGAATTCTACACAAGGGATCTGTATCGTGCAAGGAGCGTGGCACTCTCCAAACACTATACCCACTATGGTCCGCGGCCAGGCTTTCCGTATTATGACCTGAAAATCCCCCAACGAGAGGGTCTCCCTCATCCGCCGTCCGGGGACGCGCTGGGCTGCTATGTGGGTTGAGCAAGGTGTAAATTAGTTAGAATAGGGACATTTAACAATCAATAATCATGCCTTGTACGTATAAAAGTTACCTATCACGACCATGTTTAAAGTTCGTTCAACATAAGCAAAACTGTGTAGCTGACTAATATTTCGATTCTACAAAGTACTTTTTTAAATCGAGTTACACAATGAGTGCTAGATTTGGAGTCGGAACGCTGTTCTAACCCTAATACACAAATTGACAAATTCTTTTTTGTATACACTCTCTAAATCTGAAACTTTAATTTTTTAAAATATAAAACAGGCATATACTGGGCAGAAATAAATCTATTCTTGTTTTTTATTGAGACCTACATCTGCCTTGGAAGGGGTGCACCCGTATTTCACACCTTGGCGATATGGTTCTACAACGCTTATCAATATCATATGCAAAAACAAAAACATCTTTGTTAACTACATATGAAAATTCTGGTTTGAACAAATGCCAAGAGGCAGACACTCCAAGGTGACCACTCTTATTTGTAAAAATGCATCAAGGCAGTGAAGCGTATTAAAACGCATTGGAAAATATTTATTAATTTGGAAGATTAACAATTTATCATCTTTAATTATGTCCAATTTTAATTACTGTCAGTTGTTTGTCATTTCTGTGGGGAAAATAATATCCAAAAAGATGGAAAAATGCAAGAACGCCCCATGCTCTTTATTTATGAACAATATGATTGTAATTATGAGGAACTTTAATTGAAATGATTCCTACCTTCCGTTAAAATAAGACTTTTACATACAATGGCATTAGAAGTTTTTAAAATTATTTATAATACAAAGTCACCTGTATACCTATATGACATTATTACTTTAAAACAATCCCATTACTCTCTTAGACAGATCAATCTGGCTGAGATACCACAGGTAAACAGGAAATAACTACAGGATGTGGACTTCACTAAGGTATGCTGGAGCCGCACTCTGCAATACGTTGCCAAACGAGATACGCCTGCAGACAAATATTAACCAGTTCAAGAGTCTCATTAATAATTGGAAGGGCAACTCTTGCAGATCTGGCTCCTGCAGATCTTAATACTGTATTTCCTTTTTAAATTCAGCTCTTATTTATTACTCTATGCCTTTTATATGCTGATGGGCTGTTTTTCATAGTTTTTTATGTACTGTGTTTCATATTTTAGGCTACTGTATGTTTTAATATCTCTAGCTAGTGCTTATGCATATCTTTACGTTTTAATTTTAGTTCCAACTAAATGTATTTTTTTTATATTCTATGTTTTGGATTTTATGCTTTATTCATGTTTTCTTTGTAAGTGTTGTGCTTAGTGCTACTGCATGTCTTAACCTATTACTCATGCTTGTTTGGTTTTTTTAATTGTCCTTTAATACATGCAGGCTTAGTTTTATATATATCTAGTAGGTTATATGTGTCTTATTGTCCGTTATGTGTATTGTGTCCTGTATTATTATACATGCTAACATAGTTTTATTATATACTTGTACTAGTATGTTTTATATGTCTTAGTATGCTTAATATGTTTTGATGTTTCATGTATGTTGTTATTGTTTGTCGGTTAAAAGCTCTACAGAGCTTATGTTTTTTGAATGTATAATCCGACTTTAAATGAAGTTTTCATGTTTATGCCTATGTCAGTTTTATCGTACCCTTATTCTGAAATATCGGTCACTACCGGTACATTTACGTTTGAAGTTTTCGTATTTGCAGGCCAAGACAACAAGTTATAAAAAACTAAAACTATATATAACAGCATCGGGGAGAACGTTAGGAATCGCTTAGCTGAGGACATATTACAAAACAAAACCAACCAAAAATCAGATTATGCACTAAATGTTCAGTATCTATATAATATTATAAACTAAACAGCTACATCAAGTAAATAAATGGATGAAAAATGCATACAAAACATTTTATAACATATACTTAATCTAGGAATCTTTCTTAACTCTAAACACATACCATTCATTTGTATTATAACAGTATTACTATTCAGCTCCTGTTGAGATACATGATAAAGTGTGTACTGGTGTCATACATGTCAAAATCAGTATGGATCCAAGAAGTATATGATTATCACTGTTTCTTTGATTCTAGGTAAAGTGATTGGGTTCTTGGTACTTCCCAGACAAAGTGACACTGACGATGCAAAACGGTGTAAAAATATAAAATTTAATAAAACGTTTAAAACTTAACATTTGAAACGAGTTAAAAAAAATATACTAGTATATAGTTTCGTCCTTTAATCGTTTTAGACAAATTTTCTGAAAGGGCGCAAGTTTTGCTTCTGAAGTAGATTACTTTTGAAATGGAATAGCTCTACGTAGTGTCCCACTTTTTAGGTGGATACACCAGTACGTGTGCCCCAGGAAAGTTCTCGACAATGTTTGCTTCAGCGCATTGTCGTTTGTGACAATAACTATGAGCCCAGTATTATGTCCATGGTCCATGTTTGAAAGACAAACTTGTTTGTCATGGAAGGAAGTGATGCATCTTATAGCATCCTGGTCTTTGAATATGGATTTAGGTCGATGATTAATGCAATGCCTGAGATTCTTAATTTGACGTTGTGTCAAAAATCTTATTGTTCTTATATAGTTAGATTGTGCATCTAGTTTCCTTTCTCTCGTAATCCATTCTTTGCCATAGTCTTCGAGACTGCATTCATAGGTTTTTAAAATTTAAAATCCAGTCAACTATTTGAGGTTCTCTTGTTTTGTACCACCATGAGAAATAATGTTTTTTTTTAAATTTTTGTGATCAATGATGTTCAGATCACCAGTATGACATGACCAGAGGGATATCAGAATAAGAACAAGTGCATTCATTAGGTTGCTTGAGGTATGTTTAAATGTCTAGCACCTGCAATGCTTGTCTATATTTGAAGATTTTAAGCGCAATGATGTTAGTATATTTAAAAGACACTATAGAAAAAGATTGATTTTTCAAATATAAAGGAATCGTATCTTTCATTTCTTTTCTACCAAGAATATAGCTGATGTTAACTGCATCAATTCTTTTTTCTTAATTTTATGAGAAGGAATTTTCTATTTATAGTTAGAAGAGGCTCTGCCCACATATGTTGGAAAAGACAGATAGAAACTATGTCGCAAATGATGCTTGTTAATCAATATTTAGATATAAATAGATCTATTCCTACGCCCTCAATTGCAAATACCAAAAGAAGTTTTTAAAAGTTGACAGGCGGTACGGATACAATATTAACCCAGGGGTTGTTCAAGACGAGAAAGAATGTAATTTTTACCCATATATCGGAGGAAGATTTATACTCTGAATTACAAATACAAATAAAAAAATGTATTCGAAAGTATTTATCAAACCTATTCCAGATAGGCTTTATAAAACATGGATGTATAAATGTAGTAGAGCACATAAGGACGATTGGTCCATGTATTCTTTCAATAGCTCATATTAATCATATGCATGCAGTTCAAGTTAAACTGCGCTAAAAGTGAAATTCCTGGAACTAGCCAGTAGTATGGTTACTGTTCTGGGATAACGGTTTATCAAGGACAACATGGTCAGTAAGTAGTGTTAAGAGTTTTCCATTTAAAATCAGTATAAAAACATCATAAGACGTTAACTTCACTTTTAGCTGTATTATTGACTTTTGTTTTTATTTATTTTACACATCCACTTACTTCTCCAATTTTAATAAGAAGAACACTACAGTTTTAATAATACTGTTGTAATTATTCGATTTATCCACAAATTGATCTGTCAAAGCATGGCTGTTCTGCAAAGAAACAAAAGTTGTTCATTACATTGCATATGTTCTAAATCTATTTGCTCTGTTATAACCAGTAACTTTGACATATGTCTAAATTTTTTACTGCAATATTACTTATTGAATGAATCAATACTTGTTTAAAGTTCAGCGATCAATACTCCAGCTACTGACGGGACTAGAACAAGTAAACAAACAGAATGGGGGTAATTATGACTGCCATTCAAAAGCTAGAGACAGTCCGCTACTTGAGGACGCACTGGATGACTCTGTGGTTAGAGCACTGGAAACCTTCAAAGTATGTTATCAGCGAGAATAATGACGTTTTCTTAGGCCAAATGATGTTTAAAAAGTATCAATTAATTTTAAGTTTAAAATCAAAACTGACAGGATACAAAAAGTTGCATCAATACAGCATGTATATCATGCATTTATTTTATACGATGTCTGGGAATGTATACATGTTACTTTGTTTTATATTCACAAGGAGTGTTACGACTTGCCATTTGTCTTGTATAAATTTGAGTAAAAATAGTCAGTTTAATTGTGAAGTATTTTTATCACTTATCACTTAATAAATCTATTTTACGAACTAATACGAACTGTGTCTGAGGTCCCGGATGTTTTCTTTGTTGCAGCGTTGACCAACACAGCACGCGCTATAAATCTCTATGTAGCCATTGTGTCTTTTACCCACTGGCACATAACTTTGTTTAACGTCTTTTAGAAGAGTGTCACACACCTGTAAAACAATAAAAAACATAAATTAATTGATTGATTGAATGTTTGCTTTACGTCCAGCGATAGTATTTCAGCTATATTCAGGAACAAAACAATTTAACAAACAACACAATGCAGGACAGATGGACCAATTTGACTCTTAAAAAAGGTATTGTCTATAGGTAGGGGCTGAAAATTAAGCCATTTGTAGCTGCTACAACGAGCCTTCTCATATCGACATCTAAGTATATTTATGTAGCGTGGCAATCTCCAAACACGTTAACTACTGGTCAGCGGTCATGCTTTCCGTAATATCACCTGACACCCCCCCCCCCCTAAACGAGAGAGCATCCCTTATCCGTCACATGGGGACGCGTTGATCACCTCTGTGTGTCGAGCACTCACCCTCACCCTCACATTATGTTTCCAGTCAAACAGAAATTCAGACTCATCATATGACAGTTTGCTACACCAAGGTGAAGTAATATCACTTTTTTATAGGTTCGGAAAACAAAATGGTATCGGACATTTTAATTCGTAGTATACTGAATAATCAAATTTCGAAACTTTATGATGACAAATATCCCATATGCAAGTCTCGCATAAAGCTTTTAAATGACATTAGGTATAAAGCGTTTATACACACAATGCCATAATTTAAAGGTGACACACGCACCTGGCTGGCAGTTTGTTTTTTGTTTGTTTGTTTGATGGTTTTTAACGCCACTTTCAGCCATTTTTCAGCTATATCATGGCGTCCAGTTTTTATTGAGAGAGGAAGCCGGAGTACCAGGAGAAAACCCCCGACCTGCGGTAGGAAAACTGGCAATCCTTGTCAATTAAGATTGGAGTCGAGTACATTTTGAAATGATCTTTAGACTGCGCAACCTTCACACGACTGCTTATAAGTACCCTGTATTCATCCGCCTGAATTCAAGATATATTGTTATAAAACAATACTTTTTTTTGAGAAGTGACCCATTTATATGACCTTTCAGGTTAAATGTCAACATATCAAATAAACGTTTGACATTAAACTGTAAATCAACAACTTTACTCACCGATCTTTTTTCGCATCCCAAGTTATATATTATATTATTATTCACAACAAGGGCTTTTTGTGCACAAACCTGTGAAAATATATGTTAAAATTATACAATATAGAAAAGCGCAATCATTCATTGAATTGTTCTTACAACGTTTTCCCAGGGTAAACAATTTTTTATCTTGGCGAGTACAGTGTAGAGTAAATTCTTATATGTACATTTTTTTTATCTTCTAGATCATAATGACGACTTTAAGAAGATGCCTGAAAATCACAAAAAAGATATCACATTCATGGTACAATTAATAGTTTCTTTCATTAAAAACTTCACAAAAAAATTAAAGTGTAATACCTATAGTATTACTACAATTTATTTATTGTCAAAATACAAAGTTGTGGCATAAACGAGTTCGTTATAAACAAAAGTAACCCAAATGAAATTGTTAACTATGGAGGTAATTTTGACCAAAACAATTACGTTGACCAGTTATTTCCTAACAGACAAAAATTTACCTCAAAGACCCTTATTTTTCTTTCCATTACTAAAAATATATAAATTGTTTGACATTATATAAAAAAATCTGAAAATTTCATGGAAAGAATTTTTAATCTACTATTGTAGTTCTTTTTTATTCTCTTCTCTGTATAGTCTATTAGACAATAAATTTCAGTGCTCAATCCTTCGAAAATAAGCTCTGAAACTCCTATCTTTTATTTTGAATTATGATTACTTGTATACAAAATGAACCATATGGCAACTTTAAAGAAAATTCAATGACAAATTGCTTTCATTGTAAGTGTCCTGAACCCTTTAATTTGAAAAACATTTTTAAGAACATTTCAACCAAACAGAAACAGCAGTTTCTCGAAAAGTTTGATTGTCTTATATAGCACCATATGACAAATCGTTGAACATATTAAATATTGCAGTTACAATTTATTGCGATAAAATTTATTAATTTGACAATGACTCCCACAGAAAAACTCGTTTAGAACACAGTGACATTGATTGAATCATTCTGTGTGCAATGAAAAAATTTCAGCTAGCCAAACGACGTTGTTACACTGACAAAATATTTTAATTGTTATCTTTTTTCCAAAAAGTGTCAGTATTTATATTTTGATGTAAATGTTTTTGAGCCATGACAAATTCAAAAACAAATATTTTCAAGAATTTTAGACATGATAGTTAAAGGTTGTCCTATTGATATTATGAATAAACTAGATTTGAAAAAAACAACAAGAATTAATAATGACGTTACCTCGGTGGGCGTACATTGCTGAGATACAATGCAGCTAGAAACATCACTGACAAGATCACAGGTTGCACAGATGTTGCTACTTAGTTGGATACCTTAACCAAAAAAATAACTCTATGAGACTGTCTGTTTTTATTGTTTGTTTTCTAAGATTTTACATTAAGTACAATAATTGTCATTTTGCTACTAATATTTGTTTAAAGTAGCTCATATTAAAAAACGTAAGGAATATTGTTTATTATAATGATATATTATTATTTTCGTCGTAAGGACTGCGGAAACTAATTCTGTAATCAACAAATAACCAACTAACAGGACATAGAAAACAAGATAAACGCAATTCTAAATGTCTGCAAGCTGAAAGTGTTTTAGGTTTGAAGTATCTTTTGTAATTAGACGTCGTATTGTATACCTCGAGACAAAGCTGGTGTTTAAGAGATAAGCTGCAACAACTTTCCTGAATGATCGATTCGTCGGTTAGTATATTTGTAATTATTTCTTCGTTTGCATTCACGTTGTAGTATGAATCCAACTTAAGTATGGTCGAAATTTCAACTGATTTTAGTCATATCAACAGAAGTTAGTGATACGGATTATATGATTCCTCATATTCCACTTAGCAAACACTCGTTTTCAATTTCATTATTATTTTATTCTGGTCGGTGGCGAATTCAGTGTACGTTATTCGTATCTGTTCAGCTGCAATCATTTCAAAAGAGTTGGGGAGTATATAAATTGGTAACAAAATTATTGTCAGCCAAACGTAAATACAAAAAAAATTATATTATATTAAATGCATTGTAATCTGCATTACAAATATACAATATTTAGTTTAACAAATATACAATTCTTAATTACATTCACCTTTTCGGATCTACGTAATATTTACTTAGCTTTCCTTCTCCATGAGCTGGAAAGCGTTTTAATCTGTGTAAGAAAAAACAACTATTTGTAATAATCTTGACCTAACACCCTGTATGTAATCTCCCAAGTCGTGCGGCACGGTTCATTCTTTCTATTAGAGACGAAGTGTACACATTGGCAAGGTACGCTTCCTTCGATATCGAAGTCTTTTATTTTTTTTGTGAATAGTTTCAGAGCGTTGTTCGTGACTACTGTACGTTCCAAAAGTGTAGACATCTACGACGTTGTCGAGATATGTCGAAATTATTGACATTTTGGAATATTTATTTGCGTACGACGTTGTCGAAAGTCGTTTGTGATATACAGACAGGTTCTGTAATGATTGAAATAGATATTTTATGTTTTGTAAATTTTAATTTGTTTATTGCATTCTGTTATATAATATGTTAACAGTGTTACAGGTACACAATGGCAAATGAACACGATGTTTTACAACTTGAGGATAAATTATATTTAAATTAAAGACTGTGTGATGATTCATACTATAATTTAAATGGTTTGTTATGTGATAATAAAGAGTGTAAAAAAGATTAACCTGGAAACACTAGAGCTAGCAAAACCTCTGTACATCTTCTCAATTTGTGGCTGTGCACATTGAGGAAGCAAGTGGCCAAAGTCTTATTATTGAAGGTTCAGCAATAAAAAAAGTAAAACTGTAAAAGAAAGAAACCAAGTGGTATCGGACATTTTAATTCGTATTATACGGAATAATCAAATTCCGAAACTTTATTATGACAAATATCCCAGATATCCCAAATAGAATATTGATGGTAATATTAGACAGCTTAAATGACCAGGCCACAAAGCCTTAGTTTTTCTCATGCAGATATTTAAACAATGAAATCTTATATGGGTATTTTTTAAATGGCACATTCTCTTTTTACAACTAACACAGCAAGATGGCTTAAACCAGTGTAAGGTAGTGTTGGTATTAACATTGATTATTTACTACTGCATCTACAGCCTTTACTTCTCTTTAGCTCAGTAAGGCATATTATGTCAGCTGTTAATTGGTCCTCTGCCAGGAAATTTTTAAACTTTAATAACAAAAATATAATAGAAAATGATATAATTGATATAGACTTTGCTTCTGTGTATCTGATCTTGCACTGTTACTAGCATTACAATTTCAATTAAAAGTTCATGTTTTCAATCTTGCTTCATTGATGCTAGTTACATGTAAGGTTTGTGTCAACTCTTTGAATAAGCTAAGCAATTACTTCGTAGTAGAGCGCAAAAGGCGAACATGAATAAGAATGTCCCTTATCCAATCTTTTTTTTTCATATGTAAAGGATGAGGGTCAAAATAGAGCCTGAGGATCACGAAGTCATTACTCCCCACCCAAACTTTGTCTGTGTCCCAATCAGTCTGGTGTGTGGTTGAATGTTGAGCACAAACGTTGGTCTGTAAAGAATAACCAGTGCCGCACTGACTGGAAAATTATATACTGGATGTTAGGTCAATGTGATTACATATAGTGTGTTTCTTCGAAAAGAAATTAAATTAAACGTTCAGCTGCTCATAGGGAAGGAAAGCTAAGTAATTACTCCTTGAGCATAGGCTCTTTTCTAAGAATGATCGAATAATAACTTATAACAATATGATTTTGACTAATATTTGTTTGTTTGAATGGTGTTTAACGCCACTTTCAGCAATTTTTCAGCTATATATAGCGTTTGGTTTTATTAGGGAAGAAAGCCGGGGTATCTGGGGAAAACACACGACATGCGGTAGGAATACTGGCCATCTTTGTCAATTAAGATTGAGGTCGAGTAAAGGTAGACTCGAACCCGCAGACTTATTGTTTGACGGTTACTTGATCAATAGTAGATGATTAAATATCTGAACTACTCGGCCACCGCTGCCCCTCTGAAATATGCTGACTTCGGAATATCCTTTATAATTGAATATGATATAAAGAATATTTATTTATTTATTTATTTATTTATTTATTTATTTATTTATTTATTTATTTATTTATTTATTTATTTATTTATTTATATTAATTTTTCGCCTTAATCAAATCTGATTGCTACTTACTTTGACCACATAAATATCCATTGCAGGGTATTGTTCCGTTTACATTAGCATGACAGCACTGTGCACATTCGGTCTTTTGCTTTCTATGCCGGTCTAGTATAGTTGTATCTCTCTTTCCGGTACCGGAAATAAGGTCACAAATCTACAGTTAAATAACCATAAATGTATTCCATGCTCCTCATAGCAAGAGATGAATCGGTCCTATAAAAATAATTTTTAGACAGACCCTTAATAATAGGAAAATAATTACGTTTTACGTATCAATTTTTTTAGTTACAATATTGTGTAGTTAAGGTACAATGAACTTTTTTTTAGTAAATCTATTACTCGATTATTGTGTTGTTATTTTAAAATCGTTAATTTATTGGTTCAAAAATGACACTTTCTTTTCTTTTTAACTGAATATTGAAATCCTTACTTTCTGTCTTGACAGACAAATTGAATATTTACTATTAAAAATATTGTAATGACTGTTATCTATCTAAGATTTATTTATATGCATCACCCAGGTAACCTCAGGACTTCTATATTGTTTATATAATTCAAAACAACGTATACGATGCAACAAGAACTGATTTAATTCCATTTCTAAGCTCATTTCAATAGATACCCTTACATTCCCACATTTCACTTTCATTTTGAACAAAATGTCACGTGACAACAACGTAACTTAAATTCAGTGATTAAATAAGCTTGATAAAAGGTATGATGATTATATTCATTGAGACAATATCTACAAAAAAGGAATTATATAAAGTTTAACTGGACGAAAATGTTTTATAACATCTCCACACGATGAAATATGCCGACTCACACCCGAGCCGCAAAGTTCGTTGTTTTGCTTATGCAGAGCTCTCTGGCGTCCCACGCAAAATAAGTGTTGGACGGCAGAGGATTCTCGACCCTTTGACATGATTTAACAAACTCAGATATGATTTATAGACCAATACTTTTCTGTGGTTCGAAGCCATTTAAGAGTATCAGAGGTCTAATAAATATCCTACAGTTCTCCTATTTTCTCCTGTCTAATTTTCTAATTACTTAAGATGCGTTCACATTTAAAAGTAAAAAAGGCTTCGCGTGCTAAAAAAAATCCTTGAAGAAAAGATCCAAATATAGTTGATTTATAACAGAAAATCAAACAAAAGATATGCATAGACTCCACACCATTTATGAGGTCTCCACTAATAACATTTGGTGCTAAAATGAAATTAGCCAATATCTACTTAAAGCCAACAAAAAACTCGTATTTGTCAACAAATTTGAATCCCACTTTCCTTGAAAATAAAGAAGGAAGCGCTACTTTAAGGTCGGCCACTAACGTCGGTTTCAAACTACATGAGAATCCACCTTTCGCACTAAAACCGGGGATACATTCATTATAAGCGTTCATATAAGTAGATATGGAAATGTCTACATCCTTAGCAACCTGCACAATCTTCGGCTTCGCCTCAGGTCGCACTTCTGTTACAGCTGTTAAAATCTACGTATATGAACGTACATATAACTTATAATGACTTAGAAATTGCATCACCACTAAAGCATTTGCGCAAAAACTATATACTGTTTTTTTTGTCTCTGAATAAAAATAATAAACATTTATGATGTTGAAACTGTTATGAAGAAACTGCTATAAATTTTCAACTGTTGACATTTATCTTCCAAAAATAAGTGTATATTCCAGAAACTGATATATACTAATATTCGAAAAAATAAATTTATTTTTCAAATATCCAATTTTTTTTTGTTTCGCGGCGAGTATAATTTCCCACAATGCATCAATAGTGTTATTATCCGGCAACAATAAAATACACTTTATACCGAAGAAGCATGAAAACGGAGCATTACTAGTTGATTTGTAGGTTGTTGCGTATTATGCCTTACAAACAAATATATTCCAGCAAATCGTGAATCAGAACATAATACTAAATATCGTTAGAAAAGAACATAAGGGTACCAGGGACTTTAATCTGCTACCTTTATTGTACAGCAAATATAATGATTGCAGTATAAAACCATTAAAGCATTATATACTGTCTCCACTTCTTACACTCCTCGGATGAACTAATGGGCCATACTTGTTTTCTGAGTAGAATTGTCAATATAACTAATTCAGTTACATGTCGACGAAGGAATAATTATTTTTATTTTATTTTCAGAAAGGGCTGCGGCTATCCTGTAAGGGTTCACATTGCTCGGTCCACTTAGCGACCCAGCGCGTCCCCAGATGGTGGATAGGGGATGCCCACTCGTATAGGGGTTGGCAGGTCACAATACGGAAAGTCAGACAACAGTGTGTAACGGGTTTGGAAAATGCCACGCTTCTTTCACGCTAAAGACCACTTATGAATGTTATTGCAGAGTAACATTGAGTTCCCGCGTTAAAATGCTACATATACATATATTATAGACTACTAAGGACTTCCGCATCTTTAATAAAAGTTTTCCTCTCCTTCTTCTTATTGCACAACACACACTTCTAATACAAAATATAATATACATATACATGTTTAAATGCATGCTGCAAATTTCAATTGCAATGAAAATATTTTCAACGTGTTATAATACATGTGTTCCTACCAGTTTCGCCCTACAGCCGGCATTATATACAACTAATGAATCAGGGTTTCCAACAGCATCCAAGTAGCACTCCTACAAAATATAATTAAATTTTAAAAATGTATTAAATATACAGAGCTAATAGGTTTGCATACAATACGCGGCCATAGATTGTGGCTTTGGTATTTTATTCCGACTTATCCCATTATCAGTCATCAAAATAAAAATCCCAAAATAAATATATTCTTACTTTTATATCGCGATATCCAATAGACTCTCCATTGTTTAATATTTGACACCCATTAAAATGCCCGAAACAGGAACGTTGTTATTATAAAAACTTTTTTTATTTATGCGTTTTGATGGGATGAAGCAACGAGTACAGATGAGGCTAAGCTCATCTGTAGTGGGTCATCT
The DNA here is from genome assembly GCA_944474755.1 of Limnoperna fortunei. Classification (NCBI taxonomy): domain Eukaryota; kingdom Metazoa; phylum Mollusca; class Bivalvia; order Mytilida; family Modiolidae; genus Limnoperna; species Limnoperna fortunei. The sequence goes on along the minus strand of OX104117.1, from coordinate 80,488,029 downwards.
GTACCAAATATAGGCTATTTACGGGAGAACATAACATTTCAGTAATTTCTAACACCCTTGAAAGCACCATTCGACTTTTTATCTTGTAAAGGAGTATTTTCCTTGAGGTTTAATTTTCCTTAATAATAGTAATTGATCTTTTCATTGAAAATAAGAAAATATGTTATTGGTGCTACATAAAGACTAGATAAACCTTTTCTGCATCATCATGATTTGTACAGGCATTTTGTCTAGATTTACAAAGAGGTTTGGAATTGGAACCTTCACTCCAATAGTAATTACAAACGCCGTATCTCGCCGCCTGGAATGGGCATTAGACAAAGCGATACTAATTGGCAAGTTTATTCAGATTTTAGAAATTACATGTGTAATACCCTGCAAGTAGTTGAACGGTAAATATATACAAATACACTTTTATTATTGGCCTTATGTACAAACATTGTTTCTGGTACATACTGAGAAATAAATGTTACAGACGATTCGTGTTTTCTTAATTAAATGTCCGCGTCCCAAGTTTGGTGTTTTAAGGTAAAAACATGACCTCAGGCTAAAAACAATGCGTTTATATGGTGAGAATATAACCATTTTGTATGTACACAATACGAAAACAGAGTCTCGAATTTCTTCCAGTTTCTAACTCTGGTAGTGTATTATAGGATTAAACACCGTTTTCAATGGATTTATCGGTATATCAACAAGACCAACTCACTCACAAACAAATAAAAGTCCGAAGGACTTTTATGATATGTTTGTGAGTGAGTTGGTCTTGTTGATATACCGATAAATCCATTGAAAACGGTGTTTAATCCTTATAATTCTTTAAAATTGCATTAAGAAATTAATTTATCTAACGTGTTTCTCACCTTATATTTCCTGTGTATTTGGTAGCGGGATTGACTGAACGTATGAATATTTTGTTTATTTTTAAACGTACGATTATTTCCATAAACCATTTTCTGATTTTAATAAACACAATTTTTAGTTTGACAGCAATCTGTACATATGGAGAAATATCGATCATTTTATTCATGAGATAAAACCACGTGATCAGGTCATGAATATTAATGACGTCATGACGTCGTTTGAATACACCGTTTTGACCGCTGACGTTTACGTTGGTATAAAACTGTAAAATATCGTATTTTGACTCTTTCAGGAACTTTTTTGATGATTTTCTTTATAAAATTGATTATCTCATACAAAAGTACAAAGGCGGTTGTACCGTTTCCATACCATGTATTTCTACTTTGACTTTGAAAAATGTCTATATTTAGATGATGAAAACAGCGAAAAAGATGTTTTTCATCAATTTTTCTACATATTGATTGTACGTCACGCTTCATATTTTCAAATGACGTTGGAACTTTGTTTGCTAATGTTACAGAGCTGAAAATAATTGTTTTGAACAGCCGAAACATTAATTGATGTGTATTTAACCATGTATCAATGAACTTGGCGAACGATTGTTTACATTTTTGAAAAGTTTAATTTTTGCATACGTTTCCTTTTGTACGTAATAAGCAATGTCAAAACCAATATGGCGATTATGTAAATGAGGTAAAATACCATAATTTCTCCATATGAACCTTTTTTTTTGTATAGAACACAAGGAAAGTTTTAAATTTAACAAATCATTAATGATAATTCATCAAACAAATAATTTGTAAGTTGATCGCTACTTTCGATATTGAAAGCCGCCATCTTTGTTTACATTGGTTACGCTAAAAATAGTTCGGTCAACGTCGTTTATCCTAAGATAAATGGAGTCAACTTCATTTATCAAAAAATATATTTCGTTAAAAACCTCAACCGGAAGTAATCTAGACCAATCAAATAAACGTATTTCTAAATATGCAAATCATATTAGAATTATATATACAATATTCGTACAGTGTCAGAAAATATAAAATTTATTTGTACGAGCCTTAGAAACGGGTAGAAATGCGAGGCTCTGCCGAGCATTTCTCACCTGTTTCGCGGCGAGTACAAATAAACTTTATATTTTCTGACACTGTACGCATATTGTTTTTATCCAGCAACCCTAAAAAACATTTTATAATACTGAAAAACGTTCACTTTTAGCCGATTTCTCAGTTAAAATTTTCGGCGCGTATTCTAGTGATACTGACGTCACAAACGTCGTAAACCAGAACAGAATACTAAATATCGTAAGAAGTGAGGTCAAGGGTACCAGGAGATTTTATTCGGCACTGCCGAATAAAGCAAAAATTTATTCGGCTACCTTTATTGGACAGCAAATGTAACGATTGCAGGATAAATACATATATACGTCTATACTGTTGTGCTCTTGAATAGAATAACCTTTTCACAATAATTTTTTCTGGAATTTTTTTCTGGAATTTCATAATTTCAAAATAGATGCATTTTAGATATATAGCTTATTGGACACTTTTAAAATTTGAGCCAAATATAAATAAACAATACCTCCTCTCTGTCTTTACAGCTAGCAGTTTGTAATAAACAGTCGCTGATGTTTCTGACACCATGACACGATAGACAGTCTAAACCTAAAAAATAAACAATTTAACGAGTTGTTACAGCAACCTTGACGTACAAAAAAATAAATAAAAATGCGCAAAAATTAATTTAATTAATTATTAAGATGTTGTAGCGGTTAATCATCAAAATTCGAAGCAAATTCGGCTAAGGAAATCGTCAACGTTCAAATTTTTAAAATTTCAGGGCAATGACTATATAAATGAAAACATCAAGGGTATTCATGTCCGCAACAAAGTGGGAGAGCATGTCTAAAGCATAATCTTGTAATTATATATACGCTGATCCTAACGCACATGTTCATAAAAATTTCTATTTCTAAACGCTACAAAAATAATTTGTTAGCATTGAAGAAACCTACGCCTACAAAAGAGTCTGTGTCAAATACATGGAAAATTTTCGATATCCAATATTCATCAAGCCGAAGCTGCGATAGCTCATTGCAGTCCAAGTAATTTATATTAAGTGTAATTTTATTTAACTTTAAAATGGCGAAAGTTATATCTCGCTGTCTTTTCCATATTATTCCTAAAATAAATGGTTTCTGTTAAAATTGTAAATTTCCACGCTGAACAAGACAGAACCTGGAACATCTATACAGGTTGATGAAGTCCATCTCAAGAAATTAGTATACAAATATTTGGAACATCTACACAAGTTTATCTCAAGACATTGTTATACAAGTTCTTTGCCGAACAATTAAAACATTGTCTAACATACAACCAGACTATGTGTTACACTACTAAATGACAAAACTGTCAGTGTTCTATTTTGTGGCCTTAACGTTTTTGTTTTGGAACAGAAACATACATTTTATCACAATTCTTGACCTGCCTTTAACAATATTCATCAAGTTCATAAAAAGGTCTGTTATGTTACGATATCTTCCTTACCTAAGCATTGGTTCCAAATGTCCACAATGGCAAATATGCCAATACCTAAAGGAAAACAAATTAGCATAAAAAAGGCAACACTAAAAATACGTACAATTGAAAGTAGTTTTATTTACACCTATTCAAAAGCTAAATAGAACACAATTGCGAAGGCACTGAAAAAATCCATTGTGCTCCATTTAGTCGTATTTAAATTCGCAATACCTTTTTGTCCGTTCAACCCAGCCTGGTACTGAAGTCGACATAAATTAAATTATCATTCTTTCGATACCTGTGAAAAGTGATTACTTCTCTATCAATATTGTAACTCGAATAAATTTCTTAACAAAAGAACACAGTCAGCACGGTGAAAACAGACAGAAAAACTGGAACAATTAGCATATTGTTTGTTGTTGAAACACGAGAAAAATAAAGATTCTTCGCAATAACAGGCAGCACAACTGAAACTATATCGAATTATTTTATGTAACAGACGGCAAAGTGATATCAATATCAGAATAACAAGTAGCAAAGTCATAAAAAATCAGTCTGCACAGTGACTGGCAGCAAAGTTATAACAATATCAAAGCTGTCAAAATAACAGGTAGCAAAGTCATAACAATATCAAAGTCTTTACAATAAGGTCATTAAAGAAAGAAACTGTCTGCTTTCCAGTTTAGTCATACTGAAGTAGAGTTACATCTGAATACATTTACTAGTCGTCGTAATAATAGGCAGTGCATGTTTTAAGGCATTTAGATTTTAAAACATGTATTTCATATAATTAAAATTATGTTTGTTTCCATTGGATAAAACAAGGTCAGCTGCTATTATTAAATCTGCAGTAATTTGACACGAGGGCATTAGGGCGTTATCACGTCGTGGTAATGCCCTGTCAGTGATTTAGAGTTAAACCTAGCATTTGTCATTAAAGGAGATTAAATTATTGATTAACGCATAAAAATCGTTCATACCAATCATAAATTTATTTTTTTTAATATGCTTGTAGATTAAATAAATATTGAGCAACAAATACATGCAGAAATAAATTTTAAACCAAAAACAAACTTTTTAAATTCTTCAATGAAATAAATATAATAGTTGCCTATATAGAGGGCATTGTGATGATACTTGATAGCACGCGAGACAGTGGTATTGCCTTCAACATTGATAATGACCTTGCATTCAAGATATCATGACAATGCCATCTATATAGGCAACTATTGTAAAAATATTTAAGGATAACGCACTATCCGTAAATAAAACGCTATCTTGTAAGGTATACTATTTTTCACTTAAATGAACATTACCTGTTGCAGATCTAGGAGGCAGGAGCGCGGGACTCCCCTCCCTCACCCCGCTTTACGAAACAACATTTATAAAATCTGTCTATAAGCCCATGTGATTCAAACAAATGTGTCCTGACGAGATCTCACTTATGAGAAATCCTAGATCCGCCACTGTTAACCTCATTAACTAAAAATAACTTTCGGGATCATTGAGTTGACAGAATGCCTTCGGTTACGTTATTTTCTTATCGATTAGATCCAGATAACATTGCAGATGTTCTAACGTTACTAAATAAAATCCTATACAGTATCATACATCATATTCCAAGAAAACAATTTTGTGTATATTAAATTAAGCTATTCAGTCTTACTTAATAAAACGTTTCTGGTATCCATATCTTGTGACTTTGACAATATGTGGCACCACTGTTAATTTTGGTTAGTTACAGATAAGTTCCAATTTTTCTGATAAGCATACACAGGCCGACTTTAAATCAATAAAGGGGTTATCGTGAAATTAAATGGATTTTTACAATCCATGAAGTTAATCAGCTATATGCAAATCTTGAGTAAATTTAAGAAACTCTTTGTAATTTATATTAATCGTTTTGTAGTACACTGTTGCCATATTTGAGCATTGCTTTTCTATCAGAAGATCCGGGAAGCTGAATATTGAAATTATTCATGTATCTGTTCCCATAAAATTAACTTTGTTAGTGAATGTACTGAATGGTATCAAGGCGTTTTCAATAAAAAGTCGGGTTTTTTAACTATTAGTTCTGCTTTTCATGCGCATTACGTCCATATTTATATATATATAACCCTAACGTATTTGGTACAACTTTAGATAATAATGCATTATTTGAAAAAAGTAAAAACACTTTTCTTGTCAATTTCAGTCATTTTACCCTTCGCTTGGCTTCATATTTCATCAGTTCTCATTATAAATCACTCTAAATTATACTTGAATTTTCATCTGCACTTTCCGGTAAACATGTGCCATGTTTTGCTTAGCGTCATCACGTGACATTAAGATTTACCACAAGATTTAAAGGGTCTAGAGAGGTGGCATTTTAATTTTTTATAAATCACAAGAAAAGTTTATCGCATTCTAATTGACCATTAACTTATTTCATTTTTAGGCTCTTTATTGTTATTTTGTGTAATTTAAATGCATGATTTTGGAAAGGCAATAACCTATTTATTTTTTTATTATCATACAAACGTATGAAATACATACAATGGTTTCTCTGAAGTGTATAATGTAATCTCCATAATAAAAAGTTTATTTGAATAAAATTAATTGCAGAGCTTTCTCTCTGGTAAAAATAAATGATGTATTTCAACACTCAAATTCTTGTGTACTACATAATCACATCAAAAGCACCTTACGTGTATTTCTTATATACACTATTTACACTATGTTCAATTAAGTGTGTGGTACAATAAAAAGTAGAAGGATAGATAAAAAACAGTGTAACCATGACTTTGGCTAATTACAGAATTAAGTATAAAACTTGTGTGTTTATGTACCAATGCACTAAGTTCGTTGACATAATATAAACTATTGTAAACACCTTAGACCACCATATATGATAAAGCATAGTAATGATGCTAATTTCAATGTCATTATCATTATGCTATTTGAACAGCTTTTGACACAAAATATCGTTATTACGTGGTCTGAGATTTTAAAGTAAGAAATTTATTCTATTAGATATTTGTACAATTGGTTGGTCACATTGGATGACATCGTTTTCGACTTTCTAGAGAATACCTTTTAAGTAAACGGTGGCTACCACATATAGCGCGCTTTTTTATATAGAAAAGCCTGTTTTCGTTTCAAACTGTAAATGTTAAGTCTTAACGACGTTTTGAAACGATTAATTTATCATGTGGTGATAAATTAGGGATAAAAAGGGACATTTAACTAACAACAATGCCATGTACGTATAAAAATTCTTATCACGACCATGTTTAACGTTCATTTAACATTACAAATTTGAAGGAGGAACTTTATTAAACTTTATTGTTTATACATATAAAATAGGCATATACGGGGCAAAAATCAATCTCTTTTAGTTTTCTATGGAGACATATTTCTCCTATGGACGGGGTGCGATATGTCATCCGTATTTCACCCTTTGGCGATATGTTCTGCAACCCTTATCAGTATCATATATGCAAAAACAAAAACATCTTTGCTAACTATATTAAAATACTTGTTTAAAAACATGCCACATTTGTCGTACCATTATTCTGAAATATCGGTCACTATCGGTACATTTACGTTTGATGTCTGCGTGTTTGCAGGCAAATTTATAGAGGCCATCATGGCTAAACCAAGAAATCCTAAAAACTAATACTATATCATCGTGGAGAACGTTATAAAGCGATTAGCTGAGGACATATTACAGAACATAACCAACAAAAATCAGAATGTTCAAAATATCTAACTGGTAATAAGCAAGCAGTGGAGAAATGTAAACGACATGTCCTAATACAATACAGGGAGTGCTCTTCCAGGGTTAGATTGATCTTCCCCGTACTTCGTGGTGTCTCTCTGCAGGTGGATACATCAGACGTGTGCATCAGGAAAGCTTTCGCAATGATTTGCTTCAACGCATTGTCTGTTGTGACTGTAACTATATGCCCACTATTATGTTTGACAAAAAATTACCGTCAATGGTTCATGTTTGAAAGAAAACTTGTTTTTAAGTTGGCGAGCTCTATATGCATTACTGTTACAGGTTTTAGTTCAGGTCGTTGTTGATAACGTTTTTAGTATGAGTTGAGTATGTTTTTGTACTCTTCGCTATTTTTCAGATTCTTGCTACCTTTTCGGATTCTGCGTTTGGTTGTGCTGTTTTTAATTCGTACACTTAACGTTTAGCTGTATTTTTGTTTAGATTTCCGACACGATTTGATCTGGTGATCTCACCATCAGCTAGTAAAGAGTGAATAGTTTTGACAATGTTTTGGACGGTTTCTGTCGTATTTTCATCGGCAGATTCTACTAATCCGTTTACGCGTATTAATTCGCGTCTCCCGTACTGCTGTGATGCATCGATATCTGCTTTGAGAGGCGTATTTTCGACACGTAGTGATTGGATTTCATTTTGTAGAGGTTGGATTGACTATTTGATGCATAATTGTATTTCTTCTCTGACTAACGATCTAATTGTTGTGACAGTTCATCTTTTATTGCACATTTCATTTCTTGTGAGATGGCATCTAGGTCAAAAGTGGTTGGTTGCATGTGTGTGAGGCTGGTATTTGGAGATAGATATGTAAGTTGAGGAGAAGGTTATTGATCTGAACCGTTATTGACAAAGTTTTTAGGAGACGACGTGGTATTTGGCCTTTTCAGGTCAGATCTGCAAGAATATTTAATTTGTTTTTCAGAGACAGTTGAAAAACTTGAGTGATATTTTTGGCTGTTTAAATATGGCTTAATTAAATTTTCTTCAAGCTGTTTCTTTCTTCTGGGTTGCTAGTAGTTTAAGCTGTATTTTTCCAAAAAGCAGATGGTGGTCTGATGCTGCATCAGCTCCTCTTTTAGATCGAACATCTTGGAGTGATGATCTCCATCTATAATATATTGTGATGTGGTCTATTTGGTTTTCTGTGTCTCCTGTTCGTGATATCCAGGTGGTTTTATGGCATGTTTTGTGATCATACCAAGTAACTCCAATGACAAGGTTGTCAATAGCACAAAAGTCAGCGAACATTTCTCCTTTTTCGTTCATCTGCCCGTGTGGTCCTATCTCCCGTTCTCTCCCACTTCTATCTTGCCCAACGTTGAATCTCCCATAATAATGAGGATGTCTCATGTTGGGACAGAATCAACTGCAGATTGTAATTAATTGTAAAATTTGTGTCTTCTTCGTCTGCATTATTAGTGAGGTTATATTTGTACTACGGTTGTCGTTTGGAACTTTGTATCAAATCTTGCTAAGATGACTCTAGCTGATTTGGTTCTACTCTAGAAATGACTTCTTGGCTTAACTGGTCAATATAAATCGAACTCATTTTCATTTGTATTTCCAGAATAAATTATTGTGTGGCCTGATGATAAGCTGTCATACCAGATGCATTCCATCTAACTTCAATTAGTCCAAGAATTTCGATGTTGTATCTGTCTATTTCCTTTGCAACTTGCAAGCTCTTACTGCATTGTTATTACATTGAAATAAGTTTATATTCATTTGAACTGTGATGAACCTCTCTTGTGAATTGTTTTAATAAAAATACCTCCCATTGGGCTCTAAAATCCCTATGGTAACTCTTAATGTCAAATGATGACGCTTTAGCAAAATTGTTCAAATGGCTAAAGGGAAGTGCAGACGACAATTAAAGTTACGTTTTGGCTAAAGGGAAGTGCAGACGACAATTAAAGTTACGTTTAGAGTGATAAATAATGAGAACTAAATAATGAGAACTGATGAATTATGTTGCCAAGCTTGAAAGGGCGTAAGAAACATTGCGGAAAATGACACAGTGCACTTAAATTTTGAAAAGGCATTATTATTTAAAGTTGTATTGCATACGTCAAGCTCGCCAAGTTTTGTTTTTAGTTCTATATATAAACACGGAAGTAGTAATGCACATGACAAGCAGAACTAAAAAATAAACCAGCCATCGAAAACACCATACGAGACCATATATATGGTAAAACAAATAAATGGATCAATAACTTTCTAACTAATGGAACGCAGGCAGTTTTACTAGAAGAGGAGGCATCTGAATACATACCAGTAAAATCCTATGTCCCCCAAGGCTCTGTCTTGGGGCCAAGTTTATTTCTTTTCTACATAAACGATATTCAAAATGGACTAGCATCTACCTTACGTGTAATCGCAGATGACACTATAGCATACCTCACTATCAAATCAAATGAAGACTGTATTACACTTAAAAAAATCTAGATAAACTAGGCGATTGAGAACATAAATGAAAAATGGCTTTTCACCCAGACAAATGCAATGTGCTTTCAAAGACAAGAAACAAAACACCAATAAACTATATAACTACACATTGCATGGACACAAACTAGAAATTGTAGACAAAGCAAAATATCTAGGGGTTACAATCCAATCTGACATCAAATGGGATAGTCACATAAATAACATATCACCAACAAAACAAATAAGACTCAGTAAACGAACAAGCATACAAGTGTCTAGTAAGACCATCACTGAGAGTATGCTTGTTCTGTATAGGACTCATATATAAAAGAAGATATAAACAAAATAGAACAAGTACAACGAAGACCTGATATGTACGTTACAAGCCGCTATCACAACACCTCTAGCGTTTGTGACATGATGCAACACCTTAAATGGCGTAGCCTAACAGACCGCAGAACCGACACTAGACACGGGCAATAGACTACCCTCATGTACAAAATTGCAAATGAATTAGTAGCCATCACAAAAACAGACAGACTAATACCACCATTAAGAAATTCTCACAACATGCATTCACATTCCTTCCAAATTCCACAAACACTCCTTGTATTACGACAGCCGTGATTCTTACCCCGTACTATACGAGATTGGAACAATCTTCCACTGAGCACTGTTATGAGCGACTCTGTTTAGTCATCAAAACAGCTGTTTCAGACATTATCTACTGAAATCATACATAATGTATTGTATTGTACTGTATGTTTATTATGTCTGTTATTTGCTTTTTCTGTCGGTTTTTAAAAGCCCTACAGAGCTTATAGTATTTGTTGTTAAATATGTCACCGACATTAAATAAAATTTACTGACATGACCCTGTATATAGTTTTATTTCAAAAATATTTATAAAAAAAACTATTTAAAAAATCCTTTTTTAAAATTCTACTTGTGCCTAGCGCCCAATACCAGAAATTGGCGTTGGCGGAATCTTCAATGTTGAAGGCGGCAATCAAAAAACAGAATAGATACAGATACAGAACGTGAACTTATATAAGTAACCTCCCCCTTTTTATGCCCAAGCATACATCATTGCATGTGGTGCTCAATGATTTGGCGAATCTAACTTCAGTTGAAGAAGAAGGTTACAAATTATAGACAATATAAAGTTCTTTTATGCAACATTTTATGCAACATAAAACAAAATAACATTTCGTTTTCAAACAACTGCTTATGCTAAAAGAAAAATAACAGAAGTGGTTTATACTACGAGTTGTCTGCCTTTAACTACTTCTTTCCACAATGGCGTCTGAAGAAATTGATATTTCGCAAAACGGTAAAAAAAGAGGGAAATCTTCATTAAACGAAATTATTTGTAGATAAAATATACTTGGGTTTGAAAAGATTTCTTTAAGGAATACTTATTTGAGTTTTACCAAGCTTTAAAATGAGGGATTCGCCATCCCCCATCTGCTACACGATTATTGAAACTGAAAGTGTTGGCGATATTTCGATATATTTTGAATAAGTTATCAGTGCACGATTTTCTTATAAGGGATGTTTGTGGCAGATGCATTGACCAGTTATATCTTTTCCTATTGAGGGACTTATAGTGTCAATATTAAATGATGTATAAAACCTGCAAAGGTATTAAATATGTAGCAGACTGCAGAACTGACACCAGACTTGCCCTCATGTACAGACCTGTCAAGTGTCACGCAACTCGCGTGAGACTCACGCATCTAGTCCACAATTTGGCAGCAAATTTCTTTGATGTTTTTATTTTTTCCTTTGATCTTTCAATTTTTAGGCAAATCTCACGCGAGCAGCTCATCAAAACTTGACAGCCCTGCATGTACAAAATTGCAAATGAATTAGTTGCCATCCAAAAAACAGGCAGAACATTCACTTGCCTTCCAAATTCCACAAACATGCCTTGTATTACACCAGCAATCGTTCTTTTCCAGCACTATACAAGATTCTGTTGAGTCATTCAAAACAGCTGTTTCAGCCATCATCTACTAAATCACACATAACCTGTATTTAGTTTTATTTTAAAATTATTTTTTTTTAAATGTGAAAATACTTTAAAATTTCTTCTTGTGCCCAGCGCGCAGTACCACAAATTGGCAAAATCTTCAATGTGTTGAAGGCGGCCAATCAAGAAACAGAAACAGATAATTAAATAAGCAAATGTGATTATGGTATCTTGCTGGACAAATATAGGGTCTTTTTGTCAATTTTTTTTAAAGTTATAATCATGATAATACATGTTAAAAATGAAGTTGTGGTGTCACTGTCACTGAACTGAGCTTCAACACATTTATTAACCTAGTCCATGAATCCTCTGTTTTTCACGCTTTTTTAGACTGATAAGAATCGATTGAAGTTTAGATGATTATTTTCATCAAGAAACATATCTATAGAAGCGATTTATTTTCATAATTTCCTGATATTAGGAAATGTGCCACCTCGGACATGTGTTGCAAAATTCACTGTTTTGATTATGGAGAGCTTTCTGACATCCCATACACCATTCAAGTCTGAAAAAAAACTTGGATGCCAGAGAATTTTTGGACTACTCTTAACGGTGTCTACATTCATCATGTTCATTGATGGTTAGAGACATCACACTAGACCTGGAGGTGGCCATGTCTATTTATATTTGTATACTCGAAATGGGTTGCTGACTAGAACCAAATTTCTCAATTTTAAATTTTAACAAGTTATGCCAAAGAGTCTAGGGTCAAAAGCTACAAAAAAGGGTTTGTTGGGTAAACAGTAAACAACAATTTTTTGTATGATATACTAGTATGCTTATTTTTTTTATCCTAAATGTGCAAATTGAAATCCTGCAGTTTTTGATAGGGCAATTTTCCATAGTAAAGTTTGACCTTTTATTGAGAGTTAATCTGGGAGCTATAAAATATGTCTCATTTATCCTTCAGGCACTCTTATTTGCAATTAATGAAGAATAAGTCTAGTTCTCGCAGTTTGTTTACATACCCAGTGTTTGAAATTAGGATTTGTAATTCACTTGCCCGAATCCTGATTTTTTAAAATTTTCTCCTTTATATTCAGTATAAATTTTGTCAAAAATTCACTTGCCCGAATGGATTTTTACTGGCCAGGGGCTTGCGGACCAGTGCTAATTTCGAAGACTGCATACCATTAAATTGAAAACATATAAACTCTTAAAAATGTTCATATTAGTTAACAGTCTTGTCTTGTACCTGTTGATCAAAAGTTTCTAAAAGTCAAGAGTATTAAATGATGTCCCCCATACCAATTATTTGATAAAGTGAAGATATTGTTTTCACAAAGATTAAGGCCAGAAAAATGATTCACTAATGTGGACAAAAATACAAGTAATTACAGTATTGTGGGTATTGGCATTGTTGTTAATGAATGCTAGACGACTCATCGCCGTTCCTAACTCATCGCCATTCGAGGTTGGTCGACTCATCGCCTATTTTTTCATAACTCACCGCTAATAAGTTCAATTATCACCTTTTTATAATTATATGTAAGCGAATGTATTGTTTTCATTGTAATCAATATAATTAGTTCATTAAAAGTTGATTACAATTGGATCAAAGCAACTAGCGCCCTGACACTTGCCAGCTGATCTCTTTGCTGCATGATGAAGCCAAGGCTATCCCCATGCAGATTAGGTTCTTGAGTGGTGGTGCTGCCCTTAGGTACCAACGCAGCCAACATGATCCTGTGGTTCGGGAATAGGACAGAAGAGAAAAACAAAGACTAACAAACAAAGACTCTGCTTTTTCAAATTTATAATTTTGTGATGCTGTATATGCTATATGTTTTTTGTGATACTGTATTTCAACAAATGTATATGTGTAAACTTTTGTGGACTTAAATTTATTTGCAAGAACACAAAAATACAAAAATACAATAAATTTATTTTTTATTGTTGTTTCATGAATTTGATTGCAGCTCGACTAGATGCAGTATTTTTCCACCTTGAGTTTTAAATCTGAAAAAAAAACAAAAAAATTTTATGATAAAATCTACAGACAGTTCTAAACTATCAATTCATCACAGTAAAACTATACAGGCGATGAGTTGACCAGCGGTTTTTTTAAATCAGCGATGAGTCGACCAGCGGATTTTAAAATAGGCGCTGAGTTGACCAACCTCCATTGGCGATGAGTTGGTAGTGGCAATGAGTCGTCCTATTACCGTTGTTAATGTATAGCATTCAGTAGAGTATAGTGTTTATATAACATACCCTTTGTACTGTTACTATTCCAAACTTCAGGGGTGTTCTTTTTCTATTGATAATGATATTTTAATGGTTTGAAATTAATTTATAAGGAAAGTTTTTGTTATAGCAAATAATAGTAAAGACACGTTTATAAAAAAAAAAGGAAATGTCTTATATTTGATTGGTTTAATTTATCAAACCTATTTATTGTAGTGCAAGAGGTGGCAGAAACAATCACAGATTCTATAAAAAAAGAAATGGAAAATAAAGACCTATCAGAAGACCCAGGGGGGTCAATGATAGATCATAACAACTGCTCTAAAAATACAGGTAGGAAAGCAGTTACTGTGAAATACTTTTTATTCGTGGGATATCAATTTTCGTGGTTTTCGTGGAGGCCTCGGACCACGAAATTAAAAATCCAACGAAGAATAAAACTTCATTAACAGATGGGAACATGGTAACAACGATCTGAAAAAGTCAGAGATCGGACATTTATTTGTAAATGTAATATATGATTTTGTGGTTCGATCCATTACTAATGTTCAGCTCAAAATCCATCTTAATGATTATGTAACGGGTTTCATGTTCAAATTGTGTTTTATTAAATGTAGGTATTATTTAATTGTAAAGCGTACCAAGAAACATCGACTTCCGGTCAAGATGGATATATGAGGTGTTCATTTTCGATGCTAAAAAGTAACAAATTATTATCGGAATTATGAGTTTGTTTGCTCCTTTGAACATAAATTAAAATAACAAATAAAATATTTAAAAGATAAGCTATACTTTATCTTTATTTGTGCATATCAATGACACGCTATATCAAATGGATGTTGTGATAATACCGATCGTGGCACAAACGACATTAAATTACACCTTTGTATTTATTGCTACTCAACACATGAAGTGACAAATGCCCTTCGGCTAGGAATGCTTCTATAGATAACAATTAGGGAATTAAATAGACTCAAAGTAGTTTTTATTGCAATTAATTAATTAATTAATACATTATTGTGTTTATAATTAGCTATTGATTTCCGTGTTATTAATTTTACATTCGTTACCACGCGCGTAAACAACATCATGCAATGAAACTGCTTTGTCTTCTTTATATGTTGATGTTATCAACAGTGAAACTGATTCTGCTGTAATCATTTATTTTGATCGCTACCTCACTTTTTGCATTTTCGGAAACTGTCAGTCCACGAATTTAAGAACCCACGAACATGTAAAATTTCACCAAACCACGAAAATTGATACCCACGAATTTAAGTACTTTCACAGTAAGTTCAATTTTGGTATAAGTAATCATGGTAGTCGGAACCAGGTATGCATTAAGGTAAGCAGGGTACTATGATATCTAGTTACTTTTGAAACTGTTACAGCCCAATGGGTAGGAATTTTAACGGCCACTAAGAAAATATAGCTTGTTGAATAGGGACAGAGGTTTATGTCTTGTAGAGACGACTTCATGTATATATGCTCAATTTTTTCAAAATCTACAAAAGGTGTACATGACTTTATCATGCAAAGAGGGTGGCACTCTCCAAAAAGGTTACACAATTTGATACACAGGCTTTCTGCATTGGAACCTAACAACACCCTTATATGCAGGCATCCCCTATCCACAACCTTGCAGTTTGCTGAGGAGCTCTGGGGGTTAAGCTCTGAAAACCTCCTTAGTACCTAGCACATTAATGCTCATTGAATGTGTAATTATTGTTCATCTACTGCAAAGATATTTAAAGATTAAATGGGGTGTAAATGAATGCTACTTAACTTTGTACATTTTTTAATCTTTCATATAAATATATAAACTTTTTAGTTGATAGGATTGGATGACCAATGAAAAAAGACTTAACATACACCAATGTAATTATCCATGTTCAAAGCTGTTTTGCAGTCTGGATATTAAATAATTTTTATTATTTCAGAATCTAAAACAGATGAATTAGATCTATCAACAGACACAAGAACAACAGTAGATTTCAAAGTTATTTTTAATAAGCAAAAATATGACGTAACATTTCCCATTGAAGAAACAGTCGCCAAACTTAAATCTCATATAGAAACATTGACGGGTATGTACCTAGCTACTGTTCTGCCTAAAACTCAAACTAATCTCTATTTTTTTTTGTTAGAATTTTTGAGCTTAAATACAAATTGAACAGGTAATAGACTCAAAATATATGAAACTTGAATCAGCTTGGACCCACCCCCTAGTCATGGTTTTTTTTTTTTGGAAAAGACAAAAAGACAAATTTTCTGGATTTTGGACAAGAAGGTTTTGACCATCACAAAGTTATTTCATGAAATATGTTTAAGATGGATTAGGATCACAAACCTTCTGTCCTACAATCGCAAACCTACTGTCCTACACATTTAACTATTTCTGCTTTTGTTTACCTTAAGTGAAGATAATTCATATAAAAATTTCAACAATCAGTTGACATAATGAGCCTTTTCATGTGACATTAAAAGCATTAAGATCCACAACTTATAAACTGTCTCAAATCAGTTTACACTAGTTATAAACAACCTAATAAAGTCATGTTAATAGTTTTTAACAAATCAAAATGTACAACACAATAACCAGCAGTGAAATCTTATACATGTATACAATTCCTTTGGACAAATGGGGTATGTGGTTCTTAAGGTATCCGACCCATAATTGAAGTTACCATTCAATTTTATTTTTCTACCAAGAAATACAGCTTTAAATCAATGTATTGCTAATTAATAATATAAATTAAATATATCAATATATTGTTTTACTTTGAGTCAATATTTATAGTTTTGAGTAAAACACAATTAGTTACTCAAATAGTATTTCTGATGTGTGCCAAACAATACTGAGGTCTGCTCCATTAAAAATCATTGGACACCAGTTATGGTCAGATGGTCAATTGTGGTCTGTGTACCTTAATAATATTAGGTAGTTCATAAAATAAAATGTTTTTATATTTCAGGTGTTCCATCAGGCATGCAAAAAATTATGTATAAAGGTCAGTTCATCTATGGTTGTGTTATGTTCAGTTTAAGTTCTTACTGACTAGTGGCCAATTTTGGGGGGTAAGCATATCAGAAGTGCTAATAATATGCATGGTTGTCTCAATACAAGGCCGACTATAGGATGATTGCCTAGTGTGTGAGAGGTTATAGGTTTGGTGACCAACTGATAGCATGATTTCCTATAGTATTGGTCCATGGGCCAACTGGTATAATACATAACTAGGTTCAAAGACCAACAGATTGCATGTTTTCCTAGATTGTGAGAGGTCATTGATCATAAATCCATGGACCAACTAGTATCTTGTTTGCTTAAAGTGTGGGTAATAAGTTCTTTTTCCAACTGAGAGCGTAAAATGTGAGAGGTTATTGGTTCATTGACCAACTGGTAGCATGTTTGCCTAAAACAGGGGTTGTCATAGGTCCATGCCCATTGTCCAACTGGTAGCATGTTTGCCTAAAACAGGGGTTGTCATAGGTCCATGCCCATTGTCCAACTGGTAGCATTTTTGCATGAAGTGTTGGAGGTAGTAAGGCATTTTATTGACCTAAGGGTGGGAGTATAATAGCATGCTAGCCTATAGTGTGGTAGGCCATAGGTCTATGTAAAAACTAGAAGTGTCAAAATTTAGATATATGAAGTAGTAGACACTACAACTCATTTTTCAAAATCTACAAAAGGAGCCTTTATCATGCAAGTAGCTTAGCACTATCTGTACAAATTGCATGCTATTATCAGTGGTCATGTTTTCTGTATTATAAGCTGACACCAGCATGCAGGCAGTACTTTGAGTCGAGCACTGTAAACCCTCCCAGTGTGGTCTAAGAATACAAATTTGAGAGTTTGAGCATCCAGTTTATAATTACTGTATTAAAATTTTTAAATGTGCTCAAGGGTCACACATTTGTCAAACTGTTATGAAATTTTTTAAATGAGGACCCGTGCATTTAGAAGAACATAAGTTACATTTTGATTTGTCAGATGACTAATTGGAAATACAACAACTGAGTGTTTTTAAATAACACCTTATTTGGTAATATTTCAGATTATGTTTACTATACATCTATATACAGTTAGGTCTGGCAATAGCTTTTCCCTATGTATTATTGAAAGATGTCACATGTTACACGTAACAATTTATTAAATATTCAAAAAATATACCAATGAAATTGTACATATTATTGTATTTGTTCAAACAGGTGCTGTTCATCTCCCGATTATTTCTATCTATATAACCTTCTGTGTCAGTTGTGATTTTTGTCTGATTTTTTTTCAGGACTTGCTAAAGATGAGTCAACATTACAAGATCTTAAAGTAACCAGTGGTGCAAAAGTAATGGTTGTAGGATCTACGTTAAACGATGTCTTATCTATAAGTAAACCCTCTCAAAAAGAATTAAAAGAAACAACCACTACAACAACGACTTCTAAAGAACCATTATCACAATTAAAGGTAAGAAAAAATAATTGAAGATACCGAGCAGTATTCAAAGAACTTGTGTGTCAAAGACAGACAAAACCTTTATTAACTAAGGTAAGGGACAACACTGTTTACAAAACAGACACAAAACACAAAAACCAAAAATTAAGCAACAAAAAACAAACAGAAAAACAAGGTTAAGAAACTCCACATTTTCCTGTTGTATCACCAGTCATCAATATGGTAACTAGTCATGGGGTAGTGGTTAATCAGTATGAAGGAGGGAAAGTGGTATTAACCTTTTGTGTCAGTTGTGATTTTTGAACAGAAGCAAGTACTAGTATGTAAAAACTATGAAGGTTTGTAATGCAAAAAAAGATGAAATTAATCAACTGGAATCTAAACTCAATACAATTGATATAAAAATACATCAAGTAAATAATAATAAAAATGAAAATAGTCTTGAATTAGAAAAGGAAAAAATAGAAAAACAATTAGAAATACTATATAATGAAAAGGCTAAAGGGAGTCAAATAAGATCAAGAGTAAAATGGTTTGAAGAAGGAGAAAAAAACAACTCCTTTTTTCTCGGATTAGAAAAATCAAGACAAAGTAAAAAAACCATTACTCAACTTTATGACAAAAACAAAAACGTAACATTTAACCAAGAAGAAATATTAGACTTAGAAGTCAACTATTATTCAAATCTGTATTCAACAAAAAAACCTAACCTGACCCAAATAAAAGAATATATAGACCAATTAGAAAATATTAAAACAATCCCTGAAGAAGACAGTCTTTTATGTGAAAAAGAAATTACTGAAAAGGAATGTACTGAATCAATTTTCCAAATGAAACTTAATAGAGCTCCTGGAATTGATGGGTTAAACGTAGAATTTTATCGCACCTTCTGGAAAGACATAAAAAATCTTATTGTACCAGTTTTTAACTTTTGCCTGGAAAAAGGGGAATTAACTAATTCACAAAAAATAGGAGCAATCTCACTCATATACAAAAAGGGCGGCCCATTATCTTTAGACAATTATAGACCAATCACCTTACTAAATTATGACCTTAAATTGTTAACCTATGTACTGGCACAAAGATTAAAACCTATACTTCCCAAAATTATACATACTGACCAAAAAGGATATGTTAAAAATCGATATATTGGATTTAACATAAGACAAATTCAAGATGTGATTGATCACTCAGAGAAATTTAATGTTGATGGTGCAATTTTGTTTTTAGATTTTACAAAAGCGTTCGATTCCCTAGAATGGGATTTCATGATAGAAAGTCTTAAAAAATTTGGCTTTAAAAAGAACTTTGTAAATTATATAAAAATTTTATATACTAATATAAAAGGGTGCATACTAAATAATGGGTGGATTTCAAAACAGTTTACGATCCTACGTGGAATTCGACAAGGGTGTCCAGCCTCTTCTATAATATTCGTTTTAGCAGTTGAGATCATGGCAATGAAATTAAGTGAAAACAAAAATTTAAAAGGTATTGAAATCAAACTAGATGGAAAGACTCACTCTTTAAAAATATGTCAATTAGCTGATGACACAACTTTATTTCTGAATTCTTTAAAAGATGTAACTCTTGCTATGAACATTATTGAAATTTTTGGAAGTTTTTCGGGTCTTATACTCAATCGAAATAAAACAGTAGCATTTGGATTAGGTTCCCTTAAACATACAAAAGACAAATTTGAAAATATAAACTGGACAATAAACCCAATAAAAGCATTGGGATATTACTTTGGATATGACACAAAATTATGTCAACATCTCAATACTGAAAACCAATTAGAAAAATGTGAAAAAATTTTAAACAACTGGAATAAAAGGAAACTTACTTTGATTGGGAAAATAACAGTAATCAAATCTCTCATCATACCAAACCTTATCTACATTGCCTCAAACATGGTAATTCCAAATGATATATTGCAAAAATTCAAAAATATTATTTACACATTTATTTGGAATGGTAAAAAAGATAGAATAAAACGATCAGTATTATGCTGCGACATACTAGATGGGGGATTAAATATGATAGACATTGATAAATATATAGAAGCAATAAAAATTAAATGGATACTAAAACTACAGGAAAGCAAAGTTGAAAAGGATAACTGGTCTATAATACCTAATTTTTATTTTAACAAATTTGGCAAAAATTTATTAATATTTGAAATGAACATAAAATCTATAAAGATGTTAGAAAAACATATATTTAATACACTACCTCTGTTTTATCAAAACCTAATAAAAACATGGGTTTCTGTGAAAGGAGGTCAATCAAAAAATCCAACTGACTTTCTGACTATAAGAAAAGAACTAATCTGGGGAAATCAAAACATTCAAGTAAATAATAAAAGCTTGTTCTTCAATAACTGGATTAAAAGTGAGATTCTATATGTAAATGATATCATTGACGAAAAGGGACAAATTTCAGAAAGAATAATTCTTAATAAACTAAAATATAAACAAAACTGGATAAGCGAATTTCATAAAATTTGTACAGCAATTCCAAAACATTGGAAAAACATACTGTCAGAAGAATCATCCTTTAAAACAAATGTAAAAATAAACAGGAAACAAAATCTAAAAATATTCTATACATGTTACCTAACTAACGATATGTGTAACAAAGATATATATAAAATACTACACACCAATAGAAACAAAGATAAACCATTAGGCATCTTATTATGGAATAAGATTCTTCAGAAAAATTATCGAACTGTAGATACTTTTAAATTTATAAAACAATATGTAGAATTACATAAGTATAAAATATTTAGATGGAAACTACTACACTTTATACTACCATGTAACTACCTATTGTGGCAATGGAAAATAAAACCTAATAATCAATGTATAATGTGTAAACAAGTAGACGATTATCAACATTTCTTTATGACATGTATTTTTGTTCACAAGTTTTGGACCCAAATTAAAGAAATTTTAAGATATTTCAACATAGATGAACACATCTGCACTTTAAAAAACCTTGTTTTTGGATACAAGATCGCAGATGAATGCTATCATGGGATTAATTTGCTATTAACCATCATAGGGTTCTCAATCTACAAAGCACACTATCTCTCAAATCAAAGAGAAAGAAAAATCGACGTATTTCATACATTCAGAAACGAATTGTTAACTTTAACCGACATAACAAAACTTACCAAAATTAAAAAAACACCCATTGCTAAAATTATTCAACAATTTGAAAGCTATTTACTTTCGCGATGACGTTTGAAAGTAATAAGTTTAATTGTACATCATTCTCTTTTTGTTTATCATAATTAAAATAATTTATATACTTACAAAAAATCTCCAAAATGCTAGTCCAAAAGTCACATTATCCGCTCGTTTGATCGATGTAGTAAAAACCATGCGGGTTGAATAAGCCGCATGCTTTTGACCTTGTGTATTTAAAGTACATCAGTGTGTATCAAAGATCACAGTGAAACAATGCTTCACTGAACCTTTTTTGTTACTTTACAGTAAAACAACAATTATACTGATATATGTATGTAAAAAGATAATTTTCTTTCCATTGATAGATATTTCATAGAATTTTGGTTATTGTACGGTAAAAAAATTTAAATATTGATATAAATGTATACAGAAGACAATGATTTTTTTTTCCATTAGGGTATTTCCCTGGATACCTCATAGATGTAACACAGGGGGTATCTGGGAGAATGCTGTATCTCAGATACAATTTGTTAACAGCAATGTGATAATAAAAGTTGTTTGGTTGAAAAAAAAAAAAAAAAAAAAGGTTTGTAATGCAGAGGAGTACATGTAGTTTATTTTGGCAATTAAAATATATGATAGAAATTTTCCAGCATGGTTTCTCGTTATCCAAACTTCAGTAATACAAGGAAAAAATATGGGGTCACATACATCTTTTTTTCTTCAAGAAAATGTTGGATACATCTCTATGAATTTGGTCTTTTAAATTATCTCCCTTTGCAAAATTCCTGTTTTTGATATTTTTGATAATTTTATAATAATGCATATGAAAGAAAAGGTATATAATTAAGATATGCATAATTTTTTATTATTTTTTCAAATTATTGATAAAATTTATTTCTAGTTGAAATTGTATGTGTAATTGTTTATTGAAATATTTAGTAAAATGTTATCAAGACATCAGGGTGGCAATACCGTTGTATGTATTGTCAGAACGGCATAGAAATAAATTCATTAAACAATGAAGTGATCAACGTATACACCAAAACTGTCTATTTGCATGTAACTTGTACCTGCTGTTGATAATTCCAGACTGTCATCCACTTGAGCACATTTAAAAACTTTGATATGTCATTCCATTAAGCGTTATTGTGTTATTCCGGTATGTGGTGAGAATTATAATAGTGAGTGAGTGCAAGAATAGAAAGAATTGGTAGACATAATTTGTTGTAGATTGTACCATTACCAAAACATATGAAGGTAACATTTTTGTAATTAATGTTGCCTTCCAGTTGTAAAATGTACACTGCATATTTTATATGTTTAAAATTTAACTGTAGGTGTCATTCATTTTGCATGTGTCAATTAAAATTTGTTAACAAAGTGATTGAAGAAACTTATTAGAAGATGTCTATTTGATATTTGAAGGATATTATACATGTATAACACTGCAAAATTTAATTTATTGTCAAAATGTGACTAAAGTAATCTGTCACATCAAAACCTAAGACATATTGTTCTGTCTTGTGTTAAAGAGCCACATTTATTGCAGATTTGATTTTTTTTTCAGGAACATAAAAAAGTATTAGAAAAATATGGGAAACCTGATGATGCATTGCCAGGAGTCAAAAATGTCAAAGAGCCATTACCGCCCACACCCATTTCAGGAATGTGCAATAAATCGGGAGGAAAAGTTCGTCTCACATTTAAATTAGAATTAGACCAAGTTTGGATTGGTACTAAAGGTAAGAAAGGTTATTTGGTTTATTGGATTTTTATGTCCAGCATTATTCAGGACTTGCTGTAAATTTTATCTCTAGTAATGCCACCTACTGACAGGATGGCTGACCTCCATAATTCCATTTTGTACACGGTAAATTCAATGTAGAACTTAACCATTGAAAATATAATGAAACGTCGAGAGGCAAAAGTGTTTTTTTGTTTTATTTGAAGAATAACATTAAATTTTCATATTTTTTTTGCAGTTTCCCTTAAAAAAATATTCATTATAACAAAAAATTCCTCAAGAGTTGTCTTGTTTTTATTCAATATTTGTCATCTCTGTATCAGAATACACATTTCACATCATTTAACTGTAGAACAAATAACAGGTTTTGTTGTTTCAATACACACTTGATTTGGGAATCTAGACGCTTTTGAACACATTTGTCACATGTCTTTAGTCATGTAGTGATTTATGTAGAATAGGGGTTCAGCATATTAAAGGACAATATTATACCCCCACTTGTAAGAGAGGGGCTATATTGCAATCACCTTGTCGCTCTGTCCGTCTGTTCTTCCATCCGTCGTTCTGTCTGTGTGTCTGTTGCAAAGTTTTGTAACAGATTTCTCGGCTTCTACTTAAAGGATTGATTTCAAATTTGATGCACAGCTTTAGCATGATGAGTTGTACCATGCCTTCCCATTTCCATGTCAGTCAGTTATCTACTTCCTGTTTTCAGAGCCGACTTAGACTGTTTCACGGGTCAAAATAAGAAAATTGTTTGTAACAGATTTCTCGGCTTGTACCAAATGTATTCATTTCAAATTTGGTGCACACTTTAAGCATGATGAGTTTTACTGTGCCTCCCCTTTCTAGGTCAGTCAGTTATCTACTTCCTGTTTTCCGAGCCCAAAAATGGTCGAGTGGGGGTATATTTAGCACAACTTAGTGCTGGTCCATTTTTAGCTCACCTGACCCGAAGGGTCATGTGAGCTATTGCCATCACTTGGCGTCCGTCGTCGTCCGTCGTCGTCGTCGTCGTCGTCGTCGTCGTCGTTAACTTTTCTTCAAAAATCTTCTCCTCAAAAACCACTGAAGGGATTGCTTTGAAACTTTGCATACATCATCAGTAAAATGCCCTCTACCAAGTTTGCCCAAATCATGGCCTCAGACCAACCAACATGGCCGCCATGGCTAAAAATAGAACAGAGGGGTCAAAATACAGTTTTTTGCTTATAGTTTAAAAAGTATAACAGATACAGGAAAACCGAAGAGACCTTCCTTCTTCAGCATCTAAAGCTCTACAAAACACTCCATTGGGTCAAAGTTGTATGATGACTCCTTGTAGGAGTTATTGCCCTTTAATTGTCAAAATTGATGATTTTTGCCATTTTTGCCTCAAAATCTTGAAAATTATTAGAACTTGAGAAAAAGTTAGCATTGCTTAATTGTTCTGCTCTATGAGGGCTACAAAAATGACTTTAGGGTCAAGATTGTCTGATTAACCATTTAAGAGTTATTCCCCTTGAACTGTTTTTTTTTATCGGTTTAAATTGATTTTTTAAAATCTTCTCCTCTGAAACAACTGAAAGTACTGCTTTGAAACTTTGTACACATCATCTGTCAAATGTCCTCAACCAAGTTTGCACCAACCATGGCTGCAGATTAACCAACCTGGCCACCATGGCTAAAAATTGGAGGGGGGGGGGGGGTGCTGTAAAATACAGTTTTTGGCTTATATTTAAAAAAGTGTAACAGATACAGGAAAACGAAGTGACATGCCTTCATCTGCATCAAAAGCTATACGAAACACTCCATTGGGTTGAAGTTGTATGATGACTCCTTATAGGAGTTATTGCCCTTTAATTGTCGAAATTGTTGATTTTAGCCATTTTGGCCTCAAAATCTTGAAAATTATTAGAACTAGAGAAAAAGTTAGCATTGCTTAATTGTTCTGCTCTATGAGGGCTACAAAATTGCCTTTAGGGTCAAGATTGTCTGATTAACCGTTTAAGAGTTATTCCCCTTGAACTGTTTATTTTAATCGGTTTTAATTGATTTTTAGCTCACCTGACCCAAAGGGTCATGTGAGCTATTGTTATCACTTTGCGTCCGTCGGCGTCGTCGTCGTCGTCGTCGTCGTCGTCGTCGTCGGCGTCTGTAAACTTTTTACATTTTAATCTTCTTCTCTGAAACCACTTGGCCAATTGAAACCAAACTTGGCCATAATGTTCATTGGATGGACCTTTACAAAGTTTGTGTTTTTTATTTTGATTGGTAAACCAATATGGCCGCCACCTCAAGACTTAGTTTAACATAGGACCCTATGGGAAAAAAGTTAAAAAGGGCTTCTTCTCTGAAACCGTTTAACCAATCAAAACAAAACTTACTAGCAATATTGTTTAGATGGTCCTCTATAAAGTTTGTGTTTTAGATGGGAATTGGAAATTCAAAATGGCCGCCACTGCAGGACTTAGTTTAACATAGAACCCTATGGGAAAAAGTTTTAAAAGGCTTCTTCTCTGAAACCGGTTAATCAATGGAAACAAAAACTTACTAGCAATATTGTTTGGATGGTCCTCTATAAAGTTAGTGTTTTTTATGGCAATTGGAAATTCAAAATGGCTGCCACGGCAGGACTTAATTTAACATAGGACCCTATGGGAAAAAGTTTGAAAGGCTTCTTTTCTGAAACCGGCCAACCAATGGAAACAAAACTTACTAGCAATATTGTTTGGATGGTCCTCTATAAAGTTAAGGTTTTTTATCCCAATCTGATATTCAAAATGGCCGCCACCGCAGGACTTAGTTTAACATTGGACCCTATGGGAAAAAGGTTAAAAAGGGCTTCTTCTCTGCAACCGGTTAACCAATCAAAACAAAAATTACTAGCAATATTGTTTGGGTGGTCCTTTATAAAGTTTATGATTTTTATGCCAACTGGAAATTCAAAATGGCCGCTACCGCAGGACTTAGTTTAACATAGGACCCTATGGGAAAAAGTTTTTAAAGGCTTCTTCTCTGAAACCCGTTAATCAATGGAAACAAAAACTTACTAGCAATATTGTTTGGATGGTCCTCTATAAAGTTTATGTTTTTTATGGCAATTGGAAATTCAAAATGGCCACTACCGCAGGACTTTGTTTAACATACGACCCTATGGGAAAAAGTTTTTAAAGGCTTCTTCTCCGAAACCGGTTAATCAATGGAAACAAAAACTTACTAGCAATATTGTTTGGATGGTCCTTTATAAAGTTTATGTTTTTTATGGCAATTGGAAATTCAAAATGGCCACCTCCCCCGCAGGACTTAGTTTAACATAGGACCATATGGGCAAATAAAAAAAATCTCTATACAACTGGTTAACCAATGAAACAAAGCTTTCTAGTAATATTGTTTGGATGGTCCTATTTAAAGTTTATTGAAAATTACAGGACTTACTTTAACATCAGGGAAATGCCATCTTCATTGCCTATAAAATCAGGTGAGCGATACAGGCTCTTAAGAGCCTCTGGTTTAAAATCTTCTCCTCTGAAACCACTGAAAGTACTGCTTTGAAATTTTGTACACATCATCCGTAAAATGTCCTTAACCAAGTTTGCACAAACCATGGCTGCAGATTAACCAACATGGCCACCATGGCTAAAAATAGAATGGGGGTGGGGGGGTAAAATACAGTTTTTGGCTTATAGTTCAAAAAGTATAACAGATACAGGAAAACCGAAGAGACATGCCTTCATCTGCATCAAAAGCTCTACGAAACACTCCATTAGGTTGAAGTTGTATGAGGACTCCTTATAGGAGTTATTGCCCTTTAATTGTCAAAATTGATTATTTTTGACATTTTTGCCTTAAAATCTTGAAAATTATTTGAACTAGAGAAAAAGTTAGTATTGCTTAATTGTTCTGCTCTATGAGGGCTACAAAAATGTCTTAGGGTCAAGATTGTCTGATGAACCGTTAAGGAATTATTCTCCTTGAACATTTTTTTAATCAATTTTAATTGATTTTAAAAAATCTTCTCCTCTTTAACCCATTAAAGTACTGCTTTGAAACATTGCACACATCATCTTTAGGATGTCCTCTACCAAAATTGTGCAAATCATGACACCTGACTACCTATATAGCTACGTTAGCTTAAAAATAGAAAATGGGGGGGGGGGGGGGGGAGTCAAGAGAGTTTTCGACTGATAGTTAAAAAAGTATAACAGGTACAGCAAATTTGAAGTGAACCTCCCTTCTCCCTCTAAGCATCAAAAGCTCCTCCTTATAGGAATTATTTCCCTTAAAAGGTCAACATTAATGACTTTTGCAGAAGTGTTGGGCAATTCCTTATAGCAAAGAAAAGCTGGATAGAAAAGGGTTGTTTGGTTTCAGGTTCAGGTGAGCGATACAGGCTCCTGGGAGCCTCTAGTTTACATTACAGAAACAAACCAAGTTGTATAAAATTATTTATTTTATGACTAATTGACAATGGTAAGACTTTATGGATGTTGTTGTTTATGCAAGCTGAGAAAATATCTAGAAACAACAGCCTGTTGTTGTTGTTACCAATTTCTGTCAAACATCAAATAACTTATTTTCAATTTGACATATATATTGTTTCCATCTCTTTTGAAATCATTTAATTAGTAATGTATTAATACATGTCACATACACAATCCTTATATAGC